>VWPU01005437.1:0-42051 GCA_013398955.1 Callaeas wilsoni
TGCGCGGCCGCGGCTTCGCCCCGCGGGACGGGCGGCCCACGGCGCTGCCCGAGGTCATCGTCTGGGGCCCCACGGGCGAGGAGGACTCCCTGGAGAGCAGCACGCTGCCCAGCGCCTTCGCCACCACCACCACCGCCGCCACCACCACCACCGCCACCACTGCCGCCGCTGCCACCGCTGTGACGGCTGCCACGCCGCCCCGCGTGCCTCCCAGCACCCCGGCTCCCGCGGCCGGAGGGGACGTGCCCCGCAGCAGCCCCGGCCGCACCAGCACCGCCGAGCCGGCCGCCGGCCACAGCAGCGGAGGCAAGGACGCTCGCCCGCCCCGTGGGCTGGGAGACAGCACAGGTAGGGTTTGCCGGGGACCGGGGCGGCGGCAGGGACATCAGGAGGGCTGGCGGGTCCTGGGGCAGAGCGTTCGCCGCGGCACGCGTGTCCCCGGGGCAGCGCTGCCTGGGACAGAAGTTAGTGTGACATTAAACAAGCGCTCGGAGGAGAACGGCAGTGCTGATTATCGCTTTTATCCGAGGCGTTTTCCAGCCGCTTGCTGTGTTTTCCCATTATAGTCTCCATCCACAGCCCATCTCCCATAATCGCGCTGAGCGCCACGCTCGGCACAGCAATGCCTTCCCCCAGCGCTGGCTGCTGCGTGGACATGGATGGGAAAGCTGCTTCCCATTTATTGCAAATTATATTTGTTATTGCTGATATTAAACCGTGGGATATCGGTGGATAGTTTACAGAATTTACTCACTGAGCATCGACTGCTTTGAGCCCACTGCGATTTTCTAGTCGAAATGAAAAGGAATTTTATGGCCTAATCTTAATCCCAATTAATTTATCCAGCCTGCCCTGCTTGGCAGAAAGAGACGATGCAACCAGGATGTTGTTCCTGACTTAAAGGAGTTATTTATAGCTGAAAAATAACTCCCAGCCTACACACCTTTTACAAAACACTGGAATTGGCTGGATAGATCAGCGAGAGAGTATCGATAAGGGCTGCGGCTTTTGCTGCTCTCTGCATGATGAGAGCATCAGCCTGGTCTCCCCAGACCTGCCGTGGTCAGTGCCTCTGCCCTCAGAGGCATCATCCAGTCCAGGAGGGTAGGGTGCAGTGGGCTTGTTGCCGTGAGCCAGCTGCAGGAGCCACTCTGCCTGCCCCAGCTGTTGGAGGATGGCTCCTGGCGTGTGCTGGGGCTCTGGGACTTACTGGAGTGAGTCTGCCTTGTTTAGGCGAGGTTGAGCTGACAGTGATGACACTCACCCGCCAGTGTCACCACTGCTGTCCTGTGTGGCCGCAGAACAACGGGAGCTGCAGCTCCCAGGGGGCCAACTGCTTTAATCTGCAGGCTTTAGCTCTCATTAGGGGCTTTTTCCAGGATCGAAGTTTTTGCTAATTAACTTCTCTTCGAGCAGTGAATGCGATAAACTCCTTCACGGGTCTAAAGGCCCTGTTTGATCCCAGCTCGTCCACCCTCAATTGAAAAGCTCCTGAGCTCCAGATCCGCTTTTCCTTCCAGTGCTGGGGCTGAGCACCCAAGAGAGCTCTCAGTATGCTCCCAGTGAGAGCACCATGCCTCTGCCGTGCCTCGGGACAGCGTTTTGGGAGCGAGCAGCCAACACTCAAAAGCAGGGTCCGTGCCCGTGCCAGTTTTGCTGGTGCGGCGCCTGTGCGAAGCCGTGCAGCTTCCCAGCCCTGCTCCATTCTGTTATATAAGCTGTAGCGGCTGGAAGTGTTTGTTCTCTGCTGGGAAAAACATATGGCTACAAATGAGGATGAGGTAACTCGCCTGTACGGTTTATTTGCCTCAGCGAGCATTGCCAGTCCCTGTCCGGTGAGGCGCCTTGACGGGAGCCCGGGGCGGGCGCGGCACTGCTCTCGCTGCCTGCGGTCCCTCAGCTGTCCCTGACAGCTGCCTGGAGGGTCAGCGTGGTACCACCTGTGTGTGGCACCCACGGGAGCCAGGGTCACTCCGAGAGCTGGCAGAGCTGTCCCAGGGCTCCTGGAGCCACGCAGATCCGCGCTCCTCTGTGCTCGATTCCATCGGAGCGGGTAGCTGCTGTTGTGCTGCTGCCCCCGTGTCCCTCCTGTGCTGTGTCCTAGTATCCCTCCATGCTTTGCCTCTGGGTACCTGGTGATTCTGTGGGACCGTGGGGCCCTTGGGGTGCACACAGGGTGGTAAAAAGAACCACATCACGTCAGCAGAGGCAGCAGTGCTTGCTGAGATGAGCAATGGGAGCAGCTCTGCTCTGTCAGATCTTCTTCTCGCCCCCTTCCTCCTCGCTGAGAAGCAAGAGAAAAAAAGCCAGAAACAATGCCTCCGTGAGTCGCTGACAGCAAAAACAAGCTTAAAAATTTCCCCTGGAATAGGAATTACTCGGCTCATAGGCAGGAGAGGCAGCAGAGGAGTGATAGCTGGTAATGCTTGGGATGAGAGCAGAGGCTGGCGCATGCCCTGGCCCGGTGGGCGCTGCCATGGGGGTTCAGGTGACCTGCAGCTCAGGTGTTCCTGTCCCGGTGCCACCCCTGCCGCGCAGCACAGCACTGCTGGCATCAGCTGGGCATGCAAGATGTTCACCCAGGCGTAGTTTATGCTTGTGGTTTTAAAAAATGTGCTTCCTTCTTCAGGGCTGTCATAATCATTTTACTCTGGAGCAGGGAAAGAGAGGAATAATTAAAATTCCAGCATGCTGCAAGTGGGAAGGGCTGTGAGAGGCTTTCACCGGGCACTCTCCACGTGGGCTGGGCTCCTCCACCGAGGCAGAGCATCCCCGGGTCCCGCAGCCTCAGCCAAAGCAGAGAAGAGTGGAATGAATCAGAGCTGTCAGAGCAAGGCAGGAATTGCACTCTCTGGTTTGTCCGAGGCTCCTTTCAGGAGCTTTAGGATAAAGCTGTCTTTAATTAAACCTTTAAGTGCTTTATAAGGCAGAAAACTCCATGTGCTGTCTGCTGCTCTTAGTGGTGTTTGATGGCTGGTCGCGACGCGTTTGGCACCGCGCTCTGTGAGCTTGTGGCAGAGCTGGTGCTCAGGTACACCCCTTCCCCAGGGCTGGGGTTCTCCTGGGGGGAGGTAAGGGCCATGTGGGTGTTCACAGCTGGATCTGAGCTGGTGGTGGCCTCAGGCCACTCACCACCCCTTCCCCACTGCCATCCAGCAGCATGTCAGGAATAAATAATAATAGAGGCATTGCTTCCCGCTGTTGATGACCCCCCCCTCCAGAAAGAGGGTGCAGGAGAGGGGTGCTGGAGGCGAGGAGATAGTGGATGCAAAAGGCTTCAAAAGAATTAATTAAAGATAAAATGTGTTTAAAAGAAAACCCTGGGCAGCAAGGATTGAGCCACCTCTTTGATCTGCCGTGCCAAGGCATGGGGAGATGCCACAGCTGGGGGACGGAGGGGAGGTGAAGGGGCTGGATGGTGTCTCCTAGACCAGCACCACCTGGCACCCTTCCTGGAGCTGCCTAAAGGATCCCTTGTAGGGCCATGCATCAGCTGCAGTTCTCCTGAAGGGTGGAGGCTGATGGTGGAAGCAAGGAAGGAGCGTGGCCATCAGCTGAGCTCTCCCTGCAAGGGAGACGGGACACTCCCCAGGATGCGCGGATGGCGAATGTGCCTGTGCACATCCTCCTCCCACGTGTGTCTCAGTGAGCCAGAAACTCTCCTCTGCTGCTCTCTCAAGTATTTATTGCTTAGTGATATTTGCTGTAACATCTGAGAAGATAAGTCCCAGTGTCTTTGGCATAAGCCTCCAGGATCTTCCTTCTTGGCAAGAACATTTCACAGCAGCAGCAGCAGGAGGATGTTTTCCTTCTCTCATCAGTCCAGCTCAAAATACCAGGAAGTTACCAGGAACCTTGGTGGGTCTTTTGCTGAAGAGCTGCGTTTTCCCCTCAGTTAGGATGACTAACACTCCCTGGGCTGGGTTTCGGAGAGATCACTGATTTACCAGATGGAAAACCAAGAGGCTTTGCTGGCCCCAACTTTCCCAGCAAGAAGGTGTTGAGAAGAGCAGACCCGAGGCGGTTTGTGGTGCGGTGGATTGGGCAGCAGAGGAGCTGGCTGTGTAGTGTAACAAGGCTTTTCAAGAAGGTTTCTGCTGTGTCTCCTCCCCTGTATCAGACCCTTGTGGCTTTTGTAAATTATTTTCCTTACAAGCTATTAACCAGCAGTAGGTTCATGTTACGGGCAAATCTGGCTGATCCCCCCTGGGAAAGGCCGGCGGTGGCAGCAGGGAGGCCACACCACACTCCTGATTGAATTGTTCTGTCCGCAAGCAGCTTTATCAGGGGATGAGGCTTTTGGGGCTCAGATGTGATTTCTGATGGCTGGGGAAGCTGTAAAGCCTCTTGAGTCCAGCCAGTTTGCCCCAGCTTCTCCACAATGCTCAGGAGGAGGCATTGGCATCCTGGTGCTCAGGGCATGTGAGAACAGAGGAAGGAGACTCGTGGCAGGGATGAGGGTGGGATACTGAGGAGAGGGAGATCCACACAGCGTATGTGTGGGAAAGGGCTGGGGGTAGCCATATCTGGCCCGTAAGAGTAACTCCAGTTTTCTCCCTTTCAAATGAAATAGAGCTGTTTTCTCCTTTTTTTAATTTTATGCAGCTTCAAGGCCTTGACGAGGGTCTTCAAAGAGTTGCAGCTTGTAGCTGTTTTTATTGGGAAAATGAAAAATACAGGCTCCCTAACCACAGCTGTTGAAATAAAGGCCTTGGGGGATAGAGGTTCTCTTTGTTTTTAATTAAGAGCTTATATCTCCTGTTCGCTGCCATTGCGCGCTCCTGCAGTAGCAAGACATTAGTCTCAAATGGATTTTCTCGTGGAATTAATTCCATTGATGCAGAGCTGTCCGGGAGCCGTTTCAAAAGGTGGCCAGAAAGGCCAAACCTCAGCACTTTCATCTCAGCAGCAAATATATGGTCTTTAAAATAACAGATAAAAAAAAGCCCTGGCATTGGCTTGCTCTGAGAAGATTGGGGTTTTGCCCAGGGTATGGGGAATCGGGAACTGGGTTGTGCTGCCTGCTGGGATTCTGTGGCCCCTCTCCCCCCACCGGGGGGATGAGAGGCCCCAGTGAGAGCAGAGTGCACACGGACGGCACGAGAGTGGAAAAACCCAGAGATATTTCAGCATTTCCGAGGGTTCAGAGAGCGCCTTTGAAGAGCTTTCCCTCCTGGCAGGCGGCACGCGGAATTCTGCTGCACTAGCAGAAGCGCAGAGGCTTGGACACACTTTCAGTTCCATTAAATACTTCTCCTGTAATTACCCTCCAGTTAAATGGTCACTGCGTCAAATTGCCTGGTAAAAGCCTTGGCAGGGGGAGCCCTCGCCGGGCGCTCGCAGGGCTGAGGCGTTCGCAGGTGCTGGGGCCGATGCCGGGTGTCCCTCCCCGCGCTCCCGCGCCCGCCGCTGCCCTCCCTGCAGCTCCCTGCAGCTCCCTGCTTCCACGGTTAATAACGTGTAATTACGTGGCCTCTGGGTTCCGTGACCTGCTGGGATCGGAGCTTTGGCCATGGAAATGAGCAAACAAAACCCAGGCACTGTAATCCCTGCTCCCAGGGTTTCTCTCTGGGGGCACAGGCTCTCCCAGGGAGTTATGCCTGTGCCAGGCAGCTTCCCACACTGGAGGAGGAGGATTTTGCTCTGTGAGCTATTGATTTTATCTTCCAGTTCCCCTTCCTCTCTCTCCAACTGGGCTTTGAGGGCTGTGTCTAAAATACTGCTTTGCCCTTGGCAGCATCTCTCTCCATCTCACCTCACCCCCCTGGGTGCTTTATGTCCCTTACAAGACATTGCCCTCTCTAAGGGTGCCCCATCCATTAATCCTACCCCTCTCAGATTGGATATATGCTTGATCTCACTCCATATGGCCCTACATTCTTTGAGGGCCTAGAGGAAAGAATTTGATATATTTGTAAATTAAGAATAAAGACTTGGTAGCATTTATCGCAGCAGGTATCGCTATAGGGCTTCCCAGGGAACCATCGCAGGCCACCTGTCGGGTCCCTTCCCTCTGTCCATTACCACCGTTTAGACAAAGATCTCCTGTCCCCTTGAAATCCCCCTGGCTTCTGGTGCGGAATTAATACATGATGCAAAGGAACTTTGCTGTGCCGGTACATATGGCAACTTCTGTGTGTGATGGAGTCTAAAATTATCCAGCCTTTCTTAAAATCCATGTGTCCTGCTCCGAGGAGCTGCCATCCTTCCCAGTGCTCAGCCACCTGCAATCTGTTCTGCCTGTGCCTTTCCCATTACGTAAATGCAAGGATTAATTGCATCGTTAGGTTGTCCCGCGGCCCTGCCGCCGCTGCCTCAGCTCCCAGTGTTGCGGAAGGTCTCGTCCCCGACTCTGCTTCTGTTTTCAAAGGAATCGGGCACTGGGCTGGTTTGATTTTATTTTTAGAGTCTTTCGTTTTATCTTTTTCAGCAGCGTCCCACTGGGAGCTGCTCCAAGACTGCCGTGCAGGATGCGGCCAGGCTGGCTGCTGCCGGGGTGGGCGTCACTCCTGACCTGTCACGCGTGGGCACGAGCTGCCACCGCGCTCCTCGGGCCCGTCGGGACATGCTCCCGTCGTCACCACCCTCTGGGAACTCATAGCGTGGGGCCAGAAGTCTTTCTCCATGCCTCACCTTCAGGAGGTGGGGTGCCAGTGGGAAGTGGGGAGCCCTGTGGCATTGTCCCTGTGAATTCCCCTGGGAGATGAAAGCCAGAGGTGGAGCAGCCGAGGAGAGAGTACCATGGCTCTGGCAGGAATTGGCTGCTGCCCACCCCACCAGCACGGGGGCCACAGATGAATCCTTCCCCATGAGTGGTGGCTGCCCCAGTGCTGCCCAGTAGCCCCCAGGCACCCCCAGCTCCAGCTGAGCTGTGGCCCTGGCACTGACGCCGTCCTTGCCACAGATGCATACAGATATATATATAAAACTGCTTATTTTCCTGTCATTCTAAGACTTATTTATTTATTAAAACTACCATCCATCAGGAGCTGCAACATCTGTTTGTGAAAAATAGCACATCCTTGGGCTGCAGCCAGGAAAAATCATTTCATTATGAAATTGCAACTGTAAGGCAGCACAAAATCACAAACATAGTGTACAGCGAGCTGCTTTTGTTTCCAAACTGCTCATTAGGAATGATCCACGAGCCAAAATGATACCCCGTGGAAGGTGAAGAGGGGGAAAATGAGCCCACCCGACCTGCAAAGTGAGCAGCCATCAGTGCCGTAATTATTATCCCTGGTGAATCCCGCACCCGGTGCAAGGCTGCGCTCGTCTCCCTTTCCGTCCCGGAGGGGAGACGTCTTCACTTCTCTTCCGTTCTTCGTGCCTAATTCGGGCTGACAAGGAACATACTTGAGAGGATAGGAAATGAGGAGCCTGGCTTACAGATTATTTTGTGTAAGGCAGGAGAGAGGATTGCGGCACCGCTGCTGGGGGCTGTGTGTGGCCCCGCGCAGGGAAGGGCTGGGGGAGGGATGGGGGGACTGTGTGGGGAGGGGCACTCTGCCAGGGTCCCCTCCGTTCCCATTCCCACTGTCTCTTTTCTTCTGTCTGCAGGTCTGGCAGTTCATCAGATAATCACTATTACCGTGTCCCTCATCATGGTCATAGCCGCGCTGATAACAACTCTTGTCTTAAAAAATTGGTAAGGTCCCTCCTGCTCTGCTTGGCTTGGGGGGTGTCGTGGGACGGGGACAGGGTGGGGATGGAGGTGCCCATCCCGCTGCAGGTGCCAAAGCCCGTGGCACCTGCCAAGATAGTTTTGGAAAGGCATTGCAGGAAAAAATGGGGGATTTACACCTAAACCTCCAAAGGAGGTTGGCGCATCAGGGTTCAGCTGTGCCCCTGCAGCTTCCCCACCTCACACCACCTGGCCGGTGGCTTTGGGGACCAGCACGTGCCCAGGGTTGGGCGGACAAGGCTCACATGGGACATGTGCGCATCACCGCTCCGGGGCTGAGTGCCTCAGCACGATGCCACCTGGAGAGGTCAGAGCCGTGTGTTGGGCCACAGCGGGTGTTCCCAGGATCTGCCCGGTGCCGGCAGCAGCTCCTCCGCCGCCTTCCCTAAGGAGCTGTGATGCTGCTCCTAAAATCCCCAGCCTGGCTTGGCAAGAAGCAGCTGCATCTCCTGCCCTTCCCTGGGACCCCAGCGACCAAAGGGCACCTTTGAAGCCCCTCAGGTGCCATGGTCTGAAGCATGCCCCAACCCCTAGGGCGCTGCTGTGCTCCTCCAGCTTCATTTGCTCCCGTTTATTCTCTCAGTGTGGCTGGGCGTATGGCAAAATAGGTTAGCTTTCGCTCCAGGCGCTCCTCACTTTACCTATTTTCCCAGGGAAACTGGCCTACTTTGAGGTCAGCGTTGCTGGCGTAGCGACACGGCTGCAGCACGGGGCCGGGGGGAGAGCGGCCGCCTGGCCCTGCCAGTGGCTCTCCCCTCCGGCCTGGCCGAGCTCTGCGTGGGTGCTGCAGCAAATTGATTCCTGCAGCCAGGAGGAAATTACAACACCAAGTTGATAAGGAGCCTGCTGGCTAACTGGGATGAGGGAAGAAGCCCTTTGCAGGGCTATGGAGGCATCTTCATCTTGGCAGAGCCGTAATGCGGCGCAGCAGCCGGCTGAAAGTGCTGAGGTTCTGGCCCCACAGCTGAACTTGCTTTGGGGAGCAGCCAGTGACACTCCCTCCTGTATCTCAAGTGGGATTTAATTCACTAAACTTCCCTGGTTGCCGCAGTGTTTCGGTGAAGGAGCAGGGCAAATAGTTTATAAAACACTTGTGGGATTTGTCTCCAGTCGCAGCAGTGAGCGGTACGAGTCATTGATCCAGCTGACCACAGCTTGGCAGAACAGCTCAGTAACTGCTGCTGAAGCCAAGAAGGGGAAAAAATAAATCCAGTGATCAGTGTAGAATAGAAATGCTTTACAGTAAGTGAAATTGAGAAATCACCAGAGAAAATCCCTGGCAGGGGAGTGTGGGCAGCACCCAGACATGTCCCAGGAGAAGAAACAGTACCTGGGAGTTTGCTCTAACCGAACTGCCTCGGTTGGTTGGGTGACCCCAGGCTGTGTGCAGGGACAGTTCCATGTTCAGTTCCGTGGCAGGGCTGACCCACATCGCACGCTCCAGCCCCGTCCCCAGCGGGGACACCGTCGCCGTCCCCGTCCTTTGGCTGGCACTTGTCCCCCTCGGGCAGGACGGGTGAGCGATGGCTGCTTGCCAAGCCAGCGTCCTTCTTGTCACTGCTCCTCCTGCCCACGTGCCGTGGGGAGACAGCAGTTGGTTTAGGGCTGTCTCTTTCGGTTGCATCAACCGGAGCGGAGCCGGCGGTGCCCCGCTGCTGGCAGATGCTGCCGCCCTGGCCAGCGCTGCTCTCAGTAGAGCCCCACGCTCCTGTCCCCATGGGTGGCCCTCTGCAGACAGTGCCGGCCTCCCCAGCTCCCACCACCCTCGGACCTGCCACCTCCCAAAACTCCAGCATTCTGCAAGGCGTTGTCAATCCCATCTGGAAGAAGTGGCATCTTAATTAAATCAGTGTCTAGACCCTGAAATAGGACCGGGCTGATTGAGGGCGGCTCCTGCGAGCTGGGGTTCTCCTCGTCTCTGACGTACTGAGCCAGAAGTGTTGTGCAGCCACGAGATCCTGATGAAGCCTTCGGAGCTGGAGGAGCCCCCGGAGAGCAGGGCTGCCCTGCCAGCCATCCCTCTGCTGTGTCACACCAGGTCCTGAGCTCATTTATCCTGAGAAGTTCCAACCTGTTGGTGCCTCCCAAATGGAAAGGGTTTCACTTCATTGTTCTCACCTACATATTTTCACTTAAGAAAAGGCTTTTGCTTCCTGCAGGTACAAATGTGTGACTCATTAAGTAATTCCTCTGATGGGAAAAAGCTTGTGTCTAAAGTGTAAATCTGATTCTCAAAAAAAGGCACCGAGCCAAATGACTGCTTGTGGCTGATCTTTCCAATTCTGAATTGGAATTGGAATTTCTGAATTCTAATCTGGTATTGAGCAATCTGTAATGACTGGTCAATCAGGTGAGTTCCCTTGCCAAGTTTCAGGGATACACTGGACATCCTGTCCCTTCTGCTTTGGCCTTTCAGGCCGTAAGAGATGTAAAAATGATGGAGGGCAACTTTTTACACAGACAGACATTGGGATGAGACAAGGGGGATGGTTTTCAACTAAAAGAGGGAGGACTTAGGTTAGACCTTAGGGGAAAATTCTTCTCTGTGAGGATGGTGAGGCCCTGGCACAGACTGCCCAGAGAAGCTGTGGCTGCCCCATCCCTGGAAGTGTCCAAGGCCAGGTTGGACAGGGCTTGGGACAACCTGACCTAGTGGAAGGCGTCCCTGCCTATGGCAGGAGGATGGAGCTGGATGGTTTTTAAGGTCCCTTCCAACCCAGACCATGCCATGACTGACTGATTCTCTCTCCCCCCGCCCAGCTGCGCACAGAGCGGGCGCCCACGGCGCAACAGCCACCAACGCAAGCTGGACCAGCAGGAGGAGAGTTGCCAGAACCTGACTGACTTTGCCCCCGCCCGCGTGCCCAGCGCCCTCGACATCTTCACCGCCTACAACGAGACGCTGCAGTGCTCCCACGAGTGCGTCCGGACCCCCGTGCCCGTCTACGCAGAGGACACGTTGCACTCGCCCGGGGATTATAAAACGACCTTCAATGGAAACAGGTGAGGTGGGCGCTGTGGTTTCCTCGTGGGTTGGAGAGCGCCATCCCGCTATGGTGATGCAGCCCTGGTGCTCAGAGGTGACGTTATGGGAGCATTTGGCAGAGCCGCCTTCCTCTCG
Source organism: Callaeas wilsoni (assembly GCA_013398955.1). Taxonomy (NCBI): domain Eukaryota; kingdom Metazoa; phylum Chordata; class Aves; order Passeriformes; family Callaeidae; genus Callaeas; species Callaeas wilsoni. The sequence goes on from VWPU01005437.1 coordinate 10,806, forward strand.
GGTGCTCACCCTCTCATAGTTCAGTGTGGGACTGGCCCCCTGATCCCCGGTCCTGGTGGTGAGGCTGGGTGGGTGCCTCAGCAGCCCCTGGCCCTGCAGGGCTGGGTGAGCTCAGCACCACACGGTGTTCAGTTCCCAGCTGCTGCTGCTACTGCCAGCACATAAAATGCCACCGGATCCATTTTTCCAGCGCCTGTGCTGTCTCCTCAGTGGCATCGGCAAAGCTGCTGGGCTGCAAACGAGCGGGTGATTAATGGAGGAGCAGGCGGCGAGAGCCAAATGAACCGTTTGGCTGCTGTGAAATAACGGCAGAGCGTTAACAAGGAGCGTCATTGGCAGCCAAGGGATGTGGCCATGCTCTGCCAGCCCCTTGCCTGCCCAGAGGGAGGGGATCAGGAGCGATGGGGTTGGGAGCAATGTTTCCCACACCACAGGCTGTCTCCAGAGCGCTTTCACTGGGTGCTGGTGTGGTTTCACCATATGGTAAATGTGTGTCCCCATCAAAGATATAGAGGAAGCCAGGCAGAGAGTTCTGAGGGAGAAAATGAGCAGCTGATGCTCCAAGCAGCCTCGAGGAGCCATGGCATGTGTGGCAGCCACAGCCCATGCCTGCCTGCCCCAAGGACAGGCCTGGAGCCAATAACTTCATTAATGCCTTTTCAATCAGCATCTCTCGCGTGTGTGCAGGATTCTGCTTGTCCGCATTTTCCAGGGTTTCCTCAGATCTCAGAAGGTGGAGAACTGGCAGGGATTGTCACACCATTTTGTTGGGTGTCCACAAACCTTGGTTTGATGTGAACCTCAGCCAGGTGACAGAGAGTGCCTGTGTTCTGGCTAGCAGGGATTACGGCTTTTCCACCATCCAGGGATGCTTTCTGGGACCCCCTGTCCCAGAGCACTTCCAGGCAGCCTGGTGAACCCAGGCCCACTCAAAGCATCACTCCAGAGAGACGTAATTTTTTCCCCCTAAAAAAGCTGGTAGTGCAGCAGGCCACCCCGGCTTGCACCGTGTGTGTTACGTACCAGCGTGTACAAGCCCCTCTTTCTGCTCACTGCAGACCCTCTTCTTCTGACCGGCATCTTATTCCTGTGGCCTTTGTGTCTGAGAAATGGTTTGAAATCTCCTGCTGACTGGCCGAAGCCTGTTTGACTTCTGGGGGCAGGGCAGACGCCAGCGGGCTGTTTCCTGGTACGTACCGCGCTCCCTGCGTCCATCCCACGTCCATCCTGTGCCCCCACTGTGCCCATCGTACCCTGCCTGGTGCCATCCTCCCATCTGCACCTCCTTCAGTGTGACTGGACATATTTCATGCCGTGGATGGGGCATTGGGAGCCAAACGGCTTTTCCAGAGAGGTTAATTGCAGACAGGCCCACACTAACAGGCAGGCACTGGGATGGGCATGGACTCAAAAGCAAAGGGTCCCTGGGGCAGCCTTGAACTTCAGCCTGATCCCATGGTTCCAGCCCACCTCTAAAACCTCAACAAGCCACAGTAATTTCCGTGCTGGGAAATGGCCTGATCTGTAATTAACCTCTGGTGGCATGATGGACAGCCTGCCTCGTCCGAGCGCCACACATCCGGCACGCACTCTCCGTCAGTATCTGAAAGCTCATTTGGTGATGTTTGCTGTCATGAACACTTCCATGCTCACTGCGAGGGTACTGGGGTACTCCTCCTCCTCCTCCTTTTCCTTCTCCTCCTCCTCCTGCTGCTCTGCAAAGCCAACCCTTCGAGCACAGTCCCCAGCAGCCGGTCACACCTGGGGTGTTGCTGTGACTGAAGGAGTGAAGTGATGTTGTTCTGGTTGCAAGAGCACAATCTTTGGGGATTTTCTTCTCTTTTGTCGAGTTGGCCTGAGCTATTTGCACTGCCTTGTGTCGCTTTTGAAGGTGGCACAGCTGATAGCAGTGGCAGGAAAAGTCTCTGTGTGCCAGCTCGCCCTGGGCAAGCGGTGCTCGCTCGAGCCACGTGCTCAGGTGAATTAATTGTTCTGTCCCGAGTCCCTGCTGTAATGAATCACATATTCAGTATAAATGAAATTTCCAGCCTTCCCTGGCTGCAGCTCACTTGGAATAGCCTGTTTAACATTATGCACAGCTATTGAACACAGAAATATAATTAGATTAGAATGGAAGGGAATAAAAAGTTAATGGTCTCGGCCGTGCTGGGGCTGACGATGTCTAGACAGGGCAGGTGAGGTGTGTGCCAGCGCAGGGGGCTGAGAGCAGGGGTTCATCTGGCATGGCTCCGCTGCCCCCCCAGAGCCTCTTCTGGCTGCAGCAGCTTCACTGGTGAAGGTGAAAGGCTCTCACTCCCTATCCACTGACGTGCTCATGTTTTTTCTCTGACTCTTTTGTTGCGGCCACTGTCTCAGGGGACAGAGGGAGAAGAAACCCAGGCAGGAGCTGGTGCCAGGATTGAGGGCAGCAGGAGAATGGGCAGGGAGGATCTTCAGGGAACACTATTCTCAGCAATAACCGACTGGGCCTTTTCCACCCTCTGTTTTGTAGTTTGGGATGTCTTTCCATTGGCTTAAAGTGAATTTAAAAAATGAAATAACACATAAAGCAAACCAGCTACACTCAATGCCATGTACAGCTCTCCACGCCTCAGGTAGAGGGAGGAAGGAGCAGCTCGAAGCACTGTAGGAATCCTGTGTGGATCCCACTGCTCCTGCCCCAGGTCCTGTGAAACCCCAGGCCAAAGACTGTGCCCTGGTCACCTCCATAGATTTCTTTAAATAGCCCAAAGCCATTCCATTACGCCTTATTAAATCCTTGAAATTCTCATTGACCCATTTTCATGGAATCCATAAAACACGCATTGACGCGCTCTGGAAAAATCTATCCGGCTCGTACCTGGAGCATTAGCTGTGTAATGGCACTTCAATTACAGATGCAATTCTGGAAGCTGCTGTTTGGTTTCATTAGCGATAACAAAATGAGATTGATCCCAGACCTCTTCTACCTGTTCTCTGCGTGTTTACTCTGCACAGGTGTGTTTGCACCAGGGTGTTTCTGGGACACGCGTGCGTAAGTGTTGTGTCCCAGTCGGAACCAGGGGTCGGTGGGAAATCCCGCAGGTGAAATGAGCATTCCGAGTTTCATGTGTCACTGTGTAAGGTGCAGATGGCGTTGAGATGGGCTCCTTGCTAGGCTGTCCCTGTCACCCTGCTTGCCTTGTGCTGTCACCAGCTGCCAAGTGCCAGAGGAGCAGAGGGATGGAGGGAAGCAGAGGAGTGGAGGCATGGAGGATGCCTCTCCAGCTCTTGTTTCTAGAGGAAAGGCTGGTGGAGAAGATGCAGCTGCTTGGGCTGTGCTGCTTCCGGGGGAATGAGTGTTTCCTGGCTGGCATCCACAGCCGCAGCAAGGTCACCTGAAGGGGACATTTGCTGTTGACCCACTGCACCATGGCAGAGGCAAAGGATGCTCTGGAGCATGTGCAGCTTTTTGACTGGAGGGACTGGATGCAGCTTTCTCCTCACAACCCCTTTCTCCTGGTGTTTTACAAATTTTAATTGACAGCACTTCACAGCTCTGAGCTGTCTGGTTGGCACATTAGTGCTCCTGATGGTGTAGGGCCAGAGCTGGAGGCACGAGGCAGGTGGCATGTCCCCAGACAGGGATGGCAGGACAGAGGTGCTGCAGATGTTTCATCAAGATGACCACTGGGAGCCAAGTTGGAATTTAATGTGAGCTTCACATCTGACAGTCCATCGGCCTGGTGTAAGGACTGACCATAGTGCTGCCCAGCTGGCACCCTGGCCTTGGGTGATGCCAACAGCATCCTCAGGCTGGGCTGAGCAGTTGAGGCAGCTGTTACAAGGGACAGCACTGCAGAGCATCTCCAGCCTGGAGAGCTGCAGGCAGCGCCATGGTTGTGTCAGGAAACCTGGTGAAACTCATCTAGTTACACGGGGAGCAGATGTTGAAGCTATTTCCTGGGGTCAGATTCCTCCTGTGCCTGCAGGAGCCATGGGGAGGGCTCCTGTGCTGCAGGCGTGGTCCCCACCAGGACATCGTCCCTCCCACAGCAGGCGATGCCGCCCGTGGCAAGCAGCTGGTGGAGCTTTCCAGCAGATTGCCTGTGCTGCCGGTGGGCCCCACTGGAGCACCAGCTCCTTGGTAGATGTCACACCTCGGTGGATGTCACACCTCAGCAGCAGCTGCCGGCAGCTACTCCTGCAGGCAGAGAAGCTGGTCTGTCTGCAGCAGCCTGGTGTAGCAGTGCAGCCTCAGTGTGGCCCCAGGCTGGGTAGGTGAGCAGTGGAGCAGTCAGTGGAAACTCTCAGGAGTTACCTGAAGGGAGGGATGAAAAGGAAAATTCCCCTTGCCCTGGTGGCAGTGGTGCTGGAGGAGCACCCAGACAGAGGCAGGAGCACCGCTGCTCTGCAGACCAGCACGGGACGTGTGCCAAAGACTTGAGTGGCTTTGTCCAGGCACCACAGCACAGGGTGGCTGCTTTGGCTTGATTTCATCCTAGCTTTGGGGCTTTCTGAAATGAAGTTTGAGATTCCGCATTATTCTTGTCCTTAATCCCACTCTCTTTGACTGAAAAACCCCATGGAATGAGATTATACAAAAATCTGTAAGGTTGATCAAGCGCTGACCTACTTTGCACAAAGAGGCTATTTGGGATACAATACCAGTTGTACATCCTGCCATCGTGCATTAACCAGTGCTCACCCGGAGCCACGGGACGCTCGGCACCGTTAGCAGGGACGGGGCAGTTGGGGACCCAGCAGCTGTGCTGGTTCGGTGACATCGGCCTGACGCTGCCCTGGCACAGGGCGCTGAGAGCTGACAGCGTTGTGTGGCAGTGCCGCGCTCGAACACGGCAGCAGCTGCTGTGCTGGCCCCGTTCTGCCTAACAACAGCAAATGGTTTGTGTTAACATTAACAGATAATGAGTCATCATAAAAAATCCCGGCTTGTCTTCGGAGGAGTAGCAGCAGTCCCAGCACAGCCCTGGTACAGGAGATTAGGGACGCTGGAAAATCTGTCTCGCTAATTAAGACTTCAGGGTTGTTCTTGGAGATGGTGTATTGGGCATCTTGCTTAAAAATAGTGGTTTTTAGACAAAGAACCCTGGGACAAAAAGCACATCACATTCTGGACGCTGATCCCAGAAAGGCAGAGGACACAGATTAGGGATGTGTGGACTGGGGATATGTGTCCTGACCACTGCTGTACGGGGTGTAGGTACCTGCTTGCAGCTGGCTCAGGCACACCCAGCAGTGCTACAGCTCATGAAATGTCACAGACATGTAGAGCAAGTGGCCACACGCCAGTGATGGGGAGTGATTGTCTTCACATTGAGGGTCCAAGATTGCGTAGGGAGACGTCTTCCAGTAGATGGTAAATAAATAGCTTAAGGACTTTGATAGGATCTCTGGTTTGGTGCTTAACCAATTCCCTATTGATTCTTTAGATTTAACTTTAGAAAATCCTGTTAGTGCTTGTCATCATCTGCTCGTCTGCCAGAGCAGTCACTGCTCGAGGCCTGAGTGTGAGAAGCTGCAGAATGCAGGGATGATCAGGAGTAAATCCCACTCTGGAAAAGGCCCTGAGGAGAGAGAAGTAGTGTTCCCAATCCCCAGCACAGACCGGCAGCTGTGGAGAAGGAGGAGGAGGTCACTGGTACCCTGCTGCCTCCATGCTCTGCTCCCCCGCGAATCCTGCAGCTCCACAGCCGGGGTGGGGGGGAAGGAGGAGGAAACCTCCAGGCTGTGGGGCATCATCCAAGCAGTCATGCAAGACATGGTGCAATTCCCTGTCATGACTTAATCTTTCTTTTTCTTCTTGTCCTCAACAGGATTCCATTGGTGAACCTGTAAAAAATATAAAAAATAATGGGTTACCTGTACCTACCATTTCTGTTTACCAGTAGGAGACTCAAAGAGCAGCGTTCTATGGGCCAAATATATTTTTATAAAAATGAACACGCCTATAGGTAACTGCGTTGTCAAGGAGCGCGTTTTTGGGAGGAGAGAAATGAAAGTGTGCGAGCAAAGAATCCCGTGGAGGAGGAGGAGGAACCAGCAAGGAATGGAAAGGGAAGGACGAGCGCCTGGAGCCCGGCCATGGACGGTGACTCTGAACCTGTGCCAATAATACCATTATGTGCCATGAACCAATGCAAAGACTTTGCAAAGAGCCGAGTCAATAACGCCTGGAAATGTTGTGGAGGACGAGTGGGGCATCTCTTCTGGTGGGGTCATCCATTCCGGTCCATACGCGTACATACATACGGTATATGTAGAGAGAAAATATATATATATATATACACACACAAACACTTTTTGTACTGTAGCAATTTTTGAAGATCTTAAATACTCATTTTTAAAGAAGATGTCATGGGCTAAAAGTCTCATTTCTTTAACACGCATCATGCAAACTGGGTGATCTGATGTTTTCTACTTTGGCAGCTTGCCTGTCAACCTATATGTGTATATATAGGTAGACATATATACATATATATACGTGTGTGTGTGTATGTATAGACATATATATGTATGTATACATATATATATATAATTTTGGTTCTTTTTGGAAATGCTTTTCCAGCGTTGCGACGTGACCGTGGTGGGAGACGGTCGGGGCTGTGCTGCCGGTGGGAAGCAGAGGAGAAGCTTCCCAAAACCATCCAGAGCACAGCTCAAGGCGGTGCTGAAGGTATTTCCAGGCTTCTGTATCCCGATACATCATCAAGGTCGATGGGAAGAAGCCGGAAAGCCTGGGCCTGCCCCATGTCCACAGGGCTGTGATCTCCGCTGTGCTAGGCATGACACCTCGGGGCTGGACGGGGCAGGATTTAGGGGTGGACTTCCAAAAGAGGGGCCATTCTTGGCACAGAAGACAAATTTTAGGAGGGAGGTGTGGGAAGTTTTTTGGAAAATGGCTTCTAAATTGGCCACAGCACCAAAGCTTACTCAGCCCTGTGTGAGAAACATGAGAAAGGAGCTCATTGTCTCCTGCCCCAGTCTGGGGCTGTGGGATTAAGAGAGCCTCTTCCTTTGTTCTCCAGGTCTTGGCTGGCTCTGCTGTGGCAGGAGAAGACACAGCCTGCTGTCCACAATCCTGAAGATCTCTTACTAGTGTTTAAAGGGAATTTTTGCCAGGGAAGCACGATTCTGCAGGCTCCGGTTTGGTGTGTTGCTCGAGAAACACATCCATGCCCGTCCAGCTCCTGCTGGGGTGGGTGGTGTTCGTGGGTGCTGACCCTAAACCCTCTGTCCAAGTCTTTCCATGGAGTTGGGTGCTGCCATTCCGTGCTGCACATCAGACACTGGGATGGGTCTCGCTCGGGTCCCTTCAATGTTAAATGAGTGGAAACGACAGCAGAGATCAGACCAAAGTCCTCCAGTTCTTTTGTAAACTGCCCTTGGTAAATACTAGTGGTTTTTTAGAATTGTCCAGATCCACGTTTCTACTCCCCCACTGATAACTCAGCTCCTTTTCTTTATGATAATGAACGTGCAGTTTAAAAACAAAAAAAAAAGTAGAACCCTGTGGTGTTGCGCATAGCCACGCGTGCGGTCTCTTGTTCCCGTGTCCTTTTCTGTCCTTTTCCCATGGAATTGCACAGTCTGGATTATTTGTCCTGAATTTTTGGACGCTGCCTCAGACAGAAGTCTTCCTTGCCAGCCCTGACAATTACCTGCGGACTTGAGCCAACCATCCCCTGGGCAGAGCAGTATCTCCCGGGTGGCTCGTGTCCGGCTCTCCAGAGCCCTGGATGCCTCCAGGGAGGAGAGGAGACAGTGTCTTGCTAGAGCAGTGGCCCTCAAAGCTTTAGGTGTCCCTGGGAAACGTGGGGAGTGTCTGTCCTTGGGAAGCATGGAGGCTGAGTGACTGCTCCAGGGTCATCTCAGTGTCCTGGGGCTTTCCTGTGACGCTGGTGTCAGTGGTGCAGCCCCTGCCCACAGGCTCTCCTCCCTTTGTGACTTCGTGGGAATCCATCCGCACCAGCTTTGAGCCACGTTCCTTGCGCTTGTCCCCTTAATCTTCCTATTTATTTCATTCCCACAGGTATTCCAGTGTAATCGCGGTAGCAGTATGACAAGAAATATATCTCAGCTCGCTCATTGCAGGGCATCTGAAAGCAGCATTCTGTGTTTCTGCATGGATGGAACCTGCTGCCCACAGGGAAGTCATCAGGCAGAGCTGGGGGATGCCAGGGCAGCACGGGCAGCACTGGTGCAAGCGGTGGTGATGATGGCAGTGGTGATGGAGAGGCACCTGGCTCACAGGAAATTCCCTGTGGAGCTGGGGAAGAGGAGGGGAAAGCGTGTGTGTGTGTGTGTGTGTGTGTGCGTGTGTGTGTGTGTGTGTGTGTCAGGGAGAGAGAAGGAAGGTGAATCACTGTGACCCCGAGGACGGGCACAGGTTTCAGAGGGCAGGACTTGCATGAACTTCCCCCACAGCAGGACATGTCCTGGTCTCCCCGGAGCTGAGCAGTGAACCAGGGAACAAAAGTAGATGCACAATCTTCCCTTATTTATAAGGACCAACAGCACTTGCACTTTATCAGAGGAAGCCTCCCCCCATCCATGCTGGGCCACTGCGGTGGAGGGAGAGGAGGAGGAGGAAGGGCTGGGATGGAGCCGCTGATGCAGTGATGGATGAGGCAGGATCCAGGCATCCCAAGGTCTTGCACAGTGAAGAGAAATGAACTGTGGTGATTTCATTCCCTCCTATTGATGAAAGCCAAAAAACAAGAAAGAAATGAAAATAGAAAGTCGCATTTCCATGGCATAGTCTATTGAGTAGATCTTCCCACCGTGGAAAAGCAGGGAAGCATGGTGTTCTCAGACACGCTCCCGTGGGAGCTTTGTCATGTTTTGGGCACATCGTCTCACCCCGAGGTCCTGTAAGCTTGAAAAAAGAAAAGTTTTGCTCCTTGCTTTGCTGTAAGCCTTCAGCCCGCTGCTGCTTGTTTCTTTTTGGTTCGTTTTCCGGATTCCTTAGCCCCTGAGTAGTCCCTGAGAAACACACCATGGCAGCGGAGAGGCTGCCACAACCCTCAGACATGTCATGGAGTGTCTGTGTGTCACTTGTGGCTTTGTCTTGGAGAAAGTGGTGTGGGACAAGCCACCCATGGCAAGGAGAGGTTGGCTCTCCTTGGGTTCAGCAGCAAGCCCAGGCTTCCCAGGGCCATGTGGGACTCTCATCCCTCCATATCCCTTGCAAACCCTGAGCAGGAGCCACAGGATGTGCCGCTCCCACCGGGCCAGGGAGTCGGTGCCACCGCTGCCACCGGCACCAGTGGGCTTTGTCCCACACCAAACTGAGCTGGTTTGGGGCTCCAGCTCCAAGCTCCCGTGTCATGGCACCAACACGTAGGGTGGGCAGAGTTTGTTCCTCAATCCCCTCACCTTTGGAAGCCGGAGTCCCCCAAGGGCGGCTTCACCCCACAGCATCCCGGGCAGAGCCAGTCCTGGGCAGCCGCCCGTCTCTCCAGATCCGATCGTTTACCTTCACTCTGTCTTCCCAGCTGGAGAAAGGGCGGCCGGTGGTGGTGGCAGGAGTCGTGCTCCAGAGAACACCAGTGCTCCAAGGGGCACCTGTGCTCCATGGGGTCAAGGGCACCGAGCCTGCCAGGAGGTCACCGCAGCGATGGCAGAGCCGGCGCGGGGACGGATTTCAGGTTACCTCTTCTCCACTGGCAGCTTGTTGCGAAGGAAGGTAGTTCAGCTGAAACGGTAGTTAAATAGTAGATATTCTACACATAATATATATTTTGTAAAAAAAAAATTAAAAAATAAAATAGAACAAAAATATATCTATCCTATCTCAGCCCGCCCATTTCAGGATGAATGTGGTTGGAATTTTTGTTCAACCAGATATTAAATCTGTACGCGATTTTTTCAAAACCAGCAAGAAATCCCTTGCCATTTCCAAGTCTGTGGGTTTGGTCTCCCGAGCTCATCTAATGCTTCTCACACATTTTTAAGAATTACTCTCAGCATTTGTAGGTACATTTTTAATAGTGTCACGAGTGGAGATAATATTTACTTTGAAAAAAGTATATGTTGCACAAAAATGTACACTAAGGGCACAGATTTCTGACCCAGATTCTTCTATTTTAGGTTCCGAGGGGTTTATTTTTTTGTTTGATAGGACATGTACAGTGAAGTTTACACTTTATTTTTATTTTGCCAAAACCCGTTTTCTAACATGAGACAGTTTTACTTTGTAACCGGTTTTACATCACTGAGTACTTCTTTCTTTTCCTGGGAATATCCTGCACCAGGAGGCATCCGGTGGAAGCGCCGTCACCTTTTGGCATTGTGGCTGCCGCACGCGCCCACAGCGCAGGCTGGGGCAGTGCCAAAAGGACCTTTTCTTCCCGAGCGGTTTTTAATTTGTCTCTGTCCGTGGAAGCCGTGTATTTGGAAGCACTGTAAATGCCACCCTGTCCCCTTGCCCTCTGTATATTTAGTACTCTGATGTTGCTATTAAAACTGATATGAGAACCGCGCAGCCGGTGGTGCCTGGGTTCCTCCGCGCGCGGCCGCGGTCCCTGGGGAGGGGACAGGGTTGGTTTGGTGTCCAGAGGGATCAATGTCTCAGCAGGAAGAAGTCCAGAGGGTTCCCTGGGGAAATCCCCCTGTTCCCAGCTGTGCACACCTCGGATGAGCAGCTGGGAAATAACCCTGCCTTCATCCTGGGAAGAAGGTCTCGTGCATCTCCTTGGAGTCCCCACCACGGCAGCACCACCTCCACGCCCCGTGGCACAGGCAGGAGAGTGCCAGGTCCCCAGGCTCACCCAACATCCCCCAGGGCTCTGAGGGGACCCCGTGTGTCTTGGGACAGCTGCTTGGAAGAAGGAAGCCCTTGAATAAGACAGTTGGGGAGTTAATTGAACTTCATTGATGATGTCTTAAACAAACAGCTGTGCTATGAAATCACTTCACCCGGATATATCTTCTGCCCAAGGAGGAGTCCCGGCCGTGAGCAGGTCCCTGGTAAGCGATGGCTCTTGTCTGCACATCGGGTGTGGAGTGGGTGATGATAGTTCACACTCAGGCTGGCCCTGCTGCTGGGCTGCTCAACAGATGGACGGACAGATGGACAGATGTCTGTGGGGACTGAGCAGCATAAGGAGGGCCCTGCCAGGCAGCAAGGACAGCTCCCATAGCCCCCCGTGCTCCCACGGCATCCCCCTTCCCCAGGGCACTGTGGGACAGCATGGCTGTCATTCCTCACAACGCCATCTGCCCTGGGAAAGGGGAAAAGCCTTTATCGGTGTCCGTGTTGGCTTTGAAGAGGGACGGCCTGGGAAGACAGAGATCAGCACAGCCACCTGCCACTCGCATTCCCAGGCTGTGGCAGCAGCCTTCCCACAGTGCCAGGACCCTCCACAGCTCTCCATGCCAGGCCAGCACAAAACCAAGACCAGAGACGATGCCCAGCCCCAGCCCAGCCAAATCTCCAAAAGCTCTGTTCTGCAGGAAAATATATAGAAAAATGGGGAGGGACAAAGTGAGCTGCTCTTCATTTTAGGGCCAAATTGCCAGCTTAAATCACCGAGACAATGTGTACAAGCGAACAGGATGCGAATGGCCTCAGAGCTGCATATATCAGCCGGAGAACTCTGTTCATTTCCAGATGCAAGTGGGATTTCAGGGCATGAAATACAGTGTTAGGATCTCATTCCTTTCCCTGCTATTTATCACAGCCGGAAACATACTCACCAGCCTGAGCTGTTCCAAGTGTCGCTGCTGGGAGCGTGGAGGAGAAATATTGTGCTGAGCTGTGGGAGAGGGATTGGGGTGGGACGAGGCAAGCAGCCAAAGGGAAGAACCAGCATCCCTACTCCCTCCAGAACCCATTGCCCCGGCACGGAGCCGGGAGCATCCCCTCCTACTGCTGGTCCTGCCGAGCAGCAAGGGCCAGGGCACGGCCACCACGCACCATGCCCTGGGTTAAACGGTGCCACGAGTGGTCCCCAGGGCTGGACGGGCCACGACAGGGTCGCCGTCCCCTTGTCAGCACTGGAGGCTGCCAGCTCATGTCCCTTCAGTGCTGCTCGGCGGGGCGAGGCTGGAAAATGAGGCTGGAAACAAAACACCACACGCTGGTGCGGCAGCACACAGTTCTGATAAAAAGTAGGACTAAGCATTATCCAAGTTTAATTATTATAATTATACCGGGGCGAAGTAATTGCTGGGGATATTTTAAGCTTCAATCAACACGCTATTTTGAAAACCGAAGCCCTGATTTACCCAGGGCGAGGTGGTAACCATCAACAGGCACCCGTGCTGCTGGCAGCCAGAGGAGCCCACCACGAGGGTTTGTGAGCTGCTCGGAGCTTCTTGTCTGAAAATAGGGATTTGGGAGGGTGGAGGGGTGAGACAAGTGGTGGGAAGGTGGAAAGGGGTCCCCCATGTCCCACAAGAAGCCTGGCTCCAGCAACAGGATGGGCTTCAGGAGCAGCATCAGCCTCAGGAAGAGGAGCCATGCAGGATGGGCAACCCCAGCTCGGCAGTGGCTCTGAGGAAGATTGGCTGGGGCTGGATGATGTAGTGATGCTGAAATCATTTAAGCTTGTTATGGTGGTTTCTATGGCTCTCTGGCTGGATGTAACAAATTGTCTGCATCATTTTCCAGATGGATCATTCTTAAATCATCCAGGACAGGCTTCAGGGCTCCGCACTGAAGCAGCGGAAGGCACTTCGGTTCAATAAATGCTGGAACGGTTCTATATCAAGTGCTATTTCTTATTAAAAGTGTAAGTACATCATCCCAGCTGATGGGTCTCACAGACAAGACCTCCACACTCTGCACCCCTCTGAGTGGCCCTAGGTCCCCGAGGGGATGGGAGACAGGAATGGGAGGCCACATGTAGGTGCCTGTGGTGGCAGGCAGAGTGGCTCTGCGGCAGAGCAGAGGGAACACTGATGGATAAGGTTGTCCAGCAGCTCATCCCCACTCCCTGCTTCCCCCTTCCCAGACAGGTACCAGCCCCCGGCATGTGTCCAGCTCCTGGCAGATGGCGTGGCCCATGCACATCTGAACAAAGCCTTTTATTAAAATTGGAATTAAGTGACCCATCAGTAAGTTCTGCTGCGAAACGGAGGGTTTATCCCTGCTATCGTGGCCGAAGCAGCCCGTGGGTCGTGCCGAGCCCGTGGTGCCCTGCGGCAGAGCGAGCCCGGCTCCATCACCACGCTTGGCCACGGCCGCGCGCGCCCGGTGAATGACGAGCGCTGAGAGAGCAGTTTGTTACTGCCAGGCAATTTGTGCTAATAAGCAGTTCAAGGCAGCGACGCCTCTCAGCAGAGATGAGTTATGGCAGGAGGGCTTGGAGAGGAAGAGCCCCGAGGATGCCGCAGCGGAGGAGGCCTGCATGGCACGTGTCAGCACAGCCCGTGGTGTGCTGCCTGTGGTGGGGCTTGTCCATGGTGGGCTCAGTCCAGAGTGGGCTCAGCCCACAGTCTCCACCTGCCCACCTGGGATGGACGGGGAGGCGGCTGCACATGGCTCGTGCTGAGGACTGGCTTTCCAGTGGGACTTCTCCTGAGGACTCAGGAAGCACATGTGGATGCAGTTCCCAGGTTTCAAATGCCAGACTTGTATTGGATCTAATCTCGGTTATTTCTGATGCTGGTAGGGACTGAGCCCCAGGGCTGCGGGACCTGCTTGGCTCTGCCAGCAGTGACATGTCTCTGTGTTTAATAAACGTACCAGAATGAAATCCCTGCTGTTCCTGCTCATCTTCCAAGCATGATATTAACTGAAAACTGACATTTATCTTAGTTCCTCATCAGGCGAAAAGAGGGACAGACTTTCTTGAGGGGTTTATTATCTTTCCCTTGCAAATTTTCAACCGTGAGTAAGTGCTCTGACTGGCGCAGAGCTTGGAGGCAGGAGCTGGTGGTGTCCTGGGACCCCTCTCCTCGCCTCTGCCACAGCTGGACCAGTGCAGGAGGGGTGGGAGCAAAAGCCCCGGTGGCACTTGGGGACAAGGTGACATCCTGGTGTGAAGCCCTGTGTGAAGCCCATGTGACACCCAGGGCAGCAGTGCCAGAGCACAGCAGGGCATCGCTCCAGCAGCAATGCCGGGGGAAACACGTCCACCTCCACAGGCGAGCGTGTCCTCTCAGGTGTATTTATTGACCTGTCAGAGGGCTCCGAGGTGGCTGACCGCGCTTTCCCCCTGCAGCAATTGATTCCAGTCGGCTTACATCAGGGAACAGTTGATTTCTCTGCCTGATACTCATTCTGGCCTTCGATAACACAGTGTTTAGGAATAGATGACAGGATTCACTGGCGAGAGTGCATCGCCTGGTGTGTCCAGGGGACAGCACAAACAGGTATGGCCACATGTGGCCTTGAGGGTTTAGTTTCCCAGAAAAAGCCACAGCTAAGCAACACTAATTCAGCCTCTAGCTGCCATTGGATGTTTCCAAGCTCTCTGCTAACCCAGAGCACTGCTCTGCTTGTGATGACACAGGGCCAGCCCCACCTGAAAACTGGGATCCAGCTCGGTCCTTTCCTCTGAGTCTCCTCTCTCCACACTTGCAGGCTCTGTGACTGGGGTGATCAGGACTGGCCCATGCCTGGGCTGCACCCTGAGGGACACAGTGCCTTTGGTCTCAGCCACGCTCAGTGTGGGCAGTCAGAGTGCAGCATCCCAGCCCAGGGCTGGCTGGCCGGGGATCCTGAGTGCTTGCAGGTACAGGAGCCAGGCCGCCATCCTCCCCCCAGCGCCTTTCCAATTACCAGCACATCCTTCTCTACTTAAAAGCCCAGCCAGTACTCTGCCCTCGCACTATAAAAAGCACAGCTTGACATTTGTTTTTCCCTATCTATTTCTCATCCGTGTTTTCCTTCTTGTCGCTTCAGCCTCCGCGGCAATGTCCCAACCAGCAGCTCGGCACAGAGCAGTGGATTGCAGCCAGCACCATTTGTGGAATGGGTCTGTGAAGCCATGGGAAGAGCCATATCCATGTAACAGTCCATAAAGCTGTCCATCGGAGCAGTTAGCCGTGCTCAGCCCCTGGGAGAGGAAAAGCCCCACATTCACCAATTTGCTTTCAATCAGCCCCAAGAGCCTCTTGGCTGAAACCATTCCGCATCCATGGATGTTGTTAATGTTTGGGCTGGTATATTTGCCCTGGCATTCTCCCAGGGGTTTAGGAGACAGGAGCCCTCAAAACCTGGCCCTCCTGGGCAGACACTGGCGTGCTGGAGCTTTCCTGTGGCTGTGGGTCCCACATCGCCTGGGCAGAAGCTGGCTCAGTGTCCCTTGTCCCACCAGCATTTTTCCAAATCCAGCAGAGAGCGTGGCTGAAAACCAGGTGGCAGGACTAATAGTTTAAATGCCAATAAAACCTTTTCTCTGAGTTTTGGCAGGTTTCAGATTTGTCTGGCTTTGAATAATTGACTCCCAAAGGCACTAAGGTCACCTCTCCTTGAGCAGATGGGTGGGCAGAGCAGTGCTGGGCTGTGCACACATCCCAGAGCCAGCTCTGCCTCAGGAATGGCTCTGCAGGATGGGAGAAGAAGCAGTCAAGAGTCCAGCAAAACTCTCTCCAGAGCCCACAGCACTGCTTGGTGCTGGGGAGACTGGGAGTGGGTGAGCGAGTCCCTCCCCGGTGAGACAGCCTGCTGGCAGGGACAAAGGCAGTGACAGCTGAGTGACACCGAGCAGCCACTGCCAAAGCCCGGTGGCATCCTATCCCCAGGGGGCTGGGAAGAGACCGGACAGTGCAGCCTGGCTGGTGGCAGCTGGCCAAAAGCACTGGGCACATGGACTGAGCAGACAAAGCAGGGGGACGAGAGCCTCCGGAGCCACTGGAGACCACCGAGTGTTGCTGGGCCCCACTGAATGGATTTGGAGCGGTTTGGTGGCCAAGCACCGCCCTCGGTCCCGCTGAAGTGACATGGAGTGTCAGCTCCAGCCTGGCTTGCAAAGAGAGGAAAGAAAAGGGGAAGCGAAGGTTCCCAAGCTCCATGAAATCCCTTCCCAGGGCTCAGCTGCAGCCCCATGTGAGGGAGCCAAGAAGGGGAATGCAGCATCCGCAGCAGGGGCAGGGCCAGTGCTGCAATTCCCAGGGAAGTGAGGACATTGAGGCTGTGTTTTCAAGGTGAAAAGGATGAGAAAAGAGAAAGCGGTAGGATAAAGAAAGGAGATGGGAATCGGTAGGATGCAGCAGGAATGGTACCAAATGGGCACTTCTCAACTTGAGGGAAGTTTGGGAGAGCCATTAAAGCCAGAGATCAGTGAAGGGGGAAATTGAAATGTTAGGGGCTGGAACAGAAAATTAGGCTCAGATAATGGCCCTGGGGTTTAAAGCACCCTCCAATAATCTGTTGTGAGGAGCTGTTAAACACTCCCATTGGAGATGTCTCTGCATCCAGCTGCCCTGGCAAGCAAAATCCCCAGATCTGTGGCACGACAGGCATGGGGTCACAAGGCCTTGCCACGCTCCCTGGCATTGCTGATCAGTGCTGTGGATAGCAGGGTAAATCCCAGAGATGAAGGGGAGGCTGGAAATGCTCAGGCAAAGAAGCAGCAGTGAGACCCAAAGGATAAGATTTCCACAGCCCTTTCTGAAAAAGCCACAGAAACTGTCTGGACTGCTCTGGATTTGTCACCTCTTGGCAAGGTACTGCCAGGGAGATGGGACTCGTGGCACCCACAGGCAGGCCCCACACTCAGAGCTGGGGCAGCAGCAGGATTAGGGCTGTGCCTGGGAAGTCCTGCAGTTGGACTGGGGAGGCGGGATGGCTCTTTGAAATGAAGCAGAGTCAATTGCCTTTGATCTAAAATGGATTTGGAGTGGAGTTGGATGCGCTTGTCCACCCGCGTGCTCGCTGCCAGGAGCTCTTAGCATGGCTGGCCTCCCTCTCCCACCTGCACTTCCAGCCAGCCAGACTGGGCTGGGGCTGTTCCAGGAGGACCCTAGGAGTAAAAGGAGCCATGGAACAACCTGTTTTAGTGGAAGGTGTCCCTGCCTGTGGCAGGAGATTGGAATGAGATGAACGTCAAGGTCCCTCCCAACCCGAACCAGACTGTGATTCTGTGATTCTAAATCCCCCCTGCAGCTGAACGGGGCCAACATCCACTGGCAGCACTCCCTCATTGAACACAAGTGCATGTGGAGCATGGACGCAAGCACAGGAAGCTGCTGCAGACCCTCTCCCTGCTCACATGGACTGTGGGAAGCCGAGGGAATCATGAACACGGCACACACGGATGTGCCAGAGGCTACAGCTGGACATAGCCGAGCCAAAGCAGAGCTCTGAAAGTCGGTGCCTCTCACAGGCAGGTGTGCAGGAAGGCAACTGCCTGTGGGGCAGGAGCCTCCCAGGCTTGATTGGGCCACGGGAGAGGTTTTTTAAGAGCCAGGCAAGGAGCCAATGATGCCTGGGGCTCAGCCCCTAGGACCCCCTAGTCCATTCTAGGGGCCCAGTGGCAGCTCATCCCTGGCAGATATGTGGCAGCCAGGGGGAATTGCTCCTGTTTCCCAGCTGGCATCACACACATTCCCCTCCAGCCCTCCCGCTCCTGGTGATAAGCCTGCCTTAGGGAGATGTGTTAATCCGGCAGTTGCTATGAGACCCACTTGATGTCTTTGATGCAGTGTGGAGGCAGGTGAATCATTAGGAGGAATATCAGGTTTTCCGGCATAGCTTGAGAAGATGCAGAAGTTTCCTGATGGTCGGTAAGATGCAAACACTGAGGTCCCAGCAGCTGGGACATGCGTAGCCTGGAGAAGCTCGGAGCATCGCCTTCTCCCTGCCGCGGTCTCTCCTCTTTGTGACTTTCCAAACTGTCAGTTCCCAGCTGCTGCTGGCTCCTTACAGAACAACGTTTCCCAGAGTGGATTCTGAGGAGGGGCGAGCTGAGGATGTTCTTCACTCTAATTCCAGCGCCATCTCTGCCAGCTGAGCCTGCTCCTGGGCTGCAGCCTGGGGCTCCCAGCGCTTGTGGCTCTCCAAAGCAAGTGCAGATGGAGAGAGCAGGAAATGATGGCTGAGAGAGTTGAGAATGCTGGCCTGGAGAGCCGGTGCTGCTGCAGGAGGGGTAAGGGCAGGGTGCAGCTCATTCCTCCTGGTCCTGGCATTTACCACAATCAGGATCACCAAGCTGGGGTCCCAGCTGTGGTGCTGCACCCTGCACAGTAATTTATGTAACTGGAGGAAGGAACCAGCACAGCAGAAATTTTTAATTATGTATTTGACTGGAATAGTCTCAGTTTGAGTTCATGCAACGTTGGTTAGTTACCTCAGATAATTAGAAATTTTACAGCTGGATAAAAAGTTTATAAAGCACTGAAAGGGGTAGGGCTTTGGGGATGGAGATGTTCGGTCCCTCTGCTTGTTCTGGAGAAGGGAGGTGTTTTGGGCTTTCCAAGGAGTCGCAGTTCCCACTGGCCCCTGAAGGTGGTTCTGCTGGCAGCTGTGGCCTCGCTCCCTCCATGCACAGGCTCCTTGGCCAGGGACAGAGGGGTCAGTGTGAGTCCCTGGCTCAACCCAGGCATTCCCTCATAGGAACGTTCAGTTCAACACAAACTGGTGGTAATTCATGGTAATCGATAGGCCCTCAAGCTGGGGATGGGTGGTTGTCCTGGCAGTAGGGATTTAGGGATGGTCCAAGGCCAGCAGATGGTGAGTTTGGAGGGCTCATGGTACAAATTCCCCAGTATTTGTCTACAGACCCTGAAGTGCTAATTCAGGTTTTGTCAGTGAGGTTTTTTCCCTCTAGCATCCCTTTACTGAAGGGAGCAGAGGTTTAGCGAGGCTGTTAATGATCATCTTGACGTCTTCAGCGTATCAGAGGGGAATGTTTGCTCCCTCAGTGAAAGCCCTGGAGATGCTGAGCCAGGGCGGGTGCTGCTCTGCTGACGGGGTTCCGCTGCAGTAACGCAGCAGCCTGCGGTGCTGTGGTCCTCGGGGAAAGAGGGATTCTAGGAGGGAAGCATTAAAAAAGTACCTGTTGTAAAGGAGTGGAACAGCGTGGGCCATTATTCACATTCAGAGTAATAGCTCAGCACGGCAGCAGCTGAGAGGTGTCTCAGGGCGGCACGCGGGGAATAAAACTGATGGATGCTGCATTTCCCTGACATGCAGGGCTCGTGGTGGAGGGACAATGCTGCTGTGATCAGACACTCGGAGGCTGCTGGGGCTGGAAACCTGGGAGGAAGCAGCCCTGAGCCATCAGAAGAGGTTTTGGCTGCTTTTGACCCCAGGATCTCCGGGGATATCTCCTGCTGCCTGGCTGGGCTGCTGTCACTGCAGGTCCCCTCCAGCTCCTCGCAGGTGCCCATCACCCCTGCATGGGAAGCAGCTCTCCTCCTCCAGCATACCTGCCAGGATCCCTCCCTGGATTCATTCATGTCCATACAATTTAAATTCTCTTTTTAAGCGCTGTGTGGTGACTTGGTTTAGTGCTGTTAAATAGGAAGTGTTACCGCGGGAGAAGGGTTAAGTGCGTGGTGGCTCGCGCAGATGTGAAGTCTCCTTGCAAGCGTGCATCCTTGCAAATGGAATAAAAGTGTTTTTTAAAGTATTTGAAATCAGTTTTGTTTATGTAATCTGACAAGTTATTATGCACAGTCCTTATCTGACTTCATGATTTATGGGAAAGAACCTCAAATCTATATTTAAAATTACTATTAAACACAATTTTTTTGCTTCTTCAGCTGAGATAGAAGCACCATTAGCAGTTGTTGCCCTGGAGCTCAAGTACTTCATTAGATTAGGAAAATTAATTTTTTCCATTAAATCTTCCTAAGATTCTGATGCTATATTTGCTTGTAAATGTTCAATAATAATAATAATTTTTAAAAATAAAAAAATAAGGTTCAACTAGTTGTGATCTTTGGTTTCCTCCTGTCTTTAAGCTCTCGGGATTGTGTGGCTGTGGGTTGAGACCAGAGGATGCCACTGCCACAGGGGCAGGTGTGTGGGGGCAGGCTGAGACCTGGTAATGGAGAGGGGAAAGAAAAGGCCCATCTGGTTCAGAGAACTTCGTCTTGTGCTGCTTCTTGATCAATTTATTGTAATGATCTTTCAGAGCGTTACTGGGAAAGCTGGAATTTCTGTGGCTCGGCTCTTGCTTCAGCTCCTGTCCTGGGCACTGCAATGCTGGGTGGTGGGAGATGCTCTAGAAGATCGTGGTGCTCCTGTTCTCCATCCATCTGCTGCTCCAGTCCTGCACAGAAGTGGCGTTTCAAGTGCAGATGAATCTGAATTCATTTGGCTTTCTGTTCGTGAGCCCAGAGAAATGCCAAAGCCTGTTCTCTTGTCTCAGCTACTTGTGGCAGGTTTGAGCTCAGAAAGGAGACGGGCTTCTGTTTTCATGCTCCTCCAGCTTCAGAACAAAAGAGCTGACGGCAGTTGTGCATACATACACGTGTATTGCTCCCACCTGGAATATTAATTTATACTGAATTCAATCACATTTTGTTACATCTTCCTAGTTTAACTTTTTTCTCTTACTTGAACGTTTTTCCTATATTTTGATCTTAAAGTTGCTGGAGTTGGGGTGCAGGTCCCCTCTAGAGGCTTGTGTCTTTGCGAGGTTGCTGCTGGCATCATATCCACAACCACATAAGGATTGTGGAGGGGAGGATCCCGACGCTGAGCTGAGCAGGGAGGCAGTGGTTGTGTTCCAGAGACCCAACCTGTGCAGCGGGATTTATGGAAAGATTCAATTATGGACAGCACAGTAAATTTCTCTTTAATAGAGCCTTAAATATTCACTGGCAATATTTACATAAGCATTGTAACAGCTGCAAAGGAGTCATTAAGGACTACTCACAGAGATAATCTCGATTTTAAAATTCCTTTAATGTGCATTTTCAGAGAGATTACAGCCACAGCTATCTGGTCAATAAAAAACCTATCCTCCTCCACAGGATCTGCAAGCAGGCTGGGAGGACAGTCAGAAATAACCAGGCAAAAGTGTCTGGATTGAGAGGGGTTTTTTTCTGGCTCCTGCTCATTTTTTTGGCAGCCAAGTACCATTCCAGAGGGATGTCACGTGTGGCAGTTGGACACTAAAGCTGTGCAATCAACCACACCCAATCAAATAACCAATGGTCCCGGTGAAAGGCTTTCCTCACCCAGCTCAGTCGCTGGAGTTATTCATGCTTCTGAAGAAATGCAATAGGGATTCCCCTGTTCCCCACCTCCTGCACAAGACATTTCCAGGATGTTCTACAGGAACTGCTGCTGTGGCCAGTTACTGACCCCATGTTTCTGGGGCCAGTTTGTTGTTCTAAGTTGGTTTGGCAGGTTGGTTTGCAGTTTTATAACCATCCTTGGCATCTCCCGCTGAAACCCTGCCGTTGGTACCTTTGGCTCCACTGCTGCTGTTTCTCTGTCTTATGTACAAAGTTTAATCTCTTCAGAGCCTTGCCTGAGATCCCTGTGCAAGAGGTTTGCTCCATGGCTTCTCTGGGAAGAGCTGAGTTCCCATCTGAGAGGAGATGGAGAGACCCAGTTTCCAAAGGCTCTCTCACCCATTCGGCAATCGGGCGGTGTGTAACAGAAGTTGAACAAACTCTAAAGGCTGGAAGATCCCGACTCCCTCTCCTTCAGCAGCTCAGTTGGCCGAGTGTGAGAAGATGCTAATTTGAGCTGACAGCAACTCATGTTCACTTTGGAGGACAACAAGGCATCGGAGAATAGGCAGGAGCAGAGCTCGGCTAGAGAGCGGCTGCGAGGCGCGGGGAGGACTGGGGGAGCTGCTCACCGTGGATTCCCAGGGAAAAGGACAGATTAAGCTCCTGCGATCTACCTAGCAGCTGAAAATCCTTTCTCCAAGGCTTTGTGAGGTGCTGGTTTGTGTTTTCCTGGAGGGGAAGGAGTGGGAGATAAGGGGCAGGAGGCAGATGTTGGCAAGGGCAGTGTCTTTTGCAGCCTCTTCCTTGTGCAGGTGGCCAAGCAGAGCGGCAAGCATGGTCAGTCTGCAGACCCATGTGCGACCCTCTGGCAGAGCTGGCACAGCAGCACGAGCCTTTTCTCCCTCCCCTTAATCTCAAAAAATGGGAAGATTTCAGTCAGAATCATCAAGAGATAATAAATATGGATCGTGTTTTTTACGAGTTTCCCACACGGAACAGCACTTTAAATTAAGCACCATAAAGCTCAGTTGAACGTGGTGAAAGAACAATCTGGGGTTGAACTGAATGTACAATTGCCTTTCCCTTTCCCTTCCTTCCTCTCTGGTCCTGGTAAATTCAGCATACCAGGATCCACAGTCGGGAGCTGTCCCTGGTCCCGTGCAAGGCTCTGGGCTGAGTTCTGGCAGAGTTTGGCCCCAGCTGCTCACTTCGAATATTTCCTTGGAGTTTTACGTGGCAGCTTAGCCCCAAATCTGCCCAGTGAGAGCTATTTCAGTAACTCTGCCCTGCCTCCACATCTGCAAAGTTTACAGAACAACCCTGTTTGGCACTGGAGCTTGTTTGGAATGGCTCTGGAGGAACAGCTCTGCTTCCCTGAGCCAGGAATGTTTGGTTTGAAACCTCTCTAGTCCCATGAACTTTCTCTGCCTCCCAGGCTGGGGTCTGGGCCTGGCAAGCAGCCCTGCACTCAGGACTTGCTCCAGAACAAGCCCAGATGCAGGGAAAATGTGTTTCCTACCCAGGCAAGTCTGGATTTCCTTCTGCCTCACTCTGCCCCAACAAGTCCTGGTTCCAGCAGCGATGTCCCAGAGCCCCTGAGAGGCACTCCCTGGCCTGCAGAAAAGGTTTTGATGCAGAGGCTGCTGCCTTGAGCTGCTCCTGGGCATGGGATGGCAGCTGGGGGGTTTTCCAGGGAACCCAGAGTTTGTCTGGGAAGTGCCATGAGGGTTCTGTGTGGTGCAGCAGATGCTGGGAATTCCTGTGCTGTGTCCACCTGCAGAGGGACATTGGGAATCTGGCTCCATTCACCAGCTCCGGGAGTGGTTTGGTTGCCACACCCCTGCTCTGAGGCTCACTGCAGGCAGTGGGGGCATCTTTTCCCACATCCTACTGCAGAGGCTCGCTCATTTTTAAGACCCTGCTTTCCTGCGCCTGCTTTACTCCAAGCCAGATTTTCATCCCTGGCTCCATAGAAACCGCAGTTTTCCTGGGCTGTCAAATATTGTTTTGCCTGTAATCCCAGAGGAGACAAATGAAAAATTTCGAAGTAAACACTTGCCAGCAGGTGTAGGGGAGAGGAGCCGAGACCCTCCAGATATTCTCCCTCTCTGCCAAGGCTATACATGCTCCTTTTAATTTCCAGAGGTATTTATAGCTCCTTCCTTCCTTTCCAATCATCGCCATGAGAAAATGGTGGAGGGGAAGAGAAAGCAGGAGGGAACTGGCTCTGAAGTCTGTCAATGGGCTATTTTCTCCTTCCTTGTCCACTGTGGTCCTTCCTGCAAACATTCGAGGCTGGAGCATGTTCCACAGCCTGGCCAGGGCCAGAGAGGCATCCTGGTGCTCGGGAAGATCCAAAAGGTGCTGGCCCAGGTGCTGCCTTCTCCTCTGCAAGAGAAGGGAGCTGGGGAGGGGGAGCAGAGGGCAGAAAACAAGCTGTGATTGCTATTTGTGATTGTATTTGGTTTGTAACAGTGAAAGCAATAATCGTGTTTGTGGAGCCGAAAAGGGAAGGGAGACAAATGGTTTAATTTGGATCAATATTAATTTTATGCAATTTAACTTTTTATTACAGCAAATCGTTCAATTATCGTTCTAGGGATCCATCAAGGAAGAAAAAAGCCCTTTTAGCTCAGAAAATGCTCAGATGACTGGGGAAGGTGTTTGTGGGCTGAGGGAATGTTTTATTGCTTCATGTTTGATCGGCCACACGTTTCTGTGTGGAAGGAGCCAGTGCCTGCAGGAGCAGCAGCAGCTCTGCAGGGATGGGAAGCAGGGATCACTGCCAGGATCACTGTGGAGAGCGAGAGTCAACGAGGCACCTGAACCTTTGCTCCACTGCCGGCTTTTCCCTGGCACTTGAGGCAGCCTCTAATCAGGAAAATGTCTGAAAATTTAGGAATTAGACCCCTGGCATTTGCTTAGAAAGAAGCAGCAAGACTCCATGCCCCTTGTCCTCTCTCTGAGGAGACATGCATGCAACGAGTAATTAAACTGCTGTGGGCTAATGAGAAGCCTTGTTGGCGTCTCTCATCTTCTGCTGGGGCATCGCGACCCACGGGCTCAGGGCTGACATTGATGCTCTGATGCAGCCCCAGTCTCTGCAGGGCTGCAGGCAGGGACCTGAATAAGTTTCTGGTTGCGCTGAAATGAATGATGCTTGTAAATTGAACAAACCACTGTGGTTCCGTGGCGAGTTTCACATCCCCCGCTGACCTTTCACAAGCACTGAAAGGCTCCTGTGGACAAACCCAATCTTTTCCTTACAAGTCGGAGAGAGGTGCTGCCTGTTTTGCTGAGTTTAAAGGCTTGAGAAGGTCATCACAGCCGGTACGTGCTCGGTTTCTGCGATGCCCCAGCACTGTGCTGGTCCCAGTGCAGTTCCTCCAGTGGGACCTGGGGGCTGGGCAGTGCATGCTTGGCACATCCTCGGGGACTTGCTGTCTGGACTCGGCGTGGAAGCTCAATTCCCAGGCACCTTCCTGCATTTATCCTGCGGAGATGTGGCTGACAAACCCAGAGTGTCGGCATCCTCTAAAGTCGTTCAGTGTGAAGTGCTGTGAAAGAAGTTCTCACAAGTGCCTGGTTTAGCTCTTTCTCTCTTCAATCTACAGAACCACCTCACCAGTACAAAGACATTAACTGGGAACCACTGACAACACCTCACACACACCGAGGAGGCAAAGTGTTAAACACAGCATTTATCTCTCTGAAAATTGGTACAGGCTTTGAACATTGATTTTTACCTTAGGGCTAACGTGTTACTTTGGGGAAAAGGCTGTAGAATAAAGGATGTTTTGATCTGTTTTGCTTTAACCTTTTTAAATACATCTCAAGCACAAATGCTGACTGCTCGTTTGTTGCCCGTTTTTGATCGCCTGCAACATTGGGAGGAAGAGTGGGGGGAGATCAGAAAGACAGAGGGGTTATTGCTGCCTCCAGCAGCTCGGTCTGCAGGCTGTGGCTCAGCGTGTGCTCACTCACCTCGGGGCCCTGCCACGGGGATGACACCGGGCAGATGCTCAGCCTGTACCAGGAGGGACCAGCTGTGGCACAGCGTGGTGGCCAGGCACAGCCCGCGTGCTGCCTCGGAATGGATCTCCTCTACCTTCAAGTGCCAGGAACTTGGTGCATCGCTCGGGCTCAGCGCCCTCAGCATCCCCCACCAAAAGGGAAGTGCCTGCGGGCACCTGGGGATGTTCACCGTGTTCAAACCCAGGTGAGCTGGGTGTGAGCACAGGGCTGCCTGGGAGCCATTGCTGGCCCCCCACCAGGTGCTGTGACCGTGCCCCAAAGCCTCATGTGGGTCAGAGCCCAGGGATAGGGCAAGTCCCAAGTCCACAAAGTCGTGAAGAAAAACCTGCCTTTGGGCCAGGTCCTCGCAGAGGGCACCTCTCCCTGTGCTGACAGAGAGATGCTCAGGCATTGCTCCAGCCAAAGATTTTTGGCAGGAGCAGCAGGACATCCAGAATAGCTCCTGCTTTCTGCACAGGCCTGAGGGAGGTCTGTCTCTGTTACTTCTTTCTGAGAACCACAGAGAAACCCATCAGAGACAGATGTCCGAATTTTAAGGTCATTTGTTCCCTTTTTATATAGTAATATATTAGCTGAGCAGAGCAATACTCGGTGAGTGCCTTAGGACAGCAAAGCTGTTTTAGGGAATTGGCTGAGAGATACTATCTCTCTCTTAAAGTGCAATAAATAAATGTACTTTCCTCTTCAAAAAACATGGGGAAGCTGTGCCATGAATCTTCCAGAAAGTTAGATGGCCTTTGAAGCATTTGGTTTGAGACATAATCGCTCATGTTACACATTTAAAAACAAGCAAACCGGGAAACCAAACTGCAAACCTTTCCTTCATGTGCAAAAGTTTGGGAAAGTTTCATTTGTCAGGGTGAGTGATGGCAGAGAGGGCCCAGCCCTGTGCCCAGATCTGCATAAGGATAGCATTAGGGGAAAATTTATGGGTTTGTAACATCTTTCACATGGTCTACTTAATTCCTTGTGTTTTGCGCCACATTCTTCACAGCGCTGGGTTTGTTGGGTTGTGTAACACCTCTGGAACGTTTGCAGATGAGCTCCCGGTGCCACGGGAGTGACGTATGGCCCCCGTGGCTCCGCTCTCATGCCATGGCAAGGGAGGCTCCGGCTGCTGCGCTGGTGTGGGAGCCCCTGAGGAGCCAAATCACCAGCCAGAGGGGCAGGGGCTGGGAGCAGGCACAGGGTGAGGACTCCAGCATGACAGATCCGATGCTGTTACTCGTTCTGAATGCTCAGACTTCAGCTGGATCTGATTTTCACGGATGCCATTTCCCTAGCAGGAGGTCCCAAACATCCATCTCCTTGGCCAGAGCTCCCCTGCTGCAAGCCAGGACCAGGCCAGAGAGCCTGGCTAAGGGCTTGCCCTCCATGACAGCCGTCTCTCAATGACCCTATTCATCAGCAAACACAAAAGCAGAGAACAGAACCAAGCAGGAGTTTTTCAGGACAAAGCAAGCCGGCAAATAAGACTATTTGGAAATAAAACTTATTTGGAATTCATTGTTCCCTTGCAGCAAATCACACTTTTAAGGTAAAAAAGCCTTTTGACTAAGTGCAAAAGCTTGTACTGTGTTCTCCTGTAAAGAAAAACGTATGATTTGTGTTGCTTTTAAGTGCAGAGCCCTCCCAAACCTACGGAGCAGGACTGTGGGTGGACTCTGGAGACGC
Source organism: Callaeas wilsoni (assembly GCA_013398955.1). Taxonomy (NCBI): domain Eukaryota; kingdom Metazoa; phylum Chordata; class Aves; order Passeriformes; family Callaeidae; genus Callaeas; species Callaeas wilsoni. The sequence goes on from VWPU01005437.1 coordinate 37,602, forward strand.
CGCAGGCAGCTGCATCCTCATCTTTCCCAGGGATGCAGCATAGGGTGGTGAGTGCAGCATCTGCCCAAAAAGTCCCAAAAATCCTCCAAGGGAGTCCAGGAAGCCCTGCTCCAGGTCTCAGCAGCTGCACAAGACTGGAATCGCATTGAGCACTTCCCTCCGTCTCTCCTGCCCCTCCTTGGTAGTTTCACCCCATTTTCACTTCAAATGCGGCAGAGGTCACAAATTCCAGAGGAAACAGCCTGGCATCTCTTTCCCATGAAATCTCCCCAAAAGGAGGCAAAGCAGCCAACTATTTTGGATATCTCTGCGAGGTTCCCACAACGCGTGCGGTCTGTCCTTGGCCACTGCTGTGCCTTTGTCCCCGCTCAGTCGGGAGGGAGGTGCTGCTCCCCACCAGCGCCCAGAGGATCTCCAGCTGGGTCATGATGGTGTTTGTAGACTGAAATAGGGATGAACCACAATTTGTTGTGTCAATAGTTCTCACTCTCAGTGGCATTCACCATCCCGAGGCAGCGAAGTGCACAAAAACTCTGCGGGTGAAGTGGAACAAGGTGAAACAGCCCCTTCCCAGGGCTGCAGTTCCCAGCAAGTTTCACTCATTTCAATAATAGAAAAACACTTCACTGTATTCCTGACATTTTCACATCAAAACATAATTACGTTTCACTATTCAAATATTTAGAAGACAGTTCTTAACCGATCCTTGCTCCATTAATTTTTCCTATTAATTATGTATAGATTTATAAATAGCAATATAATTAATATTTAACAGTATTTTTATTAGAGAATTTCAAAAGCTTATTGAAAATCTGCATATCTGAAGCCCTACCTTTTAAGTAGAAGGACAGTTTGCTTCTTCATCTTCTTCCTCGCTCTCTGTCTTATCAGCTTACACACTGGCCACACTTCTCCCAGGGGAGATATTTTTAGTTCGGGGTTTTTGCTTTTTCATCATCATTTGTTGTGGGATATATAATTGGGTGCTGCTAATTAGAGCTGATCCCATGCAGGTTTTATTCCCGGATGGGAGGCCAGGCGAGGGCTGCGCCTCTGCCCCATCCTGTCCCAGGGGAGCGCTGCACCTGAGGCTATGGCCAGGTAATTAACACCGTGAAGCTGATTGAATTCCTCCTGGGAGGGCTCAGAACAGTCTGGCGATGTCCTTCCAACCGCCTGCAGGCTGGGATGGCCAGAAGGCTGAGATGTGCCTTGGTCCCTGCTGGCACAGGGGCTGCCCTCATGCCCCGCTCATTTCCAAGGTCCTTCTCTCCATAACCAGTGCCCAGTGAGGCTGAGCCGCCGTGGAACCCCAGAGACTCCGTGGTGGGCTGTGCCATTCGAAGCCCAGCAAGGAAAACAAGTGATGACAAAAGGGGGAACTCGGCCCCAGCAAGCAAAAACTGGGTGCCCAGATGTCAAGTGGGTGACTCAGCACAGATCCTCCCCGCTGTGCCAGGTGCCATAGCACAACCCATCTGTGTGTTTGTTTGATTTGTGATGCCTTTTACTCTCCCGATGGTATTTCCCTCACCCGAGTGCAGTATTCCTTGCCTTGGAACACTGGCACAAGCATTTCTCAGCCCGGTCTTGCTTGACTCATCACTTCCTCTCTGTTTTCTGAAAAGAAATTCCAGGTTTTGTTGCTGATTTTATGCAGAGCATAGGGTTATCCCAGCGCCACTATCCCAGCAGCAGCCCTGACTGCTGCATTCCAAGCCTGTGTTATCCCAGCGGGGTTATCCCAGCACTGTTATCCCAGCAGTGGTCCCCAGGTCCTGGGAGTGATCCGTGGCTGCGCTTACACCTCGTGTCTTGCGTCGTTCCCAGTCTTCCATCACTTTGCAGAAATCTGCGTATGGTGATGGCACTTGGGTCATCAAGATTAATAACGGTAGAGTTCTGCCGGCGTTTAGTCAGGGAAAAACACCTGGAGCTGCTCTTTTATGACTGATTAATGAGGGGGGGAAAAAACCCGCCGTGGTTCTAATTGGCATTTGAGTTCTTTCTGAGTTTTAACATTCATGCTATGCAAATATATCAATTCCTAACAATGTCTAACAAGATCATTTGAAAATGAGTCTCCCCAGGGGATTGCAATCGCGGCTTTGGGAAAGGCCTGAGCCCGCTTGCCTTCCATGTATTTACAGAAGGTGACAAAAAAATACTATCTCCTGTTGGACGGCTGATGCACATCCATCAGGTTTGACCCACATGTGGGGGTGACCCCATCAGCCCCCACCTTGACTGTTGCCCACCCTGGAGTGTTGGGAGAAGATGTTCTTCTTCCAAAGCTGTGTTCGGTGCCTAATTCTGAGAGCAGCAATGGGTCATTTTTGACCTTCATCTTCACACCACCCTTCTGCTTCATCTCTATTTGCTTCCCTACAGCCTTCCAACAGGAACCAGCAATGCTGTCCCAGCAGCTTGGAAGAGGAGACTCCAGCCCTCTCCTCTCTGCCTGGCACCAGATGTGTCAGCAGAGGGAACAGAATTCCCCATAATTAATTTATCCTCATGAAAAATCCATGTCTGACTCCAACTAAGAACTGGTGTTCAGAGTGTTGCATAACTTGGCTCTGTGAGGGAGAAGAGGGACCCACCAGTTCTGCCTCAGCAATGTGAGGTGTTCCCAGGGGTCTTGTTTACACCGGAGTGGTAAAACAAGTCCTCGACACACTTTAATGTGCTAATTGGGGGTTATTACGGCCCTTTTTATTTACGATTAGATTACGAATGTAATACTGCGTCTCATTTTGCTCTGCACTAAGAGCTGTGAAAGGATGGTAATTACCTCTCGTGTAAACCTATACTTAGATAGAAAAAATGACGTGTGAAATGAAAGGCCTGAAGAAACGGCATAATCTGTGTTTGCTTTGCGCAGACGTGCGGGAGACGCGCCCGCTCTGCTCCTGGAAGCACGCGGTGTTCCTGCAGGACCCACGGCCCTGCCACCTTCCTCCCGTGTCCTTAATACTGAGGTGGCCCTTTTTCATGGAAATGCTGGCTGGGAAGGGATGAATAATTCATCACCAGCACACAGAGCACACCAGACAGATTTGCCTCAATTTCCCACCTGGTTGGAATTCTGTGTGCCCAGGGCATTACTGCCTGCCCCAGAGCCTGTCACAGCCTCCAGAGGAAACCAAGATGTCCAGAGAGCATTGCCTCCCAGTCCTGTTCCAACTAGGATTAGGACTCCAACGTTTTTGGCTGTGGAGAGTTTGCTGGCAATGGCTTGTGCTGCCCTACACTCAAGATCCCCTTTGCATTTGTCCATCTTATTGCATGGAGTGCATCATGCCACAGCAAGAAAGTGAGCAATGGATTTGTGTTTTTTAAAAAAAAGTGCAAGTCAAAGGCTGTGAAAGCCAGAGGCTGGCGAGGAGTAAAAGAGAGGACTGAGCACCTGAGTTGGCTGCAACCCCCACCCTCAGCAGTGCATCGTTCCCTCTGTCTACAGGAATCCAGCATCAGCTCCCAACACTAGTGAGAGAATCACTGCTCCAGCAATTCCCTCACTGCCTTCATTGCTCTTTTCCCCCTTTTTTGATCTCCAGGGCCTCGGGGCGATAATTCTATTTTGACTGGAACAATAAGCCGAAGCTCTGCCCTGGCAGGGATGCATTGGGGTTGTTGTTTATTTTAACTGACGGGGCTGATCTGCGGGATGCTCGGCTCTCAGCCGGGTGCTGAGGGCGCAGCTCTGTTCATCCTTGCGCTCTGCTGCTCTGCAGGAAAGGTCAATATTTCCTTGGGCAGAAAGTTTCTCCGAGCCTCATGAGCCATGACAGCCACTGCTTCCAGCTCAAATGTTTGAAGGAAATTTAACAGGGACTCTGGTCCCACCACTGTCACAGCACTCCAAGGTCCTTGTGAGGGTCTGTACAGCATGACAGCCTCCAGGGACAGGGGTGATCCCAGAGACAGACAATCCAGTGTTTGCGTCTCCTGATGGCACCTCCTTCTCCTGCTGGGAGCGATGACAGTGAGGCAGAGATGAGGTTGTCACTGCTGGGACCTCTCCAGCCCCAGTGCCACGTTAGCATCCTGTGGGGAGCAAGGCAGGACCCTCCTCAGCACCCATCTCCTTTTGGCCGTGTCAAGGCAAAGGCACATCTCCACCTGGTTCCATCAAGAATGAAATTCCACAGAAATTTGAAAGCATTTTTCCATCTGGTTTGAAGTTTGCAGGAGACACACAGAGGCAGCTAATGGAGAGGTTTAAGCCTTTGCAGAGCAAAGCCTGCTGACCCAGTTAAGTCACCTGTCCCCAGCGAAATGGGATATCCGCTAAACCCCTCAGTGCCACTGGGAACCGCTGCAAATCCTCTCTGACAGCGTGCGGCAGCGCACCGGGGACGGGATAACAGGGAAAGCATCCCACCAGCTGTTTGCACAGCCACATCCACCCCATCAGGCTCAGTTTGGTCCTGGGAAGGACAGGATC
>VWPU01005437.1:42444-125769 GCA_013398955.1 Callaeas wilsoni
TCAGTTTGGTCCTGGGAAGGACAGGATCCCACAGCCACATCCACCCCATCAGGCTCAGTTTGGTCCTGGGAAGGACAGGATCCCACCAGCACAGATGCTTCAGAGCTCCACCACCCACCAACACACTCACCCCTCTCCCTGCATCCTACTGGTACACGAGCTCCAGTGCTCTGCATCCCACCAGCAGGTGAGGAGGACGCTGACAAGCCAGGAGTGGACACGTTGCACGTGCAACCAGGCAGGAAAACATCTCCAGTAGGAGCTGCCACCATCCTCCCAAATATTTGCATTGCAACAGATGTTCCTTTCTGCATTTCCTTTCCCTTAAGCTTGTGGTTATTACAGTGAGGCGGAGGTGCCAGGTGGGACTGTAACTACCAAAATCAGGACTCATTCAGTGCTTTGATGACATCAATTAGCTCCAGGATGCAAGCGCCAAGATTTCTGCAATTACAGCAGGTAAATCTCTGCGTCTGCAATAATCTCACTTGAAGTGGTTCTAATGGGTTCAGTTTCTGGGTTTTGGAGACTGACATCCATATGCACCTCTAGCTGTGGAGCAGAAAACTGCTTCCTGTGCTGTGGCTTCTGCCTGCACAGTATGTGTTTGCATACGCAATAGTATTTTGGGGAAAAAAATCTCTTTTCCGCTGCCATCTGTTTGAGGATTGAGACTCCAGTGGAGGTCAGCTCAGGGAGGTTTCGGCAAGAAGAAAAATGCCTACCCAGAGCAAGATGGGACCTTCTGAGTGGCCGCTGGAACTTGTTTCTGGATCACTGTGGGAACTAACTTATGAAATTATAAGTAAAACAGAAAAAAACACCATACCAATCAATTTTCAAGATGTTAGAGATTAATTTTGGGCTGTCTGGGGAATCCATTCCCTCAAGGACTCTGTAGCTGGATGAATAGTACCAGTTTTCTCACATTTACTCAAGGAGGGAGGAGCTTGGTGCTGCCCACCAGGATCCCCAACAGCTGAATGGTGTTGGGATGAAGGATGGGCTCCCAGGGAGATGCCTCTGCACTCGGCTGATTCCTCTTGAGATGTTCAGCCCGAGCAGGAGAAGGGAATAATTCATGGGTGTTCTTGGTTTAGAAAGTGCCTGATTTCCATGTGGCTGAAAACTGGGACTGTGGTCTGGCAGTGCCAGCAGTGCTGGGACAGAGTGGGAAAAGCAGCCTTGTTGTCCTTGATGCAACTCTGTGGTGGATAAACAGCCCCATTTAATCTTCAGGGCCTTCGCTCAGGCACCTTTCATCAGGACTGTATTCACTTCTTTTCTTTTTTTAATGAGGGAGTTTTAAATCCAAGAGGATTTGCAGCAGAAGTGAGCTACATATCCCAATTTCCACACCCAGAAAATCAACTACTGAGTCCAATCGTTGTCAGAAACAGTTACCAAAAAAAAAAAAAAAGAAAAGAAAGAAGAAGAAGAAACTCAAAATCTGCACAGAAGAAGAAACCCAGAGTCTTTGGTGTGAAGGGAAGAGGCGTATCTCCCTGGAGAATATGATAATTTATAATGAAACATTATCTACAGCCCCATATGTTACATTTTCTATTTATGGCTAATTTGCTTAAGCATTTCTAATGTACCCCCCAAGGGAGGACAGTTTGTCTTTGGGCAGCTGGCTAGCACCGAGGGAAGAAACAAGGCAACGTTTCATCCGCGCACCCGCTGGAAAGGTGCTTGGAGATTCCTTGGAACAGCTGCTCCCGCTCGGAGCCAGCGCGGGGTGCTGCCATGGCAGAGGGACCCCGAGGTGGGAGCTGGGGGACCTGGACATCCTAAATATCCCGTGGTACCTGATCACTGCCGCAGCCCCTGCCCTGAGCTGCATCCACAGGCTCCCGAAGTTAACCTCCAGCATGCGCTGAAAACTTCTGGTATAAAAAACACGATCATCAGCTTTTCCTGAGCCACAGCATATCCCTGGCCTTTCCGACGAGCATCTCATCCCTCCTGGCTGGACCTGCTGTATGGGAAGCCAGAGAATAGGCTGTGGCCCACCCTCCTAGAGCAGCTAGGTCAGATCCAGGAGTGGCACTGAGTGAGGGAGCCCTGCTGCAGCACAGAGCCCAGGTATGAAAACGATGGATGCTGCTCTCCGCCTTGCTGGGAGGCTGAGGAGATCCTGGGGTATGAACATGACAGTCTGTGTGCCGGTGTGACTGCTCGGCTCTTCCCGGGTGATATTCAGCCACAAACATTTCAATCGCATCCTCAGCGAGGGGGGATAACCCGGATGACTCTGAATCACTCTCTGCATCACTAAAATATTCTCGGATCTGATCCTGGATGTCTCAACAAGATGTTCACAAATCAGCCCAGGAAGACTTGTCCCTGCCTCTGATGTTCAAATTTTGCCCTTGAGCTCTCAGAGAGGAAAAAAAAAAAAGAGGTTTTGAGCTTTCCTCCTGCTATTTGACCCAGATGGCTCCTTGCAAGCACACAGGGCTCATCCAGAGCCCAGAGTGCCAGTCTTGAGCTCCCGGCAGCTACAGCCCCACGGCAGGAGAGAAATCCATTTGGCAGAAGTGAAGTCTGCCGGTGCAGCCACGGCTCATGGACGTGACGTGATCTGACTTCAGAGTGAAGTGATGGCTGCTTTGGTGAAATTGGGGTTAAGGCCCTTCATGCCAGCGGGGATGCAGAGGCACTTCCTTCCCAAGTCCATCATTTCATCTGGGCTTGTGGCTGCTCACATGAGGGACAGCGAGACTGTTAATTTATCAGCAGCATCAGTAATGAGTTCAGTCTCAGGGAACGGGTGCCAATCCCAGATTTCGACGTTGATGAGTGTGCATGAGCATGCACAATTAGCTGGAATGGTCATCCACTGTGAGGGGAGGGAGCGCAGAGCTGGTGCTGGTGTGTCAGGCAGGGATGTGCACTCAGGAATCAATAATCTGGATCACCTCCTGCCTTTCCCTGGCCGGTAACGGCCCCGTCCAGCTAATCAGCAGTGGAGAAGCAACTCACCTCCCTGGGTGCTCAGATGACAATTTTATGGATACTGCACACCCCTGCAACATCAATCCAGCTCCCAGCTTTGCCCAGATTATTGATTAAAAGTGTATTAACGATCAATAGCTGGACTAATTGCATGGCTGCTCTAATGGCTGCCTCTCGCAGGTCTCCGCTCCTGCCACGGCCACAATGCTCCAGAGTGGGCACGGCAGCATTCCCTCTCCCTCGCTCCTGGAGGCTGTACAGCTGCCTGATGTGTGGCCAGGGATCTAACATCTCCCAATACAATATCAGCCTCCCAGAGTTGATTTCAATAGCAGAAATCAAAGGGAACTATTAAAACTCATTACCATTTTTATCTCCAGTGCTGCAGATTTGCTATAATTTTATTTCAATCTGAATGCAGATGGTATTTGCACAGGGCACCCTTTCCTCTCCCCGTCATTCTTGTTCTAAGGAATACTCAGTTGTACCCATCAGTGGCAGAGCATCCCCATCCCAGCCTGGCTCTGGAGAGATGAGCAGGTTTGCAGTGCAGAGTGTGGTGGGTGGCAGCACCTCTGGGAAGTTGGATCGCAGAGAACAAAATTCCACAATGTGGGCAAACGTTTCAGCACGTTGAAGTGCCTTAAACCGGTCAGTGGGTGCACTTGTTGGTGATTTTCCTGTTGTCTCTGAGCTGCACAAGGATGCAAAAACGAGATTGGTTAAGCAGCTGCTGGGCTCTGGGAGCTCCCACGTTCCCCAGCCTGGGCATCTCCTCAAGCAGATGCTGAAGTTTCTTCCTTTTGCCAAAATCAAAGTTTAGCATCTGTTTTTACTGTAAACCCTGGCGCTGTTTCTCCAGTCCCTTCCAGTGCTTTGGCTTGGGTGTGCTCCTGCGGGAGCTTCCTGGTACCTTGCCAAGATGTCAACAGGGAGGATGCAGGTGCCGAGGAGCTGCCCTGGTCTCTCTGTGACCCTTAAAACAGACAGACCCAAACCCCATTGCACCCAGGATGCTTCCCCAGCCCTTGGCACCGCCTCAGGCACAGGGTGCTGATGCTTAAGAGCAACGTCAAGAAACTCAACACATCCTACTGGGCTGTTGAGAGCAGCTGCTGGGAAGAAGACGATCCAATTCCCTCCTCGGAGGAGGGATGCCAGCCAGCAGCATGCTGGAAGGAGATGGCTTGGCAAACGTCACCACACAGGGTCCTGCCGGGGGCCTGCCGTGGCCACCTGGGTCTTGCTGCCCATTGCCCACGTGGGCAGATTCATTTTCACGCTGCCTCCTCCCTGGGAGCTGCCACACGGCTCCCCTCACATCATGTGTGAACTGCGTTTCACTGCAGCCCACGAGCTGATTAAAGTTAGAACAGTTTAACACGATGCTGGCACTGAGTCGTCACTCTCAGCAGCACGGAGCAGCACGGGGAGCTGAGGTGAGCATCCCAAGGCCTTGGGACTGCCAGGCTGGCGTGGGGCCAGCAGCAGGAGCATCCCACAGGATGCTGGAGCACAGAGTCATCTCCACTACCGGGGTTCCCTTGGTGACAGCAGCACCACATTTCCCACACTGCCAGAAATGACCATCGAGTGGCAGATTAACACCTGCCTTAAAGTTCCAGAGAGGGAGAGCCACATGCTGTGAGGAAAATCACCTGTAGAAGACTTTTGGGCCGTTTTCCTGTCAAAGGCACTCCCTGGCTGCAGGAGGACTCCTGGGGTCACTGCTACCTGCGTCATGGGACACTCGGTGCCTGACAAATCCTCACAGCTCAAGGTTGGACAGGTTCTTGCCAAAAGAAACTGATGGGTCTGGCAGGGATTGATGGCCATTCCTTGTGAAGGCACCTGAACCTAGTCTGCTGCACTCCATACAGGAGCAGATGCGGGCTTTCCCGAAACTCCGTCCATTCCAGTGAGCTTCTACCCCCTCCCCAAGTTTTAGCATGGGAATCTAATCTTTTGCAGTGAGCAGAGGTTCCTTTTTGACAGAGAAATTAATATTCATTAGCCATCAGGGGAAAAAAACGCTGAGCTGTTTATCATTGCTTCATTAGATTTAGCCAAATACCAACTAAACATAATTACTTACATAAACTCTGTGGCAGAGCTTGAAATTTGTAGCCAAAAGAGAAAATGTAAGGAAGAACGGTGGAGATTGGCCTCGGGGTCTGAGCTCACTGTTGCTCTCAGAGCAGCCAAAAACAGACACATCTTCAAAAAGTGTCTCTCAGCCTTTGTCATCTCCTTTTCTGCTTGTTTATAACCACCGAGAAAACACACCAGGTGGCCCCAGAAAGGAAGTGGAAGGAGAAAACATCCTCGCTCGCTCTCTTTAGAAGCTGTTTTACTTTGTGCACCCATGGGGAATCACAGGAAGGCTGGACCTCCCTCTCCTCCTGGGTATGGGCCAGAGCAGGGCCAGCAGCTCCTGAGGAGCCCTGTTTGGTTTTGTGGGTGGGGAAATGCAATCTGTTCCTACATGCTTAATTAAACTAATCTAGCCTTCCCCCTCCCCTTCTGCTTCTCTTCCAATAAAAGCAGTGGCTGTACGAGCCCCAGCAGCGATGTCCTATTGAAGCTCTGATCCATCCCAGCCCACCACAGGATGCCTTGGGATGTTCTGCAGTGCATGGTTACTGCCATGGGATGCTCTCCAGCATGAAGAAGGCAGGTCACCGCCGTGGGATGTCCTCCGGGGCACATGGAAGCCAGGTCACTGCCATGGGATGATCCCCAGCGTGAGGAAGGCGGGTCACATCTCCTCCTCCCCTGCGTCCTGACCAACATTAAACACCTTTGGCAGACACCTGAGGGGAAGCAAAGGCTCTTCTCTGCCTTTCAGATCCACTGTCTAATTACAAAGCTCGTTCATTTTAGCACCCTGCTATCCCATAATTGATGTTGGGTACCTCTCACAATGAGCCTGATTTAAATGTATACATGTTTCTCCTTCTCCTGAAACCCTGCTGGCTGTGAGACACCTAATTAACAGCAGAGCTTTCAAAGTCTCCCTAACAAATGCATCCCCGTGTTTCTGAGCACAAGGACTCTCATTAGTGAAGCTGTGCTTTGTGATTATTTATACCCCTTCTATAATTAAAAATTCTGAAAGCTAATTACAATTATCCATCAGTTTTCCAACATCCCGGGACTGGAACCTTCACCTTTTTTTGCCATCGCTTTTCTCTTTTACCCAACATTCCTTCAGGCACGGGCATCCACGAGCACCTGTGGCTCCCCGTTCCTCCTCTTCCCTGGGGCTCCTTCTCATGGGGCACCCACTCTTCTGATGTGATTTGCTCTGTCGTTGCCACGATCCGTGTTTGCTTTGCCAGACAGGAGAGGAAGCAAACGGCAGCGATTGCTCCTGGCTCCAAGAGGAGCTCCAGGGAGCGCGGAGATGCTCACACATGCGTGCAAGGAGCGGCGGTGCCGAGGAACGGCACATGGTTACGATCCCTCTCCCAGGACCAGGTGTCCCTGCGCGCTGCCTCTTGAGGCTCTGGACAGGTATTCCCATTGCCATGGCAACAGACAAGCTGAGCTGGGTGCTGTCACCCACAGCCCCCAGTTCCCCCTCGTGCCACGACCTCCCATGGCACTTTTGGGTCCTTCAGAGCAGCACTGAAAAGGGATTGTGAAAAATGTCTTTGGAATCGAGTGAGTTCCCTGGTCGGGCTGAGTCTGGGAAGTCATAATCTTAATATGAACATCTTTAAATATCCTCACTAATGGGCTCATTCTTTAATTTCCTGAAGCAATGACAGTCTCAACAGACCCTATATCACAGCTAAGATGGGATCTGTCACTGAATGGCTGAATTATATTTCATCCTTTATTTTTATCAGCTCTACTGACTTATTTATGACAGTTAGAGTCTCGGCTGGCTTTTGTCTGGCCTGTACTTTGCTGCTGCTCAGAGAGGAAAAAGCAATAGTTTATAAAGCCATTTTCACAGCATCCCCATAATTTTTCGCTGTGTCTGAGGCTTCATTTTGAACGAAACTCTGTAGATAAACTGTTATTCATGGCAACGCCTGCAAAGTCCTCAGCAGCCCCCAGAGAACGGGCTTTCCCTCAGATTTATTTGAGAAGAACAAAGGGCAATTTTCCCATCCTGGCAGCAGCAGCCCACGTGGCAGATGCCACTCAGGAGGGTTATCTTCCAGCACTTCTTTTATTGAAAACATAATCAAATTCTAGGCTGCGTGTGGACAGGGAGTGAGCCCTGGGGAGCACTTCCCACGTGGATCTGGCTGGGTTTGCTGTGGGTGGCCGCTCCACAGTCAGTGCCAGCCACAGTTCCACCCTGGGCAGGTGGCACAGAGGAGGAGCCCTCTCATATTTCCCTGCGGGGCATCCTGTGGTGGTCTGTCCCACATGGTAGCCAGGCAGTTCATACCGGTGTGGGGACAAGAAGGAGACTTCCCACTTGCCTTGTCCCTCGCCTCGCTCCTCCCAGAGCTTTGCTCCCGGCAGCACAGCCCGCAGTGAGTCTCAGCCAGGCGTTAAGCATCTGGGCATTGTGAGTCCGGGTGTTTCTGAGCCAACAGAGCAGTTGGTCGTGTTGTCCTGGACACATTCCCATGCTCCCTGCTCTGCTCGTGCGTTGGCTCCGGGGTCGTGCGAGCCCCTGGGAGCAATGAGCATCTCCCAGCCTAGACACTGCTGGCCTGGCTCAGCTGCTCTGTGGCATGGGATGGCTGAGTGCCATCTGCCAGCCTCACCTCGCGGGCCTGGGCTGCTCCCGGTGGGGCACAGACGAGCTGCCGGCAAATGTTGGTGACCTCCAGGCAGCCGCAGTTTGGGGACAGGGAATTTTCCTAGCAGAAGGGGAGCGCATAAAGGAGCGAGGGGAGCAGAGGCGAAGCACAGGAGCAGCTCCAAGAGCTCCTCCCGAGACCCAGCAAGTGCCAAAGTTAATACATTTAATATATCTCGTACGCGCTCTGCCAGCCATTAGGAATGTGCTTGTTTTGTCATTGCTCTGAGGCAATCACGGGAAGCGTCTGTCCTCTGAGTGCACGGGGGAAAATGAGAGTGCCCTGAGCTGGAGTGGTCAGCCAAAAATAATGTTCGGCTTTATCCTTGGAAGGAAATTGGGCACTGATTGGAGGACAGAAGTTGGGTGCAATACTTGAAGCAGTGTGACATTTCCATGCGTTAGGGGTGTGCGCGCTGTAGGCGACGTTCGGGGTGCGCGTCGCCAGTCCCCACTTGCACCGCCGCGTGTGCCGTCACCCGCGGTCAGAGGAGAGCAGCTCTCGCCAGGAGCCACGTCCCAGTTCCCGTGGCCTTCCACTGCCTCACCTCACTGCAGCTGAAACCTGGAATAGCCACAAAGCAGTGAGTGACCTGAATAAAACACCGAGGTGTCCATCTCCTGCTTGCCGGTGGATGATCCCTTAACAGTGTCTTAGCTCAGAATGGTGGGCTGGGGCTGCTGTCAGCGTGGGCTCCCTTGGGCAGCAGTGACCATGGTGGGGGGATCCTCCCAGCCCACTTGGCCCATTTCCCCATCACAGCTCCAAACCATGAGAAATTTCTGTCAGCTATATGAATATTTAAAGTAACTTCCCGGATCTCAAGGGCTCCCCACCTATCCTTCTTAGGGGTGGTAATGAGCTCTGAATAGGAAATTAGGAATAATTATAACCCATTCATCCCTTTAATAATAATAATAATTCCAGTGCCTGTTGGCAGAACTTCTCTGGAAGTTCTCCATCTTGTGTGATCTGAAGTGCTGCCTGAGTTAGTGGCCTCTCTCTTTGCGTTACCTCACGGACTTTACAGCGCTTTTAGCTCAGAGTAAACTTTCCAATTCCAGCGGTGACTTGAGGAATTCCCAGGCACGTCCAAGGACGGGAAGCCAAATTCTGCATTCCCAAAGCTAATATATAGAGAGACAACAAGAGAAAAAAGGAGCTTATGACTAAACACTTCGGGAGCTGACGAGCACAGCAGTATTTTAAGCTCCTGCCTGCTATCTTTGGACTGTGACTCTCTGATGACTAACAAAATATTTGCTTTTTTTCCCTTTATGGGCCTGTGATTTCACTGTCTGAATCTTGTCCTATTGACCCAAAGAGCCTCAATTTCAAAGCTATTAAAACCTAATTTTCTATACCAGGCTCCTGAGACAGACACTAACTTCCATAGAATAATTCATTTCTTTGCTCTGAAAAAAGCAAAGAAAAAAGGGAGAAGCAAAGGACATTGGAGTGGTTGTTCAAAGGGAAGTCCAGGCCAGCAGCTGCCTGTGTTCAGTGCTGATACTTCCCTCCGCAGTGTCCTTCCAGAGGAGGAGCAGGAACGCTCCTCGGATCAGCGCCTGTGGAGCAGCATCGCTGTTTGCACAGGAGAACTGCGGCTCCCTGATAACACCCAGTGCCTCTGCACTGTCCTGCCATGGGCAGCACTGGCAGCCAAGGTCTGTTCTTCCAGGACAAAGCAAACTTCCAGCCTCCTCTGCCTCCAAACTGTTCGGGTTTGCTGTATCCCAGGCACTCGGCACTGGTCCACAGCTGAGCCTCATGTTCTGTGCTGTGACCAGTGGGAAAATTGAGGTGTTTTCGTGGGCTGGGCTGCAGTGGGACCATGGAACCAAACTGATTCTCCCTCCTCTGCCCACCCCACACGGGGCCTGCTTGGGTGCCAGCAAACTCTAGAGCTGGTGCTGCTCTGCCGAGACGCCCTTTCGTATTCTCCATCATGATAACGCTTTGTTGGATAAGTGCTTTTTAAACCCTACAGATAGATAGAGTATCTGGAGTGGCATTTTAAAAGAGAAAATTGAGACAAGATTCATTACAGGCACCAGTAAATGTCAAACATTTTATCAACTGTGTAAAGTGCCGTGTTAAGCTGTCTTTTCCCCCCAAAGCTTGATTAAAACTATAAATGTCTTTTTAATATTAATATTATTCTCTTCTCCGTGCAGCTTGTTTGGTTATTTGCAGTGACAGGAATGGGATGGTTCTTGGTGGAGGAGGCAATGTGGGCAGGAATGGCCAGGTGCTGGCATCGGGAACCCTGCGGCTCCACTTGGCCCCAGCAGTGCAGCTGCCCACCCGACACCCTGTCCCACTGTGGGACCCCCATCCCAGTGCCTTGCACCCTGCCAGACCCAGCCCTTCTCCGAAATCCTCCTGCACCTGTGACTCTCACATGTGGCATGGTGTCTCTAACAGATCCCCCTCGCTAAGCTGTGTTTAATTAAAAGCTGGCTGTCTGTTGAGGGTGCTAATTAACGCTCTTTGCTAGGAGGCGCAGACTCAATCAATATCTAAATCCATAGTCGAAACCCAGCACAATAATACTGTGCTGGCTGTTTCACCAGGATCCCAAAGTTCCCGCTGTGAATCCACATGGATCCAGCTCCGGCAGCATTGAGTGGGTCACACAAGCCAGCCCCCAGGCTGGGAAGGGTCCATGCCTTACCCCAAAAACTCTTGGAATGTACAGGAAACCTCTGCTTCAAGTGTGTCTTTCCTTCAGGAATTGCTGGTTTCTGCAGCCAGGAGAGCAGCCCTTCTTGGGCAGAGCCTTGGGGCGCACCTGACCCTCGGTGAGTCCCTGCGGGATCATTCCAGGGAGCCAAGCTCTGTTTCCTGCACCGAGATATTCAGAGTCAGCTTTTCAAGCAAATTATTCACTATAAAAATGACTTCTGTTCCAGATGCATCCAATCTTCTTAAAGGGTGCGGCTCCCAATAGCAGAACAAACTCATGAAAAATACATGACCTGTAGCGTCTCTGGAATATTTATTTATCCAGCAAGTCTCACTCGGGGTGTTATGACGCTGCCAAGGGTGTGCTGCACTGTCAGGAGCTGGCACCGGTGACCTCCTCTGGAGCCACCGGCTCCCACCCTGCCAGGTGTTGGGGACCAGCCAGTGCTCCTGTGTGCCACCCACAGGGGCCTCACCGGGGAGCTCAGAGTTGTCTCGGACACAGGATAAGCCAGTGAACACTGTCCCCAGAATCCAGTGTTGGATCTGCCAGGGAGGTTTTGGGGCAGACACGATGCCGTGACGGGTGGCCGCAGCTCCTGTCCTGACTGGTCACCTGGGCTTGTGGGGACAGCAGTTCCTCCAGTATCTGGAGGAGGTTGAGCCAGTGTTTTTCCTGTGTTTTTCTGATATTTTCGCTGCAAGCTGCCTTCAGCCAGGAGCTGCTCTGGCAGCTTCACCTGCGTTCCTTTCCCTAATTGCATGAATAATGCCGCCCTGCTGTCCGACGGACGTGCTGGCCCCAGGAGTTAGGCTGGGTGGTGGCATGGCAACAAGGCTGTACATTCATTTTGTAGCACTCGATAGGTAAAACAAAAGATAATAAACAAATTAACTCTGTGTGAAGATTAAGGCTGCCCATGCTCAAATGAAAAGGCTCTCGCATTCCAGAGCTTTCCGCTCGCCCAGTCCAGTGAGGGGAGTGGTGCAGGTGCCAGGAGCCGTGTCCCACCTGCCTGGGGAAGGGACAGAGCCACAGGAACCCAGCAGTGATGCAGTGATGGCATGGGGCCATCACTGGGAAATTGTAAAGGAATTTCAGACTCATGCTGCTGTATCAAATCTCCAAACTCATCCTTAAAGAGCAGGTCTTCACCGAAAATGATGCCGCTCACTGCTAGAGACATTAATGATGCTGCCTATCTGCCAGCATCAGTGCTCGGCCTCGGCTACGCAGGCGCTGTTTGGCAGAGTCACTTAAAAAGATGGAGAGGAAAAAGGGATGCAGAGAGCGTGGGGGGCATGCAGAGGTTGCTCTGTTGCAATAAAACAGAGATTTAATGGTGCTGGGCGAGACCGCTGTGCGCACTGTGGGCAGTGCAGGCTGCAGGCCCGGTGCCTTCGCCTCCAAGTATTTGCCCTTCATAGATGAAGGAGCTGGTAACTGCTGTCCCCAAACAGCCTCCATGGCTTTGGGGCATGGTGGTCTCCTGCCTGGCACCGGGGGGAGCCTAAATATCTCCCCTTGCACCTGAGGGCTGTCCTCAAGGGAGAAGTGTGGGATGGGAAACAGCTTCCAGGGGTGACTTCATCCCTGCATCACCTCTGATACTGACCCATGTGTTATCAGACGGAAATCCTGTGCCAAGGGCTCCAACAGAGTGGGCTGGAGTCAGACCTTTAACTGCCATAGCAAGGAGGTTATTTATTTCTCAGATATGGGCTGGCAGCAGGAGGTTTACACAAGCCCAGAGGGAGGGTTGACAGTTCCAGCATGGGCAGTCCTGCGGATCACCCCTGATTCCCAGTTACATAAAGCTCCTTATGCAGCAAACAATCATGTTATTAAAGGCAGAGGGACAAGGTCCGATGTAATCCAGCGACTGTGACTAACTGGATTTATGGGCTCACTCCCACTGCTCGGTGCAGTAACAGAAAGATCCCTCAGATCTTAAAGGAACTAATTTTGGCAAAGATCCTCGGCAGTGATTGTTCCCCTGGAGAAGGGACAAGGGCATGGAAGGAGGTTGGCGTGGTTAAGATTTTCTCCATTGGCTTTTCCAGCATCACAGCTTGAGCAGCCCACACAGGTACAGAGGTGGGTTTGTGCCTGCACAGGTGGGTCAGAGCCTTAACTCCAATTTTCCCCCAAAAGAACACCAGGGGAAACCCAGCTTGTGAAGGGACCTCACTTTGCCCTTCCCCTTGGATCCTCAAGCTATTGTGGGGACAGCAGTGGGTTTGGGTCTCTGGAGGCGGTGCTTCCCACCCACACATGGTTGGCTGCTGATGTGGTTGCTCCAGGTTTGGCTCCAGTGCCGATGCCCTCCCACTGCCGCCCAGCCTCAGCAAGTTCTCTCTGGCTCAGCATTGGGATGAAAGGCTTTTTTTTGTTTGATCCGAGCAGGCATTGAGGGATGTCCATCATCCCTGGATGCTTTCCTACAGATGAATGCATTCCCATGGTCTGCAACGTTTCATGTCCTCCCGGTGTCGGGAACTTTTCCAGGTTTCCATCTCCAGGTCTGGCACGATGAGTTGGGTGTTGATGTTCCTGAGATGGTTTTGTTCCTGCTGTTTGTCACCCCTGGGAAGGGAACAGTTCGATTCGGTGCATGGTCTGAAGGGGAAAGTGAGCTTGGGGAGGGCTCTTGAGCAGGAGGCTTTGGGAACAGCCAATATTTATAGAACATGACAGCAGTGGCATTTGCAGATAATTTTGGATATTGAGGGAAAATAGCAGCATTTTCTTTCCCAGCTACACAAGGTATTTGTGCTGACAGCCTTCCCTGATCCAGCACAGACTCCACTCCCAGCACCAACTCCTGAAACTCCTCATGTCTTCAGTCATGCTGAGACAGCACCAGAGGGTTTCATCCTTCCCGAGGCTCCGTCAGCCACAGTGCTGCCTTCAGTACTCCCACATCCAGAGCCCCAGTCAGCACCCACTCTGGGCACTGATGCAGCCTCTGCCGAGGCATCTCAGCTCTGCCCTCAGCCTCACCACCCGTCCTCCATCACCCCCATGCCCGGGCTGTGCCACACGTCAGAGGAAAGGAGAGCAAGTGGAAACAATTGGATTGACTCCAGCACCTGCCAGCCCTCCGCCTTCACTCAAGTGGAAGAGAACCTTATAATTGTGAGAGTGTGCTTTAATTATATATTTGCAGAACTAGAAGTTCAGCTTTGGCGTTGACGGGGAGGCGCCTGTTAATTGCCTCATATGATCACCCAGTGCCAGCGTGTGGCTTAAACTTCACTGGGGTGGCAGTGGCAGAGCACACACCTGCCAGACCTGGCACCTGCAGGGACGGGAGGCAGCCAGAGCATCCCGGTGGGACCCGGACAAGCATCCTCCCTGGGGAATGCCACTCAGCTCTATTTTCCCTGGCCTTACCTGTGTTGATTAAACCACCATACGCTGGGGTGCCATATGTCATCATTTCCTACAGCCTTTTGAAAGTGCGAAGAAAGAGACAACTGTGAGACTGGCATCGCCACGCTCGGCACCGCGGCATATGCTTTTTGGGAATACACTCAGCCCATTATCATACCAGCAACCGGCAGCAGGACATATTGCAGGGCTGTTCTGGGGGCTTCAAAGTACAAGCAGTGGCCTCTGAGCTGGCCCTTCCCAGCATGAGTTGGGATTGGGTCCTGCCGAGGAGGCACCGATGCCCTGCGGCTGCACTGCCCCGCAAGCCGTGGGCGTTGGGGCTGCCCCTGAACTGCTGTCACCATAACCCAGGGCACCGCGGACCCAGAAACGCAGCTCAACTCACCCACACAAACCATCCTTCCAGCTCATGCGGCAGCGATCGCTCCTTGGCCCACGACTGCGTGAGATCTGGGGCTGCCTGTGGGCTCCCCACTTCCCTCGTTTCCCATTTCTTGTTTTTCCTCTCTGGAAAATCCCGCAGAAGGCTTCCTGGGCTCGGAGTACCACAGCATCCCCACGGCGGCCGCTCAGGCCGGCTGCCTTATGTAAGTGAGGGAGGGACCTTGCAGAACTCCCTCTGTTCCGAGGCTGATTTAATTAAAAGCCAGTTTTATGGTGCCTGCGCTAATTATAACTTTTTAGCCCAGAGGGTCAAAATGAACTTGTTGCTTATAATTCTGTAATTCAAATCTGCCGCAAAGAGTTTGGATGCTCAGAAATTTTCCAAATAATTCATCTCTATAAATGTGCTTTGCTGATAGGGGTTTTTCTCACTTGAACTTTTTTTGTGTGCTCATATGCAAAGGCAACTGCCTGGGGATGTGTTCCTTGTGAAAAGTAGGGATGCTGATCCTTGAAACTATTATGCTGGTGAACAGTAATAATTATCCATGTTTTTTAATACCGCAGTGTAAGATATCCAGGCAACTGAGCACTGCAGAAGGGAAAACCGCCCCGGGGAAACACCGAGTGCTTTTCTCTGGTGAGAATGGTGGCAGATTCCCATTGGGATGAACTGTTGAGAGCACAGGCTCCAAAAGAAGCATCAACCTTCTTCACACAGGGCAAAGGAACAACTCCTGACTTCTCTTACACCTACTTTGGAACACACTCAGAAAACTGAAAGAAAAAATAAAAGACTAGTCTGCATTCAGAGCAGGAAAGGGCTACACAGGATGGATTCTGGAGCAGAGATGGGTCTCCTGGGCACAAGCCATTTTTCCTGAATGCACTGTGAAAAATTCTGGCAAACTCTCCCAGGAGTTTTTAATTCTCTGTGCAGTGATGTCAGAGCTGTTCCCATCCTGCCTCACCAGCCCCAGTGACTCCTATTCCTCAGGGGTGAGATGAGAGAGCAGCTTACCCATTGCTCAACACCAGTGTTCCTGGACCCTCAGCCGGGAATGTGGGGCCAAAGGAGTGGCAGCTCCAGGACCGACAGCAGACTCAGCCTTGGGGACTGATCTTCAGATGGGTCCTGTTGATGGAGCAGAGCAGAGGTTGGGTTACACAGCTCAACCCTCCTCACAGGAGCTCTTCCTTCCTGAGCACGAGGAGCTGGCATTTAAATAGGGAAAACCCAGCAAAGTTTGTTGAAAAGGTTGCAATCTGTTAATAAGCAAATTGCTCACTTAATTACGTTAATGATGCTTTCACTGAGCTACTGTTACTGCCAACACAAAGGGAAAAAAGGAGAAAAGATAAAAAATCTCCTGGATTAGCAAAGCCTCGATTACAGGCAAGTGAGGGACACGACCCTTTGTAAAGCTCCATTACTGCCTGTTGTGCTGGATCCCTTTGGTGTTCTCCCACGTGCAATGGTCTCTGAGGAAGATGCAACTCTCGGTGTCTGGGATTCCTACAGCCACACGCTGGTTGGGATAAAAATAAATCCCAGGATTTCAAGGTGCGCAAATGTCGGCATTCGATCAGCGCAAGGTGACCCAGGAGGGCAAGGCCCCATCAGCCCCTGACGATCCCACAGGAATGCTGCCATGGAGCAGCAGTGTCTCTAAGCGTATGCTTAAGCATGCTGCTAATTAGGGCTGGCGAGAACGGATGCAGTAATTACATTTTTGTGCCGTTAAAACAGCAGCTACAATTGTTGGATAAATAGATGGAGCAAAAGCAAATATGTTTGTTTCTCCCTTACCTTGTACATTACAGGAAGAAGCACCAGCTGCCTCACAAAACATATTTGTTATTCACTCAGAACACACTTTAAAAACCGGGAATAAACAGCAAAGTCAAAATATTTGGTTTCCACAGCAAGCTGAGGCTGCCGAAGGACTTGTCACGGCGTGGAAGCTGAGGAGCAGCAAGCCACAAATTTGTGGCATTAAAACAAGGGAGGAATATTTTAAGATCAAAAGGTTTCTGTTCAGCTGGGGCTGCTTTGACATTGAGCTGCCACAGCATAAGTCACATTATTCCATGGGCATGGATCTGCACCCCATGTGGGAGCCAGTCACCTCCACCACTCCCGAGGGAACAAAGCCTTTCTGAAACCCTCCTGTTTGCTGACTCTTCACACCTAAAACACTTGAACAACCCCTTTGGTGGCTCATTTCAGCAGCTTGTGGATAAATGACTACAGGACTGGGCAGCTGGGCTTTTCTGAAGGATGCTCCTCCAAGGTGGAGCAGATGAGCACTCCTGGTCCCATATAGGTCCCGTATATTTATGGTAATGGCACAATCTACCAGACCAGGTTGCTCCAAGCCGCATCCAACCTGGCCTGGAACACTTCCAAGGATGGGACATCGACAGCTTCTCCGGCCAAATTTTCAGGCACTTTGGAGACCCATTAGCTGGGGTGGGAGGTCTGGATGGGCCGATGGGCGCTAGTGACAGCCAAGCACGTGCCATCCCCACCACCAACCTTCCCTATGCTGGGAAGCCAAATAATCTGGTTTTCCTCAGCCCCAGACAGAACAAGCTCAACATAAATATTCATCTGCTCAAGTGAAAGCAGGGGCCCTTGTTTCCTCGAGTGGAACTAACTGAAAAGTGATGATAGTTTTATGAAAAATGTGAGATTATGTACACAGAAGCAATTACATATAAACTTATTAATAATTTAACAGCTTCTTAATGAGCGAGTTTTGGTCTCATAGCTGAGCCGACCCACCCTTTTGCTGCCACGAGTGGCTGGGCAGGGGGAGCTCAGAGACTCAGATGCTTTTCACGTCTTAAGCGATGAGCTTGGGAGGCCACGCTCCGGGAGGGGATGGGAGAGGCCAGCTGTGGGCCGGGATCCAGCGGCGCAGCAGACCCCCTCATCTCCAGCTCCAGATGCCTGCACACAGCCTGGAAGCATTAGCTGCATTATACGCTTTTGAAATTCTCATTAAACATGTAAAAATGGAAATTATTTTATTTTCTAACGCAAGCAAAAAATTTGCATTGATAGAAAACGCCTGTTCCTGGAGCAGTGCTGGTGTGTGGCACAGCCAGGGCCTCCGGCCCTGAACCTCCTGCAAATGGAGTTTCTCACTTTTGCTGGAATTCCCAACATCCCAAGCACTGAGATGTGCTGTCATACTGAACTGTTTCACGCTGTCAGCTGTGGGAGGGCTCAGGTCAGGTCCTGCTGTGTCACTGAGGTGTCTCTGCGGAGGTGACAGCAATGATAAGGTGGCTCCTCCATATTACTGTGGTGTTGCTTTCAACGACGTTTTTCACATCATTCTGACCCGTGCCAGGATCACGATATGCTCCTGTAAATAGGTGTTGGTTAAAGCCAGTGAGGTGTTTTCACTGAGGTTGGTGGAAGATTTGTGCGTAATAAAAGTTAAAAGCACTAAATGCTGGGAAATGCCAACAAGAGGGGGATTGTTACCTCTGGTGAGCTGGTTACATACATCACCTACACACAGATCACGTACTTGTGGGTTAATGGACATGGAACCCAAAATATTCCATGTAATTGTATATGTGGGTTCCTTTGCACATAGAAAAACCCCTGCCCAGCCCCAGCCTCCTTCATGCAGCAGTGGGAATGTGACAATTCCCATCTGTGGAGCAGGATCAGCAGGACTGTGTGAGTAGGTGCAGCAGTCGAACTCAGCTGCAGAGAAAGCTGCTCAGATGGTAGAGGGTGAACCTTTAAATCCCTGCATCGGAGTCTGAGCTGCTCCTTGGTGCCTTCATGCCCTTTCTCTCTGTGTTTTGGAGTGCCAAGGCCTCCCTATTCCTCACAAAGCCAGGTCTATAAGTGCAGGGAAATCTGGGTTTCCCTCTGAGTCTGCATTGAATTGGTGGTAGAGAAAAAGGCAGGAATATCTCCCAGAACGAGTGATAATGGGATGGACTCTGGGCACACCATGTCCCTGCTCTGCCACAGAGAGCACCAGCCTTTCCCCTCACACCTGCCTCTTGGGGACATCATACTCCCCCAGCTGAGCTGTTCCTGCAGTTTGGGAAAACGCAGGAGTGGGTGAGGAATGGGCAGAAAAAGGCAGTGGGTGAGCAAAGCAGTGCTGGGGCGGGGGGCATGCAGGGGGTGCAGCAGCCGGGTGGGCACTCCTGTCTCTGCTGGGCCTGAGGATGCTCATTGCAGTGGCAGCGGCTCGGCCGCGAGGCGCCGATCGATGAGTTTGCACTTAATTCGCTTTCCTCTTCAGACGCGAGGACAATTTAAATTGAAATGTCACCTAGATTATTCAAATTTGATGTAATCTGCTTCCAGATGTCAGGCCCGCATTGACGATAATCTTTTTTCCCCCATGAGCTAATTTGCTTATTCCTAAAGGAAGCGATGCAAGGTCTGGTTAACATGACTCTGCAGAGGCTGTGTTGGGATTTGGGCAAACAGCGTTTATCACTGGGGCTGGCGGCTCCTCCCCAACCTTCTCTGTTAAAAAGCTCTTTCAGAGGCGTTGGCAGCAGGGATTTCCACGTCTCAGTGGAAAGGCATCCTGCACAAGATGTGTAGGTTTAGAGGGGAAAAAGGAGTCCTATTGAATATTTTCATTTGTGTGGCTGCTGAGGAGTTCCATTGCATTATTCATCCTGGAAACTGGGTAAACCAGGAAAGTTAAAGAGAGAAATTGCTGCTGTAAGTCGAGGTGTTTTAACATGCAAATGACAATTTTTTTATTCGTAACAATAGAACGGTTGGATTTTTAATTTTACACCCTGTGTGCTCAGCTCACTATGCAGACACAGGAGTCCTACAACTCTGACTGTCGTCTTCCCTATTTCCATTGCTGTCGAGCAGCTCTCAGATCCATGGTGATTTTATGGACCTGCCCTTTTCCGCTGCATCTGTTGGAGCAGGGGAAAGGATCCAGACACCCAGGGAGTCACTTCTCATTCTGAGTGCCGACGTCTTTGATACAAAAATCACAGAATGGCAATTTCCCCACTTAGAGATCTCATTGTGGGGTTTCCAGTCACAGATTTTTTTCACAGGTCTGTGTCAGCTGCTCGGAGTCAAGGTGTCGGCGATCCATGGGACGGACAGTGTCCAGCCACGTCTGAGCTGCCCTGCCCACGTGGCTCTGGGGGAGGTGACAGCCGTGTCTCCTGGCCACACTCACCAGAGGTGTCTGTTGGTATGTTTGATATCCGGCTGGAACGCCAAGGTGCTTGTGCAAGGGCAAAGGCATTTTGGAAGTTTAAAGGTACACGTTGACCCCGCCGCTTGTCAGTGTGATACTCTGGAGCTCTAAAAATAGAGCATGTCTGACCGAGGAGAGATATTTTTGGAAAAGCTCGTTACTGCAGCCGATCCGTGTCGTTACTGCAGCCCCTGCTCCAGCCTTCCCCTCGTTTCCTTCCGCACATAGATTTGGTCAAGTGCCAAGAAGGAGAGGGTGTGTGCCTTTGCAGGGTGGCACCCCCCAGATGACGAGCCCTCCCACTCCCGAGCTGGGGTCCCTGTCCCACCTGATGTGCAGCTCGTTTGCCAGCTTTGCTCACTCCCCAGACCACCAGGTATGACTGAAGGAGCAAACTAACGAGGTGCTTGCAATCAGGTAGTCGGGCTTGAAGCAGGGGAGTGTCAGGAGATGCAATTAGTCATTGCTGCGCCACAGGGAATCCTGATTTGAACCATTAGAAATGGTTGTGCACGTGCTGAACCTAAGGGAATATCCCTAGCAGGTTATTTACCAAAATCACTGCTCCAAGCAGGATTTGAGAGGGATTCCAACCGTAGAGGAGCGGAAAGAAGTGATGAACTCCAGCTGGAAATCTGCTCAACAAGAGCAGGAGTACGAGGTGTATTTGTCTTTTTGCAAATGAAAAAAAGAAAAATCTACTCTTTGGTCTTGGCTGCCAGCAGAGAGCTCCGTGATCATGATGGAAACTGTCTCAGACGGCTCTTACGAGCATTGAAATTAATACCCTTCCTCATTGGAAGTGGCACATCCAACTACTCCCTGAAAGGTGAACATTAATATTCTGATTTTCAGTTGTTCGACACATGCCTCGGTCTCAGAGCTGCAGAGATGGGGGATGAGGGAGGAAAGCACAGCTGTGAGATTGGGTACCTCAGTTCCATCCCCACAGCATCAGTGGAGGAACCACCTCTGATCCTGTTGGAAAGGTTCTGTCATGATGTTCCTACATCACTTTGCCATCTTGGAGTGTTTCCAATGAGAGAAAAAGGGAGAGGAACCTTCCCGGGTGCAGCCTTGTTATCTGTGGCATTTCAGGGTAATTTATGCCAAACATCTCGCTGACTCTCTGGTAGGAAATTGTGCTGTTGGTTCCGCGGCTCCTGCAGCAGCTGTGTCAGAAACATTGAAATAAATTGATCCAACTTGGGGTTCCTGCATGATTTTATTGCCGATTTTTCAATGCAGGCAAGGCACAGCATGAGTTGTGCTGGCATGAGGAGGAGGGAGGTGAGGACATGGTGGCCTGGCTGCCCACACTGTCACCAAGAAAGGGTTTGGTGTCCTCATCACTCCCCACTGTCCCCACGAGGATTCAGCTGAATTCTCTGTGCCTCAACTTTTCCTTCTTTTGCTTTTTTAATCCCCTCCTAATTGGGGAGCCAGCAAAAGCTTTTGAAAAAAAAAAAAAAGGAAAACAAACAAAATTAATGAGCAGCATCAGGGGAGGAAAAAAGCCTTTTCTGGCCGGAGTCCTTGGCACGGGCAGGAATTCACCGCTCCTCTTGGAGAGTGTTAAGCTGTCTGTGAGATGCCAGTGCAGGAAGTCAAAAGAGAACCAAGTGCCTGGAAACAGAGTTTGCCACAGCCGCCCTCTGCTCAGCTCCTGGAGCGCCTCGGCCCCAGCCGCGGGTCCTCGATGCTTTGTGCCCAGAATAAATGGCTTTTGGATCTGCAACTCATTTGTCAGTGAGAGCAAACAAGCTGTTGCTGGGACTGACGGTGTCCTCCTGGCTGGTTGGACTCGCAGGCATTCCCAGATGAGGATGAGTGCTGGCCCTGTGGCCAGCAGCAACCATTAAACCTTCCCTAAAGATCCATCTGGAGCTGACCCTTGGATTACAGCAGCCGAGCATCCCCAGGCCAGCTGCTGTGCCCCAGGCAGCAGGTCCAGAAATCCCCTGGAGCATCCCACATTCCTCCCCACTCCCTGGAAGCCGTGCTGCCAGGAGCTGGTCAGTGCCAAGGTTTGCCAGCAGGGAGACAGGGACTGCTGGTGCTGCAAGAGGCTGACACGCCGAGCCACAAACCTATGGGAGAAGGTTCACTTGTCTGGGAAACAGCAGGATTTTTGTTGGACCTCAGAGCTTCTCAGTTTCTCTGGGACACCGGCTTCACTCAAAACAAACACTGGCAGTTGCTTATATGAGTGAGGAGGCCAGGATGGAAATGGTAAATTCCTGTTTATGTTTATATAGAGCAGCTCCTGGTATAAACTTCCTTCTCTTCCATTTCCCCTTGCAAAATCTAGGTCTCCATTTTCTTACCCTTGTGTTTGACTCTTTCTGGCCAGTCACTATTTTGGGGTTGAAATTTTGGCTTTCTCGCTTTGGGATGCTTTGGCTGGTTGGCATCTCTTGCTGATGGGGAACTGGACAATCCATCCACCGAGTCTTGCCTTGTGTGTGAGCATTCCCAGTGCTCCTCGTGAACGTGTGCTCTTCCTTTCTTTCTCCATGGGCCATCCCAGCCCTCCAGAGGCATCAGCAAGTCATTCCTAGTCCATGGGCAAGGGGTGTTATTGCTTCTTTAGCAATGCTCCTTTTCAGCAGAACGTTTGGAATCTGGCACAAAATTTTAGGTAGGAAGAACAGAGTTTTCTTGCTTCAGCATGAAGTGAGGAACCCACATGGAGACATTTAATGCCTCGCAGGGATTATTAGATACAAAATGCATTGGAAAGAAAGCATGCCATAAATCCCAGCCTTTCCATAAACTCTAAATCTGTTACACGTTAGACCGTAGTCTTCTGAAACAAAAGTGACTGCACCAAATAGAGAGTGTTATTGTTTAAATATTCCTGCTGGGAAATGCTGCCTGAAGAGCAGACACAATAGCTGCCCTGATGCAGGATTTATTGGAGCAACTTGGCACCAGCCTGTTTGTAGGGAGCAGAATATGCTTGTAGAGATTATACCAGATTTACAGTGATTAATAATGGATTGGACATGGCAGACTTCAAAGGGTTCGGCTCCCGCGCAGTTTGGTGTGGGTTGAGTCACAGTAACATTCGTTCCAGCGGTTCAAACAGCTGCCTTCCCTCTATGAGCAGGGATTTGGGCTGGACAGCATCAGCCAAGCCCCGCTCCTTGTCCCCTTGTCCCTGTGGCTTTGAGCAAGCAGTGGCGTGGAGGCGGTGGCATGCCAGTGTTACACCTGGCATGGCTGTGTGTGGAGACCAGCCCAGCTGCAGAGAGCGCCCATCCAGCTCCAGCACCCCAGATGTGCCCTGCTTGGGGTACCCTGTGAGAGCCCCAAACCCACGACTAACTGGGAGCAGTGGTGCCCTTAATTACGGGAAGGTTCCTCTCCAACTCAGAGCCGGGAGCTCACCTGCCAGGAGGATGAGCAGGGATTTTGTCATCAGGCAGAGGGATTAAGAGAGCCGGGAAATGTAGGACATCCCTCTCGCTCACAATGTGCACACACAGACCTCGAGCTATTTTTAAAGACCTTTCAGCACCCACTGTGGCCGTTACTTTTAGTATGAAACATTTGAAATCTCTTCCTTGCAGCAGGAACTCCCTCTCCCAGTTTGTCCAGGGGCTCCCAGACGTGCTGAGGATGGCACTGCAAAAAGAGCAAGGCTCTGAGAACTAATCACAGCAGTGTTCATTGTGTGTTGGCATAATCATGCTCTCACCAGGTCTCTGCCAGGCAGGTCAGTGACCCCTGTGAGCACATCCTGCCCACCTACATCTCTTCTCCCCCCTCCCTGCCTCCTCGAGCTGTCAGAGCTTCGTCTGTGAACACAGGATCCCTCAGACACACTGGGAAAAGGCCAGGGATCCTCAGACAGATGTATTTCATAAGTGGTAAGTGCTCTGGCGTTAATCAAAGGTTATTGTGTGTGAGGGTTGGGAGGCATCTCCAGCTAATGAAGATGTTTCCCCTGTATCTGCCGTTATCCGGGAGGCTGGAAGAGCTGCAGAGGCTCCATCCTGCTCCAGGCAGGGCTGATGGGATTTGCGCCGGTCCCAGTTGCCATGGAGAAAGTGTTGGATGGCTTTAATACATCTCCGTGAATTTCTCCCCGGAGTTTTCCCGTGACAAGCTGGACTGGAGGTAGTGTATAAGGAGCTCTAATCTTCCAACTGTATGAAAAAATGGTTGATGGGGAGCGAGGGGCATAAACAGCTTATAGAGCTCTGGCAGCACATGGGGCAGGGCAGGGGGTGCCAGGAGGGACCAGCCGTGGTCCAGGGGCTCCCCGACGGGTGCTGCACTCACAGCCCTGAGCTGTCCCCAGCCCTGCTCTGCCATCCCAATGCAGGTGTCACTGATCCGGGGTGGGATGGGGATAGCAACTGTCAGGCAGCCCCACAAACAACTGGGCTCGGGGTCCCTTCTCATCACTGGTCCAGATGGGCCTCCTGTTACTCCTGCTCTGGCCACAGAGCTCCCACCTCTCATAACATCCATTCACCAGGAATTCAAGGAAATTAAAACTTATCTGTTTTCACATCATTTCAAAATCCTATTGTTTACATTTTCCTGTTTGCTTTTAAAGTTGCTGAAAATACGAAGGATTCCAAAAAGCAAGGGGAAAAAAAATCTCTAGGTCAGTGTGCCAAGCAGCCACTCTCTGTTCTGCCCAGGTAGTTTGAGTGCTCCCTCTAATTCCCCCCTCGAGTCATCATCCTGCCTGGCCTTTAACTAAGAAGTTGTTGGACATGGACCATGATGGGATCTGGTAAACCCAAGCTGGAGATTTTCGGGGAGAAAGGAGATGGCAGGGAGCTTAGGAGCAACAGATAGAGAAGAGCTGAGTGTCAGAATCTGCCGAGATATCTGGAACCTTCAGGAACAAGCCCTGGCTGGCGGGTTTGGGAGCAGGCAATGCTTCCATCAGTGCTGGCTCCTTCCTCTGCCTTTTTAGTTTATTATTTTTACCCTGAGTTTGCTTCCAGCTGCTTTAGATTCCCTGAACATTTCCTCTTGGGCAGCTCTGGGGTTTTGAAACGTGAAGTCCATCGATCACCAGCCCATGTCCCCCTGCCACGGTTCCCGCTCTGAGCAGCCTCCACCGCAGCCAGGCACAGCAGTGCAAGGGGCTGCATTTGGTGGGCAGCTGCTGCCAAAGCCAAAAATAGGGTTACCAGGCTCCTTGTTCTCTCCTTCCTTCATTTCCCAGGGTTTTTGGTGAAATCCCTGCAAACACAGTCACTTGCTGGAGCACTCGGCATGGAGGACGTTTCCTGTGGAGTGCTGTGGAGAGGAGATGCTCTGTGTGAAGTGTGTGCTTCAGCTGATGCGCCGGGGCTAAAAAGTAATTAATTAGCAAGTTTATGGTCTTTTCCCATCTGAAATTAAAAACAAAAATTATGCAGAACATCCAAGGTAATTAGGAAGCTGCAAGCTACAACACACCTTTAAATGGGAGCTCTGGAAAACATGATGTTTGGCAGCAGATTTTTAATGAACAGCTGATAAAGGCTCCTGCCTTCACCCGTGTTCCTGGGAGTGCTCCCCACACTTCCCCCTTCCCTTACGGATTCGGCTTGGACTACTGCAACTCCCAGATGTTCTCTTCTCCATGATCAGGTTTCCCATTTAAAGTCTGTTGGCCAAGATGAGAATATTGGTCCATGTTTTATGTGCTGACTTTACTTGGAGTTTTTTCTCCTGGCATTTACAGCTGGCCCCACCCCCTGATGCTTTGGCTGTGCAGGATGTTCCACCAATTTATTCTAGTGGAGAGCACGGAGCAGGTCACGCATATTAAATGTGAAGTTTTTGCTACAGTTGCTTCAATAATCTGAAAGAAAAACATTTTAATGCGGGGTTTTTTCTTGTTTTTTACCGTGTACCAGCTGCTGCTTTTGGCAGGGCAGCTGCTCAGCGGGCGGCCGGCGGTGCGGATGTGCTTCCCGGGGAACGATGCCCAGTGTGCCAAGGGCATCCCCTCCCTGCCATGGTGGTGAACAGCTGAGATGCCTGCGAACATCCCACTTTTCATGCCTCTCCCTTGGCACTAAAAGCTGAAAATTGAGGTTTTATGCTGTTTTTGTTTTCAGCCGGGTCTGCAGTGCCAGCAGCATTGCCCAATGTGCTGTTTACCTCTTTGCTACCCTCTCCCAAATCCACCTGCATGAAGACTGGAGAACTTTTCTCATGGGTTTTGTGCCTTTGGTGTGCATTTCCAAAGACTCCTCAATTCTCCAAGGGAGTGAAAGGCTGGTTTGTGGAGCTGTGACTGAGGGAGCAGCTTTCTGGCCAGCTGGGTGATGGGTGGGGATGGCCAGACTCTGCCCTGCAGCCCTGGGATGGCCAATGGCTATTAACCCAATCAGTTAAGTTATTTCAGAGAAAAAGTGTTCTTTTTTTCACATTTCTTGATGAGTTTTCTATTTCCAGCAGTTTTCCAGCAGTTTCCAGCGGGTAAGTTGAGCGCAGAGCCCCTCACAGAGCAAGGAGGGAATCGACGTGGGAAATGATGACGACAAAAGGAAAACCACCAGGGATGGCAGAAAAACCATCCTTACAAAAATGCCAACATCAACCCTGGCAGACGGAGGAGAAGAAAAACAGTTTGAGAAGGAGGAAAATGCACAAACTTCTGTGGGAATGGTGCCTGCATGAGAAATAACACCCCAAAAGTTTATATTTGGGGGTGTCAGAGGTGGAGACTCCTCTCTGCTTTATCAGCATCACTGGGCAGTGCCTGATCATGTTTATGCTGCTGCTTCTACAGTTTTCTCTGTATTTTCTGTATCTCTTTGCCTTCTCCTGTGGTTTCTCTCCTGCCCCTCTCTCCCGCTGCTGTCACCTGTCTTCTCCTCAGGTTTTAGGCTGCTCTCTCCCGCAGAACATGGTGGGGAAGCTGCTGGGGCCAGCGGGTGCCGAGTGGGCACTGCTGGCACGAGGGCCTGCGTGCTGTTAGTTTGGCTTGGTGCCTGAAATCGATATGAGCTTGCTTGGGGTAATTGTTTTGTGTCTCTGGAACAGTTTATTTGGTTTCTAAAGTGCTCACTTTATAGAGTTATTTCTCAAGCCTTCTCCGAGCCTCTTGTCACGTCGGTACTAAGTGAGTTTCAGGTCTATTTGCTAGTCAGCTTTGTCATTTCTATTTTATTTTTTGGTTTGCTCTCTACGTACATTGAAGTGTAATTCTGTTTGGTTTTGCTGACTTGGGCATGAAGAGAAACACGTTGCCATCTTCTGAAACCCCCTATAAAGCCTTCACCTCCCTGGCAGCCCCCTGACCTTTGTGGGGTCTGCCTTTGTGGGACACAGGGATGTGAGGGTGCAGGGATTCAGGGATGTGGGGATGTGGAGATGCTGTGCCCCACAGCCACACCAGTCCTGCTCTGCCCTGAGCCCCTGGAAAACGAGCAGTGAATTAAAGGACTGCCCACGAGCGCGGGGGAGGGAAGAGAAAGCCTGATCTTTCCAGATGACATTTACGCCTGCAGAAGGCCGATGTATTTTATCCACTGTCACATTTAAAAGGCACTGAATTCATTATACTGTTGAATAAATCATTATTTTAAAAAACGTATTTATCCAGAGAAGAGCCACTGCTTTTCAGTCAAGAGCTGCTCCTGCTCGGATAAACTCTTCCACCACGGGAACTTCCAGCTCTCCCCTCACTGACAGCACTGACAGCAGGATCTTGGGTCCCACACTGCCCTGTACATGAGGATGAAGATCCAGGCTTTGCTTGCGGGAGCAGCTGAGGGCTGACAAGATGCTGAAGTGCTCACATGCCTCTGTCACAAAGGGTTAAAGTTGTTGAGCTGAAGCTTGGTAAATCAGGCAGGAAAATAATCAGCTCCCAGGTGAAGTGAGGAGATGCTTGATGTTTTACAGCTTCTTTCATACACTTTACAGAAACTAATGGTTACACAAATAATACCTGGGGGATGATAACAAGCTATAAATAATTCAGGGTTCTCCAGCACAGAGCTGCTGTGGGCAGGTGTGAGGAGCACACGATGCCTGGGCATGACTCGGGTCCTGGGAGACCGGTGCCCTTTCACCATCCTACAGCTCTCCTAGCAGTGCCCCTGTCCTTTTCCCAGCCTTTCGGGACTGGCTCTGCTTTCTCCCCTCGCACCCAGATCACCCACTCCTCTGACTGCTGCAGGAGCTATCAGCAACGCCCTTTGCCAATGGTGCTGGGAGAAGCCAGAGGTTTTCCATGATTGCTGGGGCCACACAACCAACTGGCCAAGCCCATCACCCTCCAAAGAGTTGTGCATAAGCTGCTCTGCCCCAAAGCCACTGCTGGTGTCTATATCCAAACTGAGCACCTCAGAGATCAACCGTCCCTGGCTGGCTGTGGGTCACGCCAGGCTCTGCCCGCCTCTGCCAGCCCTTTCCACAAACACAGGAGTTTTTTTGAGGGCTGTTTGTGTGGAATTCCCCATCCTCGGATGGAGAGGTTTCAGTTTCTCTGACGCTAAATATTTTGACAGCCTCTCGTCTCACAGCCTGGCACAGTGTGACATGTTGTACGGTAACAGTCCCCTCGGCTCCCCGCCGCGGAGCACCACGTGCTTCCTGCCAGCACACCGCGTGCTCCCCGTGCCGAAACGGGCTCCATCGGGCAGCCACAACCCTCCCGGGGGGAATCATTCCCAGCTCAAACCCCAGAGACGGGAAAGGGGGCAAAGGAAAAGGCACTCTGCCACAGCTGCCTCAAAGCAGGAGCTTTGAGGATGTCAAGGCAGGCACAGTCTCCTTTATCCCAAAGGATTCCCCACAGCCAGGTTCCTCCTGATTGCACGTCTGGCTGTCTTATCAGTCATGAACGTGTTGCTCTTAATGAGGAAACAACCAGGAAAGTTGGTGGCAGGACCCACAGCTCAATAAACCAGGAGAACAAAAACCTCCACTGCAATTTGGAATCGAGTTTTCTCTCCCAGCCCATGTCGCGGGGAGGAATTGATCTGTCTAATCTCTTATCTGTGACTATGAAATTGTATTTCCCTCTTAATAGCCCTACAAATGTTACAGATGGATAGTTTGGAAGACAGGCTGCCAGTGGTAGGAATACTAAAAAGGATGTTGAATTTTGCTTGCTTTGGGGTGCAGAAACCAGCATGGAATGCCGGGATCCATGTTGGCCTTGGCCTCACTGCTATGTAATCCAGCTCAAACACAGGCATTTGCACCCCATTCCTGCTTAGCTGGGGCTGGAGGGCTCTTAGGAGCTGTTTAATTTAGGCATCACAAAGCTGCCCCATCCCTCCTCACTCTGTTAATGCATTGCAAAGGAGAGGAGAAAGCAGCAGACCAGGCTCTTTCTCTGCTCTTCCCAGTTTCCCATGTGAAAGCCTGGTTTTCCCACATCGGGATGGCCACCAAGTGTCTCAGGCACTCAGACTCCCCACGGAGCAATGAGTGGCACCTTCAGGGGGCACAGGGGGCTTTGTCCTCCAGAGCTCCATCAGCTGGGTTTCCCCATGATTTTTCTTGCACATTCCCAGGCACTGGCATCCCTCAGATGCTTTGGTGCCTGGATTGCAGAAACATGAGGTGACAACGTCCTTGTACCCTCAGCTCCTGCCCTGTGCCTGATGGACTGTCTTGCTCCACAGCATCTCCAGCGTGGCTGTGATGTGTTGATGTGCTGATGTGAGGTCAGACCAGCACTGGCTGTCCCCTCTGCGTCCAGTCCAGGAGACTTTCCTGGGACCAAGCATCTGAGGTGAAGGAGCATGAGAACACCACGAGCCACTGCCACGG
This sequence comes from Callaeas wilsoni, assembly GCA_013398955.1. Taxonomy (NCBI): domain Eukaryota; kingdom Metazoa; phylum Chordata; class Aves; order Passeriformes; family Callaeidae; genus Callaeas; species Callaeas wilsoni. The sequence continues at coordinate 71,619 of VWPU01005437.1, forward strand.
AGCTGTTTGATGATGAATTTGGAGTGGTCAAGGTGACCTTTTTGGGATGGGGGCTGTGCCTGTCCCCATGCATCCCCCCTGCCTGCCTGGCCATCGAGCCCTTTTTGTTGTCAGGACATTCATCACCAAACTATCGCAGTATTTAAATGAGTCAGATTAATCACTTTATCATCCAAAAACAGGTGGATTAATGCAGTCACTTAATACTCTGTTTAAGCAGCTGATTTTTTTTTAAAGCTCAATAATTGAGGGAATTACTGGAAAAATTAGAAAAATTAACAGTTTATTTACTACTTATTGTCAGAGCTGCCAGCCAAGAAAAAGTGGCATCAATAAGCACATCTTTCACCCTCCTACACCTCTCTGCCCTCAAACAGCCCCTCTGGTAACACAAATCTGGGGCTCCTGCCCCAGCCAAAACTGAGCAAGTAAGAGTGGAAATACCCTGTCGTAGGGAGAACTGAGCTCCATCTCCACATATTTTAATATGGGAAATGTCATCTGCTGTTCCAGCTCCTCTCATAAACAGGGAATGTGCCTGTCAGCGAGCTGAACCCGTAAAAGTTGAATAATATTTGTTGATTAATGTAGTCAATGGATTTCATATTTCCTTTAAAATAGTTGCTCCGTATTTCTGTAAATTATTCATCCGGTTTATAAGGCAAAGCAAATATTTGTGAATAGATATGAATTATGTGATTTATAAGAATGAAATATTCATGAGTCATTTTCATTATTCACCTCGTCCTGGAATTGCTACATAAATCTGATCAAGCAAATAGATTTGGTGAAGCTCAGCCCGAATTTGCAGGTATCGTGGCGCTCGCTGGCTCCCGCACGGTGAACCAGAGGGCGTTTGGGCTGAGCTCCTGAGCCGTGTGCTGGGCTGGGGCTGCTCGGGATGGAGCCCCACGGCTCCGAGGAGAGGCAGGGCGGCTGAGCCACAGTGCGCCCTGCGGCCCCGCTGCGTGCCAAAATCAGCTTTCACCTGAATTTCAGCAGAGGCAAGGGCAGGAAGAGGAGACCAACACTTCCCTCCCTGACAAGGACGCCGGTGCTGTCGGAGGTCGTGCAGCACCCCGGGGAAGGGTGCTGGGGGAGGTGTTTCGACTCGGAGGGATGACCGGAGACAGTGGGAGCAGCGACTGTGCAAAAATAGGGAGAACTGGATAGAAAGCCTCGCTGCTGGGTGGTTCCAAGCTGAACACTCGCAGATGCTCTGTGCTAGCCTTCAGCGAGGCAAGCCTCAGTGTAGCTGCGAGAACTCCAAAGTCTCCCTGGCTTCCCACTCACTCCTCCCCACCTGCCCGCTGTGCCCACTCCAAGAGGGAAGGCTTTGTCCCTGATTGCTCCCACGGATTGCTGGGGAGCCCGTTCCCCCCAAGAGCTGGCAGCTCTCCCATGTGCATGGCCCAGGATGTCATCTTTTCCCCCAGCCTTCTCACTAAAAGTGATTTCTTTTTCCAAGCACTGTCCCAAGGAGATGCTCAAACCACCAAACAGCGGGAGCAGCAGGAGAAGCATCACAAGAAGGACATGCATGGGTGGGGGTGTTTATCTCAGTTTCTGCTTTCCAAAAACGGGAAAACACCTTGGTGCTGTGGAATGAGGACAAGTGGGGAAACTCTTGTTGGCAGAGCCCAAGGAAGAGCCCCAGGACGGTGGGGGACAGTGGGACCCCCAGCCTCAGCTCCCTCTCAAGGACAGGGTGAGTCTGAGAATGAAGCTGGTGCCAGTCTTCGAGTTAAAAAGAAAATGAAAAGAAACACCAAGATTAAAAATTCTGACAAATGCTGAACTTTTAGGACGTGAGTAACACCTCCAGCTACTCTAGGACTGTGGGTCCACTCCAAGTGGTGTGCGTGCTAAGCACTGCTTGGATCCGTGCCACCCGGCACTCGCTGCTGCTGGTAATGAACTTGGGAGCTGCAGGATGAGCACTCTAAAATTCAGCTTCGGGATCTTCCTATTTTCCAAAGTGTTCGAGTGCTTTCTTCTTAAACAGCAAGCTGCCACGTAGGGAATACTGTTCCGCAGAGAGCGCTGTGCATCTTCTGCCACCGGCGTGTTTTGTTCAGCGCTGCGCAGGGACGACATAAAATCCATGTGCTTATCCAAGTGGAATTGCTGACTCTATTACCCTGGTCCGAGAAAACCGTCTGTCTTCATCCTCCCTCTGATCCATCAGGAAGGGGATAGCAGTTCAGTGCCCTGCTGTACTGCACATCCCAGATCTGCAGCAGTGCTGACCAAGCTGAGCTCAGTGGAAACCCTTTGGGGATGCAGGACACGAGCCTGTGGCTCCTCTCCATGTGCTGCAGAGGTCAGATAGACTCACAGGATTATTTAAACCTGTGGGAGGGATGCAGGTACAGCCCTTGTGCTGAGATCGCAGCTGTCCAAAGCAAAGGCACCAGGGCAGGTGCTGCTTTAATGCACCTGAGAAAGGATGGAGAGGCTCTGCATCCCAGGCAGATCCCTCCTGGCCTCTGGCTGCTTTCCTGCAGCCCCTCTCCCGAAGGTCACATTGCTGCCTCAAGGCAAAGGCAGAGATGTTTCATTCCAGCCAAGGCAGCTCCAGAGTTGTCGTACTAAACTCCAGACCTGTTCATCCGTGGGATGGCATTTTTCCCCTTGCCGGCTCTGGAACAGCCACAGAGAAGCCATTTATCAGCCTGGTGTGCACATCCAATCTCCGGGGCGCTCTGCTTCGCCTCCCGTTATCGGCCGTCTCCACAGTGCTTAACGAGGCAGCTATTTTGAGGCCTAATGAATTTGAAAAGTTTTTGACCCTTCTATTGCAGTGTCTCAAGTAGCAGGAACCTGGAAAATAGCCTTAATGTCACACAGAGCATTATGAGCCTGGGCAGTTAATGCAGGTGTTCTGCTCAGGTGTTTCACGGGGCTTTGGGAGAGCTGCCAGCAAACAGGAGCAGTGGGAGGTTCAGAAGAGAGGGCTTTTCCTTTGGAAAAAAGCTTTTCCTTCCTTCCATGAGGAAGTCAAGGGTTTGGTGACTTAGAGATGACCGGAGCTGTCAAGGACAAGGCAGTAAATTGTCCCTCGGTCACAGCCCTGCTCCGGAGAGACTCGGCCGTGTCACTGCTCCCGGGCCAGGGGATGCTTGTTGAATTATTGCAAGCATGCCTCAATAAATCCAGGATCCAGCTCCCATCGGCACAGCATGCAGTCCCCTTGCCTGGCCTTGCAAGTCAGGGAAATCCCGGCTGCTTTCCGGGTGCTGCATCCTTTCCCCTCACACCAGTGGGACAGGGAGCACGAAGCATCTCGAGGATTCCTCTTCCCAACTTTCTTCTTTTCCCCTATCTGCTTTCCCAAAAGACTTTGTTCCTCAGTCATTTATTTTTTAAAGAAAAACCAAGATGAAAATCTCCAGCCCTCCAAGGGCCGTTAATTGCTGCTACTTCACAGTGCACAGGGCTGGGAATTACATTTTTTTTGCTCAGCAGCTGATGGAGTTGGAAACCTCCTCCAGGGCAGCAGGAATCCTGTAACAAGGGCTTAGAGGTGGGAATAAAAGGCCGAAAGCAGCCCTTCAAGGAACGTGGCCTCTCTCCGCTACCCTCCAGAACACTCCTACAAATTCTCCTGGACTCCCCTCACTTGTGCCAGACATTTGTTTTGTCAGCACCAGGGAACAACCCCAATCTAAGCCATCATCAGCCCACAGAGACATCAGCCATAATTGTAAGGTCCGTTAAATATGATTTAAATATTTTTTTACTCATTAACAACAATTTAGACTGATTCGCTCTCTTTTTTTTCCGGAAACTTCAAGTATGACTGTAATAGCTTTGTAATTTTGGGCGCTATCATTAAAATTAATGATATCCTAATGCTGTATGTGCACTAGAAAAGTCTGATCAGTTTTTTCCCCTTTATATATCATTACTAATAGAACATTTTAATGGCTGTAATTTCCAGCCCTGTAGATGGAAACCTAAAAATAGGAAGAAAGCCTATTTCATCACGCCATGCCAGCCCCTAAATAATTCAATTACATAGACTGGAATATCTGAAGCTGGGTGTGTTCCCAGCTGCAGATAACCAAAAGTACTTGATACTGCTTTTAAAGCGGGTTGGTTATTACAGGGTCTCCTTCTCTGGTCCTGGTGAGGCCACCACCAGGGATGCTGGGGTGCAGAGCTCCAGCAGCTTCCCCTCCTGGAGCCAGGGCTGGAGTCCCTGCCAGGGTCCAAGTGGATCCAGGGCAGCAGCGGAGTTTCAGAGACTCTGCTCGACGTGTAGTGAGTACAACCCACCCGTCGCTGGCAGGCAATGCCCGCAGCCAGCATCAGCAAAGGCTCCTCTGCAGATACCTCCAGCTCCGTGCTGAACCCTCGGATTCCTCTTGCTGTGTTTTCCCTGCAAGCAAAGTCTGCCTCTCCCAGCTCTTCTCCTCCATGGGGAAACGCGAGAGCATCACCGCGACCAAAGCCTAAAGCTCCCCTAAACCTTTGCTAAGCATCCTGTTTATTACTCCCCGCGGACTTTCTCCTGCTGTAGGTACTTCCAAAGCCTTTCATCATCCCACACACTCCCACATGCAGACAACGCATTTCTCATCTTCACCTCACAGAGCTTATCAGATGGTTTTCTGCCATTTATTGGTTTATGCTTCGCCTTCACCAGCGAGAGTTCACAATTAAATTCTCTCTCTGGGTTATTTTTTTTCATCTCTCTTTTTTCCTTGCCTAAGGCTGAGGAATGGCTCTGGTGAGCTCGTTATAGAGCTGGTCTGTCCCTGTGGTGGCTGGACCCAGCCGTGGGCGGGAAGGGAGGGATGTCATGGGTCAGCTTCCAGCCCACGCATTTTCTCACCTCAATAACTTGCCGTTTTGCTCCAGAGCAGCAGGGTTTCGCTTGGCTCCAAGCAAACAAGACACAGCTGTATCATCAGATGTTTATTAAATACAAAGCTGAGATTTTCCCTTTTTTTCTATCCCTTTTCTAGGTTAGCTTTGCCTGGTCTCCTCATCCCGACACAGCTGCGTGGGCAGCCCCAGCCAGGTAGGACTGCGCCAAGACCAAGGTGAGATGCTGAATTTTTACTGTTGGATGCTGATGCTGAGTATTTGTTTTATAAACATGGCCCGGTCTGAGCTTTTCAGGCTTTTGGATTTTCTGTGGCACCCCTTGGGTGCCATACCTCAAACATCACCTTTGTGCCACTGAACAGGGAGGGACAGCAATGCTTGGAAGGGACAGGGCAGTTCTGGCACCTGAGCCAGCAAGAAGCCCTGTGCCAGTGCAGAGATGGCAAAGATGAGGCACTGAACATGGGCTTTTTGTAAGTCCTCAGAGCCAGCCACACATTCAAGAGAGAAAGGAAACGCTTTTATTCCCTCATCCTTGGGTTCCCAGTGTGGCGATGCCATAGCACCCGTCTGTGGATTGGTTTGCTGTTCGCGTTTGGGTGCCAAAGGGAAGCTGTTATCACCCAGAGAGCCGCTTCCCCAGCAGCCAGTGGTGGAATTATACATGAGTTTCAACCTGACGAGAGCAGGCTGAGTAAAACAAGGTGCTGTTCCATCAAGGCGCTGATTTACAATGCATCAGCCCTGACCCTGCTGACACTTCCCATGAAGGGAAGTGACTGCCTGCTCCAAGTCCTCCACTGGAGCATGGCATGAGGAGTCTGAGCCGTGATGTCCTGACCACAATATTTAAATGTTTGGACTTGTTCCCAAACAATTGCCGCATTAAAAGACATTTAATGCATTACAGATGCAGATTTAAAGACACAGTTACTGAAAGGCACCGTGGTTGTCTCCTTTTGTCGTTTGAATGACACAGGTCTGAAAATGTGGTGTTTTGGCTGTGGGAGAGGAAGGATTTTCGTTTATCATGCTCACATTGGAATATCCTGGTGCTCTTGCCTACCTGCTCTGAGCTCCTCCTGGCAGGTTTATCCCCTGAAGCTGGGATGGCCTGCTCCCCCTGGGTGCTGCCCACACACCTCACCCAGGCCAGGGTGCCCGGGCTGCCCCTCCACCCATCCCTGTGCTGCCCTGCCAGTGGCCAGCAGCCACATGAGAGAATCACCCTCAGCGCTCCCACCAGCGCGTGGGAAACAGCTTCAGATATGCAGACCTCTTCCAAGGCGCAGGGGGCTGAGCTGCCCGTTTCTGAAGCAGGTCCTCAGGTGTTTGCAACACTGTCCCTGAGGACAAAAACCAGCATTTCCACAGAACAGAAGAATTTCTCATCACACTTTTCAGTTCCTTTGCAGTGAGAGGTTTTCCTGCCTGGCATGGGGGGAGCGTGGAGAAGATGCGTGAAGCAGTGCTGTGGCCCTGCTGAGCTCTGCAGATGCTGGGAGCAGGCACAGGATGGTCAGGTTGTGAGTATAACACTTCTCTGCAGCGATAAATCCAGCGTCTGCATTCAGAATTGATGCATTTTTCTATCTTAAAAATCCTAATCGGTTTTTATCAGTGGCATCACGTTTCTCCATGTGAGAGCTGCTCCACTATCAGCCAGAGGAGTGCTACAGTGCGGTAAAAGATACTGGAAAATGTTCAAAGGTGTGTTTGGCTGCTCCTCTCCCCCTCGGAAGCTCCATTCCCAGTGGGCTGTTGCCTGCCCTTGTTGTCCGCAGGCACTGTGACACGGAGCCAGGCAGAGATCAGGCAAAGATCCGCTCCCTTCAGAACATTCCCAGCTCTCAGCCAAGCTCTGTGAAGGCAATTCCCAGGCGCAGGGGTAGGCGCTGGCTGCGACCCGCAGCAGCTGTCCCTGTGCTCACTCTAGCTCTCCAAAACTTCTCTCCTCACAAGGGTTTTTCCTCGTGCCCTGGGTAGCGATTAAAGTGTGATCAATCAGTGTCAAATAAAAGTCATTGGAATATGGCTGCGAGGCTGATTGCCTGTAACCGGCGTAATTAGACAGCAAGGATTTTCTTCCTTTTCTCTTTCTGCAAGAGGGCTAAAATCCTCCCAAATTGGAGCTCCTGTGTCTGCAGCAAGGTGAATTCACATCTGACCTATTGTTCAAATAAGAATTCTCCTCAAATCCAACCAAAGACCTCTCCAAAGAACAGCAGAGAGACATAATCCCTGAAATTTATTGCCATTTTAGTATGTGTGGTCAGGTTGATTTCAGGGATGATGGGCAGGAGAGCAGGTCTGGGTCTCATCAACCCTGGTGTGGTGCCAGCACGGCTGTCCCCAGCCTGGGTGTCCCCAGTGTCCCTTATCATAGCCGTCTTCTTTGCATCTCCAGTAACTCTGTAGTGATTTCCTCAGGCTGACAAAAGTCGGCTGTTTCCATATTCCCTGTCACTGCTGATCTGTCCCTTCTCACTCTCCAAATCCTCTTTCCATTTCTATTGGCATTAATGAACTGCTGCTGTCCCCTAGCGCCACCTCCCCCTCACCCATCCAGAACTGCCTCGTGTTCCAGCCAGCTTCAGCAGCTCCTCAGGCCTCAGCATCCCCCCAAAAAGCCCTTGACATCAACAAAAAGTCCATGGCATTACCTGCCACGGGGCCTTGCCTGTGCCAAGCACTACCAGGCTGCCACAGCCCACGTACTCAGATACTTTCCTAAGTGCTGGATAATTTTAAAAAAACAGCAAATGGAAGTAATTCCCACTTAGGAGGAAGGACCTGCTGGAATTCACGCTGGGAAGGAGGATTCAACAGCTGTGCATTAGCATAATGTGGAAATGGCGTGGAGAGCAGAGCTGAGTGGAGCTGCCCCCCTCTGCCTCAGGTTTCCCAGCAAGAGGGGAAGGCAGGATAGAGCCCAGGAATGAGGGGGTGGCTGGGAACCCCCTCAAGCAAGCACCAGCCTTTCTCCCAGGACTCTTCAGCTCAGCAAGAGCCAGAAGAGGTTTCCTTCAGAAAGGTGAGCTGGGATCTGGGAGCCCTCCCTGGGGCACCCAGCCCCCCACTCCTGCCGCCCCCTGCCAGCTGCTGACATTTCTCCTTGGGCTCTGGCATTTATTTTAATCCATCTTGGGTTTGCACTTCCCTCTCAGGATAAACAGGCAAAGTGGCAAGATGTTGATACAGAAAGGTGAACTCACCCAAAGCCAGAGCTTCAGCCACAGCCCATGGGGTGAGAGGGAAACTGAGGCAGCTTCGGCATCCCATGGGGGGGATGGGAAGCCCAAAACTCTTGTGGGGCAGCTTTCTGTGCCCTCTGAGTGCAGACAGAAGTCACCGTGCCTGGCCCTGACTTACCCTGAGATGGCATCCCTGCCCTTAGGGCTGCCTGGTCCCCTCTCTTCATCACTGCCTGGCACCGCATGGAAGACAGACAGATGGACAGACAGACAGACCATTCTGCATTGCTCTCAGGGCACGGCATGGGAGATGGACAGACGGACAGACAGACCACTCTGTGTCACTCTTCGGGCATCACCTGGGTGACAGATGGACGGACAGACCCCTGGGTGTCGGGGCGGCCGGACGGACGGACAGCCGCTCGCTGTCCAGCGTCCTCCCGGCCGCGCATCATTTGCCCACAGGCTCCATCTTGTGGAAGATGCTCCCTCGAGGAGCTGCAGTGGGAAGCCACCCCCTGGCATGGGAGCCGGCGTGCGTGGGTCCACTTGGCACTGCCAGCGTGGGAGTCCTCACGGGGCGGCTGCGCTGGCACCTGCTGGCACCCCAATTACCCCGCTCTGCCTCCATGGGCTTAATACCATGTTCTGCCCCTGTACAGCTAATGAGAGAAGCAAATGTGGTGGAATTCATTTCAACAGATGGAGGACAATTTTCTTCTCATCATTTATCCGACACACCGCTCCGTACCAGCTTGCAGAGCCTCGGGCTGTGACGTGGAGCCACCAGGGCTCTGCTGGCAGTGTCACCGGCAGCTCCCACCATCCCGGCAGAGCAGCCTTTCCCCGTTGTACCTCTCAGCTGTGGGATAAAACCAGGTGGCTTTCAGGCTGCTGGACGTGCTGCCTTCATCGGGTTTATTTGCCATATAATGTTACACAGTGGTTTCACTGTATGTAATTTAATGAGACATTTGGAAGGAGTTAATCATGGGAAGCAGAGCTCATGCTGAGTGTTTGGCCACGGTCTGGCACAAGAAGCCTCACTCCCAGCCCCATTTCCTGACCCAGGGTGGTGCAGACCCTCAGGAGCAGCAGGTGGAAGTTCTGTCAGCACCATCATTGCCAGCTTTCTGTCCCCAAGTGGCCCCTGGCAATCCTGCTGTGCCCCCAGGCTGGGGACACGGCTGGAGGGACGTGGTTGGAGACTGACGCTTGTAGGAAAACAAGACACGCGAAACTCTCAAGAGCGCATCCAATTTCCACTCATTAAGCCATAATTTCCATCATTTTAATTACATAAAAGGCAGATAAATGGCGAGTATGCTCCTACTTGTGCCTTTTCTCTTAATTATTGGTCCTTTGCACGGGCCAGTTTGCAATGAATCAGCCTTTAAGCAGCGTTCACTCAGAACATGCTCGGCTTTATTTGAATTATCTTGTTGGACGATCATTCCCCAGAACATAATAAAACAAACATTAATTACTACTTCAGCGAGTGTAATCTTCTTGAAAGCACTCGACGGTACTCGAATGCCACTGTAGCCTCACGCTCCGCACTTTGAGGCACGCGGGTAAACGAATTCATCCTGCAGGTCTGAGCGCGCAAGGCTGTGGCTTCGGGAAAGGATGGCTGGAAAATGTGCAGGTGTTCAAAGGAAAAAGCTGAGCGTCCTTTCCAGAGAGCCTGGAAGATCTGGTGGCTCGGTGGGATGCAGTAGGTCTGACCATGCCACATTGGACTGCGCCACGTTTTGCAGCACTTGGCACGTTTGTGAACGTGTAAATGTCAACTCCCAACCTCCCCTCCATTCCTGATGGCATTGGCAGCACTGTCACCAAAACACCCTCGATGTCGTGGGATGGGTGCTGCCCTGGTGCCAATTCACCCACCAGCAGGATTGGCATTGCTGCTGGTGTTTGGGCTTTGTCCACAGGCAAAGAGAGATTTAGCTGGATGCAGCCCAGCCGTGTTTCAGCTGGAAGAGGGAAGATACACGGCTGTAGCCAGGCAGCAGTATGACATTCTTCCATCCAGTTGAAGTTCAGCATCATTAGACATTCTTCATACACTTATCATGCACAGAAACCTCTGGCAAGGTCTTTCCCTGGCAGGTCTCCCTCCTGCTCCTCCACCTGCACAAACCCAGCCCTTGGCTTTGCTCCTGCAGCTACCCGAAGCTTTAGAGGCGAGGATGGTTTTCCTTGCCCATGGCCCCACTGCCTCCATGGTGCATTTTCAGGAGCATCCCTGCATTTCACTAGATGCAAAGATGCTGTTGGGGAGAAGACAGCTGCAGCCTGAGTCTCAAAGACAAAAATCAAGTCAGGAAAGGGGAGCCCTTTCAAAGCACGGGCCCATGCGCACACAGTGACTGTAGCATCCAGCAATCCTGGCTCTGGAGGGTCTCTACTCAAATCCAGGTACATGCCAAAGAGAAAACAGCTTTCAGTGTCTTAAATATTCACTACTGACATTTTAAAGACTGATTTTGCATCTGTGAAGGAGAAAGGAATTGAAATACACTTTTAATAAGAATGCTGTTTCTTGTCATTTTGCTACCATCCCACCCACTCTTAAAGGCCTGTTTCCCCAAGGATGAACACATCCAGCATGAAGGGCACAGAGAGCAAGGGAGAGCCCTCGTCCAGCCCCAGCATTCTGGGGAGAAGGAGGAGCAGGAGGAGGAGGAGGAGGAGGAGGAGGCGGAGATGGAGGAGATGCTCTGAGGATAGAGCCATATGCTGCCAAGTTAATAAAAGACCTTGAAAAGCATAAATCCTCGGCATCCTGGCTGCTGGCCCAGGTGCATAATTTCCTTGCCATTGGGGGGGAGCAGGCAGCATCTGTGTAACTCCAGCATCGAACACTAATGAAAAAGCCCAGGATGAAACGCTCAGTCCCTGGGGACAGCGAGGGAACGCAGCTCTCTCCGGCAGAGCCAGTGTTTGTGTTGGAGGGGAGCCTGGCAGGTTGGAGTGAGGCTTCTCCCCACTTTCCATGCCAGAGAGAGACCATCCACCCTGAATCCACTTTCCCTGAGCACCCGGGGCCCAGGAAGGTCCATCGTGGTGGGGGCATCACCAGGGTGTCCCCCGAGAACACGGGCAAGGACCTCGCCTCTGGCACAGATGGAAAGGACAGCTCCTACAAAGGGGGAAAAGCTGCGTTCCCACTGCACAGAGCTGAGCTGCAAATCTCACTGCTCAGAAAGGGAATATTGGGATGTGTTCAGTGGGGTAAGTGGGGAGGGGAGACAGCAGCGAGGGGTGCAGGACCCCACAGCTCCACCTCTGCCCTGTCCAGGGCACTGTCAGGAGGCCCCAGGATCTGCCAGCTGTGGGATGTTTTCCAGGAAACAGGTTTTTTTCAGTAAAGCAAATACTCCTTGACCCACATGAGGCTGAGAAAGAGTAGTGAAGCGATTGTGTGTGTGACTCAACACATTACGAAGCTGTTTGCCTCTGCATTTGCCAACCTGAACATCCAGATGCACACAAATTAATGAGCATTATGATGAGCCTCATTAAAAGAACTGTTCTTCAGGGGGAAGCATCTTCCCCAATACCAGCGCTGTGTTCTGTTTGCTCAGCTATTAGCTGATGGCAAACTGTGAAATCTTCTGTTTCATTCTGATGCTTTGGTGCAGTCGGTCCCTTGCTGAAGCAAGAGATGACAGCGCTGGATGCCACAAATTGTGGTGGTGGCAGAGCTGGTTCTGGCTCCCAGCCGTTCCATAGGGGCCAAGTCCCCCAAGACTGCAGCTCCTCTTTGCCCAAAAACAGCCCTGCACAACTGATGCTGGGCAAATTCACTTTGTATCCCACAGTGCCAGCAAAGATGCTGGGCTTTTCAGGGAAATAAATACCACAATGGTATTTTTTGCCTTTTGTGGACCGATTCAAGATAAGCGTTCATCCTTGCCTTAAGTGGGGAACCAGCGTCACTTCTCAAAGCCTCATTTTGCTTTTTGCCATTACATTCTATTAAAAGGGCTTTCAGGTTATCTCTTAAGTAGGTGCTTTTCATTCCAGCCACATTCCCTCCCTTCTGGCCAGGCTGCTCTCCCCAGGGCAGGAGCTTCCCTTGACTATGCAGAAACATCTCAGCTGTTTCTCTCGTGCAGATTCCAGGCACCTTCAGCATGACAGGGCATTGTAACTACCCCACTCCTGGGGCACCCTTTGCTGAGCCCAGGTGTCCCCTGCCTCCTGGCCCCCCATCTGTCCTCTGGGAATGCACAGTGATGGAGAGAGGGGCCAGATGCTGACATGGCTGGGGTCCCACTAACCTGCTGAGGCTGAGATCCGTGTTTTCTGTGAGGGAGCAGTGAGACTGGAACCAGTGCTGATGAAATCTGCAGCTGAGCTGGTGAAGAGGAGAAGAAGGAGAAGGAGGGAATCCAGCTCATGACCCAGCAGTGGAGAAACCACTGAGCCAGTCTCATCAGCCCCTCAATGCCAAGAACAGCACTGACTAACTGGAAGCAATGCTTGGCCCGGACCCCATTTTAAACCTGAAGCAAGTTTTTCTCTTTCAATGGATGAAAAAAACCTCAGTTTCCAAGAAGTGCATCAAGCCCTTAATCGGAGTTTTAATTCCTAAATGGCAGTGGGTGCAGCAGAGCTGGTTGTTTGGAGAGCAGATAGCCCCAGCCAAGGGAGTACAGCCGCGGCCGCATGGCAATGAGGCGTCTGGCAGCCCCCAGAGTCAGCACTGATTCTCTCTTGCATCTAAAAGCACAAGTGAGTGGTGCTTATTAATTTGAGTCCACCTCTGAATGCACTTAACGATTCAAGTCCGATTAGTTTTCAGAGTGCCCAGGTAGGAAGTAATCATTAAAAACATGTAAATTAAGTTACTGGGGAGCTTAATAGATTAGTCATTGACTTTCTAGCTTATGTTGGCTCTTAACCTTCAGCTTAAATTCATCACGAACAATTTCTCTCAACTGGCTGCGCAAGGTTAGAGCCGGGGGCTGTGGCTTTGCCAAAAGAAGAGCTGGCCATGCCATGGCATCTCCCTTGGGAGAAGGAGCCCATGCTAGATTGTCCTGTCCTTCCAAAAGTGAAGAACTCGGCTGCTGCAGGTGCTTCATCTGCAGGCAATATGCCCAAGTTGGGGAGCTGCCTTCTGGTAGGGGGTGGCCCCTGGGCATGAGGCCACCTGGGGGGTCCCACTCCCTTCTTGCCCCACTCTGCCTGGATCCAGAGTCCAAATCCCTTTGCTGTGTGGGAATGAGCATTTGATTAACTCCCAGACTGATGTGTATCTGGAACAGGTGCCTCAGGGATGAGCTGCTGGAAGGGCAGGTCCCTGCTCAGCTCTCCCACAGCCATCTCTCCTGCCAGGCTCTTTTCTGTCCGAGCAGCCCCATCCCCCAGTAACCAAATTTCAGTAGCAACTGGAATTAATAAGAGTTAATCTGAGATTATAGATGGACTCCTAACTAATGCCTTAATAGATTAGGAGGGGTCTAATAGAAAAATTGAGTCTCCCAGCACAACGCAAACCTCTCAATCAGTGGCAACAGGCACCTAAAGAGCCCCCACTGCCCTGGGGCACCCCCTGACCTAGACCCACTCCCCATCCCAGGAAGCAGCTTTATTACAGAGGGAAAAATGAAGGAAAGATATCAAAAAAGATCTCAGGCTGGGAGCATTTGGAAAAGCTATTTCTAAAATTGCAATTACCAGGAAGGAGAACAAATTACCACTTCAGGGACCGTCGCACATGGAGAATCAGAGCTTTGGGAAATAATCAGAAGAATATATTCACAGAAGTGCATTATTTATATTGAAACATTTTGAAGTAAAGGTCACAAGGAGAAGCTGAAGATTAGTAAATAGGAGAACGCAAGGATGGCTTTGCTGCCATAATGATTATGGTCCATTTTGATTATGACTGCATTAGTCACCGAGACGCATAAATCACCGCAGAGCAGCCACGGGTGCGGCTCTTGAGGAGTTAAGGAGTGGGGGATCCTCCTGCACTCTTCCAGTCTAGATCAGGCCATTGGCCTCATCCGCAGGTGCCCCCTTGGCCGAGCCACCTGGTGCTCTCCTTGAGCCCTTCTAGGAGTGGGTCCCCCATTCCCCAGTCCCTTGGACTCAGCTTGTGGGACCTCGGGGGCCCCACAGCTCCAGCGCTCACGGTGACACTCGTGATGGGACCCCGTGCACATCACCACCCTGCTGCTCAGCTCACCAGGTGCCAGGTCCTGGCAGTCACCGACGGCACCAACCGCCCGCGCAGAGAAACCCCAAGCGCAGAAGTTTTCTCCCCAAACCCAAGAGAGCATGTGCCATACAGCAGCACTGCTAATCTTCCATGCCTTCCGAGATGACTCCTTGTAAGGCAGCGGCCTCTTTTCCTCCCCTTTTATTATCGTAGATCATTTTTAATACTGTGCCGACCTGTCAAGCTTTCCCTGGCTCTGTGTCAGCTATTACAAAGGACTTAGAAGAGATACACAGAGGGAGGTCTCGCTGGGTGGTGCAGAAGGCCAGGCGAGGCAGGAGATAATGGTGCTGGGATGGCTCCCGAGCCCCCAGGATGCCGAGCAGCCCAGGCAAGAGCCAGGGGCTCACAGCCACTGCCCCTCACGCATCCCTCATGGGATGAGGGACCAGCCAAGCTGGACCGTGAGGCTGACCTGGCCACGTTCATCTTTGCCAACAGTCCCTGTCTCCTGCGCCCCTCCCTCCTCAGCAGCCCTGAGAAAATATTTGCAGCTTATAAAAGCAGCGAAAATGGGATTGATTTACTGTAGTGACATCTCAAAGCATGAAGTGGCACTTTTACACTCGCATCACCCATTAGACATCTGAAGGCATCAGCACAGCCCATTTCATTTTTAAAGACATACAAAATGCTCGGAGGAAGCCATTTGACATCCCCATTCTGGGAGCTGTGATAGCGTGCTGGGAATAATACACATGCATCAGAAGTCTCACATCTCATCGTTCCAGTCCCCGTTGTGTCAATACACTGCTAAAAAGCTGGCGAGTGTTGTTCCGTAATTTTCCTGTGTGTCACAGCTGCTGAAGAAGCTGCCCATGGACAGTGCCTCTAAATCAAAGTGGCAGCCACAGCCACATCTGGTGGGTGCTCCAGCCTTGCACACCAGAAGCAGCTTGTAGAGGTGGCAACAGCATCCCATGGGAGATGCCGGAGCACCCTACGGGAGGTGCAGCAGCTCCCTCCATCCCAGCCATTTCCAGAGGCAGTGTATTGGAGCAGCCCCTCTTGCCCAAGAGAAGCAAAAGGCACTTTGGGCGAGGAGCTTCCCTGAAGATGAGCTGTGCTGGCCTCTGAAATCACTGCCTTGCACTGGGCATCTCGTCTGCATCCGGGAGTGGGGAGCACAGCGTACACCACCCCTGGCCTTGGGTACCTCAGCATTCACCCTCCACCTCCACAGCTCTTCCCCAGAGGCAACTCCATGTTGGAAACATTCACAATTTTTAATGGGATTAGTTCATCCCTGGTGCCAGGGGAAGGAGCCTGGCCATGTCCTGCACTGCAGTCGCTGTGCACCAATAGTGCCAGCCCTGATTTATTAGCCCAGAGATTTCACTGCCTGGCCACTGACAAACGGCCATAATTTTACCCACCCCTGTCCTCTCAATCAATAGCTTTTAATCAAATCCAATCACACCGTATTAAATTAAGTGTCCAGAATAACCCCAAAGTGCTGAGGGTGCTGGTGCTGGCACAAGCCAGTGTCAGGAGCTGTGGGAATTAATCACCTCTGTGCAGCCAGCACGAGGAGCCCGAGGCTTGGCAGGGGAGAAAGGGAGGTTGGGCATACAGGAACTGTCTCAGGATACTTCTAATCATGGATTAGAATCACGGAACCTCCTGGATTGCTCCCACACTTCCACCACATTTGTGCCGTTTCCTTACGGTTCATTGGGGTTTGCTCTATTCAGCTCTCACGCTTCCACTTAGTTTTAGAGCTATTTCTGCGTACGAATTATTCCCTGACACAATTTTGCAGCTCTGGTTATATTTAGAGAGAGCTCATTCATTGGGTGAGGCTCCTTGTTTTCTGTTTCGTTGAGTGAGATCCTCCGGTTTCTCTATCCCATCTTTCAGGCTCCGGTTGATCTGCGCTCACTAATTACATCGTGGGACACCAGATGAGGTCGAGCTCACATTTCCCCCGTGTTCTGCGGCAATATTTATTTGTGATAAGGCAGAAGGCAGCCGTGGGGAGACATCCCCCTGCGAGCATGTCATGGCTGCATTGGCTTTCCCTGTATCAGCTGTGGAATAAATTTCCACCATGGAAAGAGAAAAGCTGCTGCAGTGGGACCCAGAGCACTTCATGATGTTTCTGTGTATTAAGAGCTTGGTTCTGTGCTGCCACGTCTTCTCTGGGGCTCTCCAGATGGCTTTGTGGGAGAGCCAGAGCCTTATGGTCCCCAGGGCGTTCCCTGGGGGCTGTGGCAGTTTGTTTATCCATCCTCACCTGGCTGAATGCTCCTCCTCCATCTTCCTCTCCTTTGTACCCACCTCTCCTCAGCCAGGCTCTCATTTCCCAGCCACCTCTCTCACCTCTGTACCTTGAGATGTTTTTAATGCCCCTCTGGGTTTTCCTCCTCATTCATCTGCCTTCTGGAAAACACTTGACTTGTCACTGCATCGTCGGCATTTTCCAGGTACTCCTCTTGCAGGTGTCCCAGCAGCTCTTGGGAGAATCCCAGCAGCCCCAGTTCCTTGCCCAGCTCTGGCTGCTGCTGACATGCCCCGTGGGCAGCATGACCTTGGTTCTGTCCCTGGCTTTGCTGACAAGCCCCTCTCCTGGAGTTCCTCACCCATGCCCAGCGTCCCCACACCGCCTTCGGAAAGGACGGCGGTGCCGCTGGAGCTGCGCCAGCTGTGGCAGCTGGAGCCTGGCAGATTTAAAGTCTTAATTGCCTGTGATAATTAAAAATCTGAGGAAGTTTCCCCAAAGCACTGAGCTGTCCCAGCCCAGCCACCACTCTGCCTCCCCATCAGCCCAGCCACACTTTGGGGAGTTCAGGGTGCATTTGCTCCCACTCCTGCAGCGGACAGTGAGGCAGAGCTGACTGAGCTCTTTTCACAGGCAGGAATTTGATCCAAGCCCAGGACTAGGGATACTGAACAGGCACCTTCTGCAAACTGCATCACCATCCCATCACTCATCCCGTTGCAGGGAGGGCAGTGCCGGGGAGCACAGGATCCATTTCGGGATCTTTGTGTGGTTAGCTCCATGTGCCACAGGGAAGGTGCCATGAGGAATGAGCTTGACCAGCCACTGGCTGGGGAGGAAGAGCCAAGACAGGGACAGGGTCTGACTCTGTCCTTGCCTGCGTGTGCCAGGACCAGTGATGGCCACCAGTCAGGGAGACAGGAAAGACTTTAATATCCATCTCCAGTCCTGTGTGCACAGTAACTGCAGATGCAGATTTACGGTTCAAATTAATTGTGCAAGTAAATTAGAGGCACCCAGGTGAAACCACAGACAGAGGCCGCTTCCTACGTGCTGCTCCTTCCTTGGTACCGGCCCATCCCTGCCCACCCTGGGAGGTAAGGGGGGCTCGGGCAGAGCTTGGTTGCCTCACCAAGGAAGGTGTCAGGGACTGGTGTTTGTCCCCAAAGGCTGATGCTGCTTCCCTGTGTGAGTGGCCTTTCCCAGCAGCACTTTCCCCCCTCAAATCCTGCACTTCTCCTGTCCTGGCCCCCACACCCTGGCCACCCATTCCATCCTTGTCTGGATGCATGGCTCTTCGAGCACCCCCTAAACGGCACAGGGGGCTGCAGACTCCTGCCCGCAGCCCTCCTGGGAGGGGGCTGTGTCTCGTGCTGGGGTCTCCACACTCCTCCACTGTGTCTCTTCACCAGCCCTCCAAACCACAGGCAGGCCACTGCTTCCCCAGAGAGTGCTCCATCATCGCTGCCGACAGCACACCCCAACTCCCTGTCATCAAGCAAATCTCATCACGCTCCCTTCTAACCTTTGTGCAAAGGTTGTGAGAAATGCCAGGGCCATATTTCAAAGGAAATTCGAGTCCGAGCAGTCCTTGTACCATCTCCAGAGGGGCTGAGCGGGGCAGCCGGTTCTGCCTGCAGCGGGCATTCCCAGCCCTTGGCCAGTGCCGCAGCAGCCGCCTGGAGACGGCTCGTGGGGAAGGCACCGGCACTCTGAGGCTGGCTGGGATGAATTAGGAGAGCCGGGCTTGCCTGTGCTTCCTTATCTGCCCAATAATGGAACAGAATAAGCTTTCTTATCTCTCTGGCCCGGCTTTTCCCTGACAGGCCTCTTATCTCTCAGCCCTTGGAGATTGCGTGCAGCCGTCAGGGTGCTGCATCCATCCGCTCCTGACGGGATTGGGTGTCCGGGGCACGGCCCCTCCTCTGGCCCTCGTCCTGCCGGAGGGGCTGTCTCGGAGGGTGCTCCAGCCAGCAATCGAGTCTGCTGCAGGTTACCCGCATGGGAGGCTGGGTGCCTCTCCCCTCGGTGAAGGTGGAAGTGACCCCCTGGTAACAAATACAGAGAACTGCTGCATCCTTTGTGTTACTGCCCACCTCTGCTTTGCCTTCGGTTGGCACCTTTCAGCACAAGCACCCCAGGTCCCTCTGTCAAGCCCAAAGGTTATGGGGAAAAACACGGAACATTTGGGTTTGGTTATTTTATTATCAATTCTTTTGGATGGGGTGAAAAAATAAGTACAAAAGCATCTGTGAGTGAATGCCACTAGATGGCAATGAGAATGGCAGTGGTCCAGGAGGCTCGAGGCCAGGCTGCCACTGGCACGGCCTCTGGCTTTTGGGAGAACTCCTTGGAGAGTGAGCTTGGCCCCTCAGTCAGGGTACCCCAGTGCCTCACAGCCTCCTGCCATTCCCAAGCCTTCCTGGGTAACCCGGTGAAGCACAACACAAGCTATTCTTCTGTTCTGCTCCTTGTTTTTCTACCCAAACCCTGGGGACGGTTCTCCTGGCCCAGGCAATGCCAGAGGAAGCTCTGGTGTGGCCGCGGTGCCGCCAGGGGCTGCTCGGCAATGCTCCGTGTCAGCTCACGCCGAGCCAGCAGTAATTGGGTCTCTTAGGTAAAACACGGCGAATTGCAGGCGGCTGCAGCTGCACGGCTGATGGACCACGGAGGAGACATTAGCATGTAAAATGATGACCATTAACTTGATTAAAGAAAGGACACAACACGCATCTTGTTCTCCGTATTGGAGCCACTTCTTCCCACAAATCGTTGGTTGGGGATTTTGATTTCCTTATGCAGGAGACAAAACACCTCTGAAGCGCTGGGTAATTGTTGTGGGCTGAGTTTTTCGAGGCTAACCTAATCTTGCCAGGGATTTGCTTTTAGCCCCAATGTGAGACTGGATTTCCTTCAAGATCAGGATGAAAAACACTGTCATAAATTAGCAGCAGACTAAACGACTTCTGAGTGCTGGATTTACACAGGATTTTCCTAAGCGATGGCTAACCCGAAAAAGCAAGCCCCAGTCCTACTTACAGGACCCAAGGACCAGCTGGGACAGTGCAATCCTGACCACACCTGCTCCTGGGAAATTGACTGTACTTGTGGGAAAATAGTTGGGCATCCCAACACAGGAGTACAGCACAGGAAAGTTGGCATGCGGAAAGTTCTCCTCAGGGATGTCTGTACAGCATCTGGGGCCAGAGGGATGTCCACAGATCCTTGGAGAGCAAGTCCTGCTGTCCATCGTTTCTCCATCTCTTTGCCAGCCCGGATGCCGGCACAGGTCAGCCGGAATGCCATGGGAGCAGGCAGATGTGCTCGTAATTAGGATGCATCGAATCAGTCAAAGCTGAAGACAAAGAAAATTAGAGAAAATGAAGAGGAAATGAAACGGCTTGCGCAGATGCAGGGGAAATATTTTTAGTCCTTCTAAGTCCATGGTGTCTGTTGTTTGGAAGAGTCCACGTTGGATCCTCCTGGGACTTGCTTCCTTTCAAATGAGGTTGCCTTCTCCCAGCGCTGCAATTAGTCGTGTCCGCACAGCTTCTGTGGAGTACAACCAAAGCACTTAATTTTCATTAAAAAGATGACATTGGGAGCAGTTATGAAGGACAGGCGCAGGAATTGGTAACCGCATTCCTGAGGATGGAATGGGACACACAAATGCATAAATTACCGGGCTCCTTTTCCACATTTCGTCTTCTGCTTTTCTGCAAAGAAGATTGACTTGATTGTAGGTGCTTCTCTGATATCTCTTTGTAAATTCTATTCACATTTGCATTAGATAATTCAGTATATCCATAAATTAGTGTTGAACATCAGTTGTTTTCATGGAAGCGTTGCGTAATCTCCTCCTCAAAGGTGTTCACAGCCCATCCCAGGATCCCAGCAGAGGCAGGGAAGGCTGGTGAGTGTTGGCAACAAGGACCTGTCCTTCTGCCATCCCCAAGGGCTCCCATCAATTTATGGCTGCCCCATCGCACACTGGGCACTGCTGAAATCCAACGAGGAGTTGGCATGTCCAATTGATTTAAGTCTCCATAAGGTGGGAAGTGATAGGGCTGTGTGCACCTCACTCAGCATCGTGCTGGGGCAAGCATTGCCCTTGTTCCAGGAGCAATTCCCTGTACTGGAGCAAGCCAGGGATGCTTCTAGAACCTTAACACCGCACTCCACATCCCACTCCATCCCATCCTATCCTGCCACTGCGCTCCAGTATGAGCCCTGTCCTTGAAACCAGGGCTGGATAAAATAGGGTCGTTTTTATTTTTCAAGTTTTCCATGTTCATGAAAGCAAAGATTCATGTGGCTGAGCCTGAAGACAAACTGCTTCAAAGAGCAATTTTAATTGAAATGATAATGATGAAAATTTTGCAGCCAAAATTGAAAAGTGCGTTACTGTATCCCTTCCCTCCTCCTGTGACACGTCCAAGCAAAGCAGCAACAAAAATAGGGGCCTTTTGTGAGAGTCTCTGTATGACTCAGTTTCTTCAGTCCACAGATTATATTTTCTCTGTAAAAGACAGCAAAGCTCTACACTGTCCCTGTTCTCTGCAGCTTTCCTCATGTTCCCCCTCTCCCTGTGCTCCGTACCCAGTGCAGGGTCCTGCTGGTGCACGGGGAGCCCCTCAACAGAGGCTGCATGGCTTCAAAGGGTGAAATTTTAAAAGGACATTTAAGAAATTTTAGAAAGAAAAAGGCAGAGGTGTCCTGGGATGTATCCCCAGAATGGGCTGGATGCCAGTGGGGTTGGGATGGAGCCCTGAGGCTGCGTCCCCGGCTGGACTGCTGCCGGCTCCCGGCAGGAGCACAGAGCCCCAGGGAGCAAAAAGCTCATCCGCTACCCAAACAGAAAACGGCTGCTGGTTCCCCTCTCCTCGGCATTAATCTCTGTCCCTCCTGGGAAATTACGCCACGATAAATCTTTATTTCTCATGATGGCTTGCCAGCTTTAATAACGATTTCGCGGGGGATGGGAGATGCCGGCAAACCGGAGCGTGGGCTGGAGGATGCTCCGCTCCCCCAGCACACACTGATGGGTTGAGACTGATTTATCCTCCTTTCCCGAGCCCTGTTTGTCCAGCTGCCAGATAGGGCCAAGCAAGTAACTGTTTCCTCAGTAAATTTAGTCTCCTCTTAATCCTCAGGTACCCCTGCTTTCCTGGAATTTGTTCAGTACCCATACAGAGCGGTATGGCGTGAAAATGTGGGTATTCAGACCTTCCCCTCCAAAAAGGCTGCCTGATCACTCCGTGTGCTGGAACATAGGAATTGAGCAGTGCTGGGGAGTTACTGTAATATTGTTTGTATTACTCAATACAAACCGTTTGTAGAACTGTGCTTAAGAACAATGGAATTTGTGCTTAGTTCCTGTGTCATCCAACTGGCGAATGTGAACAATTGAGTTTTCTGTTATTTGTGGAAATAGCTGAATGGCCAAATCCAATTACTCCTGGAAATTCTGCTGTGATGTAGAGAGCAGCCTGAGTCCCGAGTGCTTCTTTCCAAGCCAGAGTGGCTGGTGCTACGGGGTAGCTTCAGGATGCTCACGAGCCTGCACTAGGGCATCCCACTCCGCTCCTGCTCCTCTCCTGCTCTGAGGAGGGCGTTGAGAATACACATTAAATGCTCAGTGAAAATGTGACCTACAGCTGAGGAAGATAAGAGGATGCTGCATGGAGAGAGAAGAGCTGTTGAGTTTCACCCCGGGTGTGTGGGGCTGCTGCACGCACCTTTACTGAGCAACCCAGCATCAGGCCGGCAGGATTCCATCTCCTGTCCCACTGCTCAATGGGGTTTCTCGGGGAAATGTTGCCAAATAAACCCCAAAATGACAATGCTGCTGCTCCTGCCTCCTCTCACATGGAGCCCATCATATGGGTCCTGTAAGGGATGAAGAAAGGGGAGCAGAGGGCTCCATGGTCGGAACTGAGCTGTGGCTGCTCCGCTCGCCCGGCAGTCGGGGCAGCAGAACAGCTTCGGACGGTTGAGCACCAAATGTTTTCACAGGGAGTTACTATAGAAACTATCTCAACACCTTTTTCTGTGCAGCCTCGTTGCTGCTAATAAATAGCCTCATTATTTTGTAAAAAGTGCTCGGGAAACCAGGAGCAGCACAGCTCAGGCCGAGACAGAATTAATGGTTGAAAATAGTGGGACCATTTTTCCCTGTGCCACGGAAAGCAGAGAGGCCGAGGCTCCATTAGGGAGAGTTATGGCTCATTTCTCCGCTTTTGCTGTATTTATGTTTTATGTATTCAAAAGTGATTTCAGCCACAATCCCAAATTACCAATTCCCACATTACATTAAACGGCTGTGAACAGGAATGGCTCCTGCCTATCAAAATAAACCAGTGAGTGCCATGCAGGGAGCCGGCTCCTGCCTGGCACTTGCAGCCGGCCCTGCTCGCAGTGAAATGCTCCAGGGCCTGCTGAGGGGCTGCTGTCCCAGCTGGTACCAGGGTCATCACCAGTGCCAAAGGCAGAGTATCCCTAATCTTCATGATAAATTTCTCCCTCTCTGCCCCAGCAGCCACAGCCACCTTCACTTCTCTGCCCAGTGCCTTAAGCCAAGCCATTTTTGCTTCCCTTCAAGCCCCAGTGCCTCTGAGCAGGAGAGGATTGTTAAAAATATTGACAGGAATAACACAATAGCAGGAATAACACAGTAACAGGAATAACACATCCCTGTGGCGAGAAGCTAAAATACACATTGCTCTTTATATATTCGTAGGTCCTGTTCATACTCTCTGTTAGTGCCATGCCTCTCCCAGCCAGAAATGTGTTCCATCCAGGCAGGGTTGGCCTCTGGAATGTGCTGGGGAGCACATGGACTTGTAGGATCTGCACTGGGGTCTTAGATTTTTATGGACATCAGCCCTCTGACTGCTTGGCGCCATCATCATCCCATGGTTCACACCCAGACCTCACTCAGCACTGTGGTTCCTTGCTGATCCCGTCAGTGCTGGAGACTCCCACAGCTTCCATGAATCTAGATGATCCTATCTGACTCGGGTCCAAAATCAAGCTTCCTTGTGTCATCTGAAAAACTTCTGGATTTGGATACAGGCTTCATAACAAATACCGCTCTCATCCTCCAACCTGTGTGCAGTCCAGCTCATGGTCCTGCTCACGGTCCTACTCACAGTCCTTCTCGCAGTTCTATGTGCAGTTCAGTGGTGGGTCGCTCTAGTGAGTGAAAACAGAGCAATTTTAGCCAAAAGCTTCACCCCAGCTCTCAGGCCCTGGTTTCCTGTCAGATCCCTGTCTGCCTCTTGCTGTGGGGAGCGTGACAGCTCCGACAGTTGGGATGCAGTTTGCACCACCCTGCCTGCAGCTGCCCGACTCTGGCTAAATCGAATACTATCATCCATGGATCTGAGAGGCAAATACTGCCCAGGAGAAGATGAGTTGGATATTTATCTTCAGTGAGGCTGGAAGCTGGCACTGCCCACATCAAAACCTCAGTGTGGGCAGGCTGTGACCATCCCTCTCATGCCTGTGGGCAGGGGCAGCTTCCCCATCCAACCGCTTGCAAAACCTCTTGCAGCCACAGTCTCCTCTGCTTTGCCCAGGAAAAGCTGGACGTCGCTGTGATAGTCTCATGCCACATCTCTGTGTGCTGGCATTTTTGTGAAGATCTGAAAGAAAACTAGAACTGATCACACTGGTTTGCCCCTGGCAGGAGCCACCACAGACAAATAGGGAACACGGCTCTCCACAGCTCTTCTTGGGGATCACGCTAACGACTTGTGTGGCACAGGCCCAACATCTCGACGGGAGGCAGCCAGGCATCAGCAAAAATGATGGGGAATATAATGAATCATTTGTCTTCCCTGAGAAGGAAGAGTGGCGGTGGAAAACACAGACCCTTAACTCTTCCACAGCCGCCTGCCGCTGCTGCCAGCTTTCCCAGGGTCCCCAATGGACTGGCAGGAGAGGAAAAAGGAGATGAAAGAGGACATCACCATGCTGGCATGTCCCAGTTTCTAGGATGGATGTGGGCTTGCTCTCCAGAGCAGCCTGGATGTCAGCAGTTGCTTATTTTTCTGTTAATGATACAGAACCGCTTATGGAAAAGGATTTCACTTCCTCGGTAACGCTAATAAAGTGGATTTGGCTTCGTGTGCTGCATCCTTTCTCTGAGGGGCTGGAGACACCAGAGGCATTTGGAGAGCTTCTCCTCCAGCACACAGTGGTGGCAGAATCCAGATGTGTTGGGAGGCAGCTGAGCAGTCCGGGAGGGAGGCCGACCCCTGCCCCAGGATGCTTCAGACCACGACACTGCTTCTCCCTGAAACGTCCCTGATGTGACAGACTTCCTTACCCAGCTTCTTGGACAGGGAGTCATTCGTGGAGCACAAGGAGCCACACCATCAGCCATGACCACTAACACATTCAGGTCTAGTGAGGGGCACCTCAGACCAGTCCCAGAGGGGACAGGACTGCTGTGACTGCCCCAAGGTTCCAGACTCCCTGAGGGTGCCGGAACTGCTGACAGCAGGGAATAAATTACAGTTCCCATCTAATCAACTCTTCTCATCGTTTCCAGTTGAGCGAATTAAAAATCTTCCAGAGGCACAGACGAACTGCGGCCCAACCTCGCGCCTGATAAATGTTCCTTTTGAACTCACGCACAATGGGGGAGCCGATTAAACTTTTAACTTTTTTAATCCTATAATTTATTTAAAATGTATTTGCTGAAAGAAAAGAATGTGGAAGATTTTTTTCTCTGTGATTTCTTAGGGGGAGCTGATGTAAGAGGCAGATAACGCAGTGCAGCAAACTCGCCTCTGACGTTACCGCTCAAACCGAGTCCTGCAGCTCAGGCTGAAATTCCCGATTTTCAGTGAAATCTGGGATTCAGCTGAGGCAGGATTTTGTCTGAAAAAGTCCAGCAGTGTAGCCCCCATTGGAGCAGGCAGGACAAGAGGAACTACTCACCAACCAGCTCTGCTCCCAGTGCCATCACAGCCCTGTGCATTGCCAGCCCGCCGGCCCACCAGCCCAGCACTCGCTATCCCACAGGAGTTTCCCAGCCAGGCACACAGGTCCCATTAACTGCCACACTTCCCAAGGGGAATTTGCATGGAACAGCACAGCATATACATGCACTGCAGCCCAACAAGCTTCCCGGGATTATTGTTATTGCTGTAATTACCAAAGGAATTAGTAATGCTAAACCATCAAGAGGTTAACCGCACCAGAGGCTAACGAGCCATGCGACACATCGAAATGCTGGGAAGTATTTTCCCAGCTCAGAGTCACACAATATTAACCTGGGATACCCACGCCTGGAAGTGTTTAAGGCCAGGTTGGATGGGACTTGGAAAAACCTGGTCTATTGGAAGGTGTCCCCTCCCACGGCAGGGGCCTGGAACTGGATGATTTTTAAGGTCCCTCCCTCTACACAAAAGATTCTGGGATTCCATGATTCCGTGGCTCCCCGGGAAGCGGTGCTCAGGTTTGCTTTTCTCCAGCCCCGTTGCTGGCACACAGTGCTGAGCTGGCAGGGTCACTTTGACAGCCAGCTCTGGCCAGAGCAGGGGCACATCTTCCCTCCAGAAACTGCCCCTCTCTGCACGGCTCCTGCCAGGAGCAGCAGCCTTAACCCGGCCTTTCGAGGACCTCCTCTTTATCTGCTGCTGACAACAGAGCTATAATTGCAGCCCTCGGCAGAGCAGATAGAAGGAGGTCTCCAGGCACAACAAGGAATAAAGGGCATCGCACGATCCAAGACTTGTCCTGAGATAACTGTGACTCTGCTCCAACAGTGACGGGTGACAGAGGGTGATGCTCCAGGCCACTCACTCCCCAAGCCCAGTCCCCTCCTCAGTGCTGACCTTCCACAGCCACAGAAAACTCACATGACATCCTGTGGTCCCATTGGATCCCTGCACATCCCATTAGTTCCAACAGACATAGGCATGAGGGGGTCCATGTGTTCCCATTTGTGGGATGAGGAACGGGCGTGCTGCAGATGTGGAGCAGTCGCCTCAGTGCAAGCCTCAGTGCCATTCCAGAATCAATACCCTGCCAACAATGATGGCAATAAGTTTAATTCTTGATGAATGGCAGACATAAAACTGAGCTATTGTGTTGCTGAAATAAATTGAATTAAGGGTGAGCAGAAGGGACGCATCACTTGGCAGTGTGGTTGATAATGCTGCCTGCTTGGCCAGCTGCCACCAGCAGCCCTTCGGCTCCTGACACAGTTCCTGATGGTCCTGGCAGGTCCCTGGGTGCCCAGTACTCCGTAAAACTAACCCATTGCCCTTCCATGGTTCAATTGTTGCTGTACAAGGAAGCAGGTCTCCAGGCCCCTCAGCACTCCCCTCATCATCCCCTCCCCAGCATCCCTCCCAGCATTTCCTGAATTAGGGCACATCCTGCCACTGGGGACTCGATGGTCCCTTCACCCCATCTCCTGGGCATGCAGGAAAGGAAGTCTGGTCTTTGCCAAGTTTTTGGTTTGGACACCCTTTCCCTTGGGATGGACACTTCCTTATGTCTGATTATTTTTCCCAGTGCGTCTGTGACAGACTCCAGGTTTCCTCCACACACAGAGGAAGACTTTCTTCATTAGCTGTTAGACTCCAGCTCCCGAAGAGCAAATTAGGGGACATGAATATGCAAATTAATGCTTCTAAACTGATAGCAGCGTTGCTGCCTCCAGGGGGATCAAAGCTAGGGTGACATTTGGCTCCCAGCTCTTCGCATTCAGGAGCGGGGTTTGACACTTTCTTTAATTGTTTTCTGCACTGGAGAGAGCTAAAAATAAACCTTCCTCAAAGTTGTTCTCCTGTTCACTCTGTTGGGCTTGTGTTGGGGTTTTTTAAATTGTTTTTGCCCCATGTTGCCCAAGCTGGCAAGGATGAGACTTTTCCAGTTATGCAAGGGCCATCCCAGTGATGCTCTGCCCAGTCCCCATGTGGGGACAGCAGTGGCACGAGCACAACGGCCATGGCAAGATGGTATGGCACTAGGAACGGTCTGGGGACATGCTGGGTGGCAGAAACTGCGTGGAGTCACAGATGGCTGAATTTGGGCTGCAACTCCCCCAAAGAAGCCATTCCCCACCTTCAGAGGAACTTTCCAACAACAGCCGAGCCCATCAGCTTTCCATCCCTGCAGCCAACCATGCAGCCCCAGGAATACGTCCTGTGGCCACTACCAGCACCCAAATGTTGCAAGCTGACAAAAGTGCCATTGCCTGGGGGTTCAGCAGACAGAGAGGGCTCCGCACCATCACATCCCATATCCCCACAGGGCATCTCTATCCTGGGGCACTGCCCAGGTAACTCGTCAATAAGTATTGGGGATCAGGGGGAATAATAAGGAATTCCAACAAACTCCCTGCCAGAAGCAGCTGTTGGTCCATGTCCCGCTGCCCTGGGTTGTAAATGCCCTTGGCTGGCTCTCTCCCCACTCTCTGCCAGCCCAGCCTCTGCTTAGAAGTAATTAGGAGATAATTAACATTTGTAGCAAACAGCGGGAAACATCTGGGCCCGATAACATACGAGGAGCCCTCAAGGGTGATTAATGGGGCTGGAGGAAGGAGAGTGGCGGGTGGTGTGGCAGAGCATCATGCTGGTGGGGTTGGGACTGGATGGGATGGGGATGTCTCTGGGGGATGCTCCAGGGATGGGGACGCCTCCTTCCATCCTTCGCTCAAGCAAAGGTGGGAAAGCAGCACCATCCCTCCAGGAAGTTTCTCAGTCAGGAGATCACTTGGAAGTGACCTGGACTCAGAGGAAGAACAGAGGGCATTTGGTGGAGCTGTAATTTATTTTGTATGACTCCTACTTAATTAAGTACTTCATTTGCATAACCCTGTGCAGTAACTCACTTCTGTCATCATGAAATTCAGCCACGTGCAAACAGTCTGCAAAAATAACACACATAATTCAAACTTATGTTTGTTGTAAGAATGGGTTTACATGATGCAGTTAAACGGGCCTGACAGGAAGCTCAGAACCCCCTCCCCTTTCTCCTTCCTCTCCCTATCCCCTTTCCCTTCTCGTTCCCTTTTCCTTTCTCTTTTCCCTCCCTTTTCACCTTCCCTTTCCCCTTCCCCTTCCTCTCCAAAGAGAGGAATAAATCTTTGTATTGATTTCTGGAGAAATATTTGGGATGTTGCTGGGCTTCGTTAGCTCCTCTCCAGCAATTCCCTTTCTGACCTCCCCGCTGCAGAGGTCTGCAGTGGAGAGGGAGCCTTGGACTCCCCTGAGCCACTCACACATTATTTCCCTGTAAATCAGCAAAAGGCCAAGTCAAGGGGTCCTCAAGGCCTCCCATAACCTTATTAAACCTTTCCCTCACTCGTGCCCTGGCCTCTCCAGCCTTTCACTAGCAGAGTGTCTGTTGGATACTGAAGAAGCCAAAAATACAGCTGTGCGCAGGCAGAGACATATTTTTAGGGCTGCGCTGACCTTCCGCATCTTGCTGCTGTCCTCCCCATGTGACACCAGGAGAAATATCCCCGGTGACACTCGGTGGCCGTGCACGACTGGCCCGCGAGCAAGCGGCTCCACGTGCACGGGCTCGACAGCCGGTGCAGCCGGGAGGGCTTAGTGCCGTGGGATGCTCAGCAAACCCAGCTGACATTTCCCAGTGTGACATTAATAAAGGTGGGCTGGAGCAGGGCAGGGAGCTCCCGAGGCACTGAGGAGAAGGCAGAACATCCCTGAGGAGGGGGACTCCGAGGTCTGTCCGATCCTGCCCTGCTTGTTCCTTATTCACACCCGTGCCAGAGCGATGCTCAGTGCCGTGGCAGCGGCCCCTGGGCTCCCCCACCCACTGCCGCGCGGGTGAGCAGCCCTGCTCCAGCCTGGCATTTCTGGGGCACCAGTGTCCACGGCAGCTTGAGCAGCGACTGCCAAAGGACACACGTGGACCTGGCGTGGGGAGCAGCATCCCCACAGGCAGAGGCTTTTTGCCAGTATTGGAAAGTTTCTGAGGTGTTTGCAAAGTTCTGATTTGTTAAGCACAAACAGGTTGGGTTTGCTGGTCCCTCTGCCAGCCTGGGCGGCTGCTGCAGCACTGCTGAGCCCGAAGGTTGGGAGGATTTCCAGGCAGCCAAATGCCAGATGCTGGTGGCCCCCATGACAGTTTCCCTCAGATATACACACCACAGAAAATTCATTTGCCCATGATCCAAGAGGGTCTGGGAAGCAGCTGAATGTATCCCCTCTGGTGAGCATCCCCTGGGATTCCCCAGGGCCGCACAGCAGGGTCACTGCTGTCCCAAATTCCCCTGTGAGCAATATTAGCAAAGAGCAGTAAACCTCCCCATGCCCCCTTCGGCTGCCAGACCCACATGGCCAGGAACATGCATATGTGGTTCTCACAGAGAGAACAATTCCAAGTGTCTATAAATACCTAGGAAGGTAAATGCATTAACCTTATCGTGATCCCAGAGTGTAATTACATACAGCCTGGCTCCCAGGTAAATTAGAACATTAATAATAATTTTGTTCCATAATTACTGTCGTTCCTTAGATCTCGCAGCTATTTGCCCATTCACTTACACGTGCGAGGGCATTCCCACCATCATTCCCACCGCTGGAGCAGCCTTGCCCAAACAGCTCCAGGCAGTGCTTGGGAAATTGGTGTGCAGAGTAGAGAAGTCTACTCATAGTTTAGATAAAGATGCTACAAACAAACCAGCCTGGTCCTCGTCCAGCTGTGGAGCTGATTCCCACCAGAGAAGAGTTTCTGCTGGCCAAGCTCGCTGGGGAGTCAGATGGTATCAGCATCAACATGGCAGGAAAACTTATACTGGGAACCTGCTCCTGGCACGTGTGGGATGCTCCACTGTGGAGTGGGGCACTGGGACAGGGTCACCAGCACACCAGGACTGAAGGCACCAGGTCTGCCAGCGGCTGCACATGGCAAAGCCAGCTGCAAACTGCTGGATGCTCGGAGACTCCCAGGCCCCCCCAGGGCCGTCCCCGGGAGGGGCCTCTCCATCGGCGCCAGAAGAAGAAGAAAGGGAGCATCCTCTCGGATCTCCATGGAAACCAGGGAGCGGTAGGGAAGACTTTAATTTGAAGTGCTGATTTGGCAGAGGCCCTGGGAGCCATAGGCAGGAGATGAGCTGCATTAAGGAGCAGCAGGGGGGGATGTGGCTCCAAAAATGGGTGCCAAAAGGGTATCTGATACCATTAGGCTTGAAAAGTTGCTGTGAAAGGCAGGGAATCGAATGGGACCAAGTGTAGCAGCAAATGATTTGTTTAATTCATTTGGCCCCTTTTCTGTGCACAAAATATCCATGGAGAGACTTTGTTTTTCTTTTTTTTTCTGAATTTGCTTATTAATTTGCAGCAAGGAGGCAGATGGCTGATGCAGGCAGAGCTCAGAGCATCCTGCTGCCCGCACCCTGGGTGAAAGCAAACCCTGACACCGTCCCCACACCACAGGGACTGCAGCCACCGGCACCTCCTGCTCCCAGCTCCCTCCACGCATACTTCATGCTTTGGAGGTAAACAGAAGGCTGCAGCCTCCAAGGCTTTGATTCCAGGACTTTTCATTTACTGTAATTACTGAAGGATGTTTCCCCTGAGATAAGATCTGCGTGACATTTGCGCAGCCGAACCTCCTGGCACAGCCCGCTCTGCTCACACCCTCCAAACAGATCCACAGCCGCGAGCAGCCGGTTCCTGCAGCAGCAGACAAAGCCGGCGGCTCAGGGGAAGCCGTGGGGCAGCTCCCTCTGACTTCCCAGGGATGAGTGCAGGGTCCGACGAGCCAGGACAGGCAGGATGAGAACCCAATGCTAATCTGGCCTGGGAGGTGAGGAGCAGCTGTCAGTGCCCAGATCACTGTGCCCCTAAAATCAAGTGCTCTCTAAGCACGAATTTGGGGTGCAGTCTGATGTACCCTCATGCTGACGATCCTCTCTTGCTCCCACAAACCCTTTCTCACCACCCAGCAGGAGCCGCTGCAGCATCAGCCTTGCCAGAGGGGCTTTCGTTGCCTACAGCACCCACACGGTTTATTTAAAAACCTTAATAGTGTTTGGAAATTACAGGCAAACGCTCCATGTTGACCTTCACTAAGGTGGCTGCGGTTTCCCACCTCCGTACAGTAAATCAGTGGGTAAATGAACACAGAGACTCAATTCATCATCAAATGTCAAGCCCGAGACAGAAAGACGGGAAATGATTTAAAAGCAACCGGCAGTTTAGAACTGCTGCAAATTTCTCATTATGGAGCTGCAAATTATTATGGAAAACTAATCTGTATTTTAAGCTGTGGTCTGCCCAGAGCTGCCAAGGCCCCTCTCCTTCACCTCTCCCTTCAGTTGGGGTGGTTCTCATCTGACACCCCCAAAAGCCTTTGAGCATCACCCCCTTGGACGCCCCACTCTCCATCACAACCTGCAGGAGCTGAGCTCCACAGGGTGGATTTTGAGGTGTGTTTTGTGAGCACCATCCCCAGGTGAGCATCCTTCCCTGGGGGTTCTTCTCCCCCAGGCCAGCTCCTGTCCCGGGCAGAGGCCACGGCCATGAAATGTCACCATCGTGCGATGTCACCATGGTGCCCATCACCCTCCTTCCTGTGGGACCAACCAGGGAGTGAGGATGTGCTTTGCAAAGTCCTTCACATCCCATCTATTGCAGCTGAACGGGAGCACAGCCACTGCAGCTCAGAGGCTCCTCATCCCTCCTGTCAGACTCCTCTCTCCGGAGACACTAATAAAATGCATTTCCTCCAGCCAGTGTCTCACTTAGGGAACCTTCGCCTGGGCGTGATTGAGTGCACTTAATACAGTCGCTCTCACCGTAGAAAGGATTCTGAGCCTCCTATTTGACAGCCTTGATCTTAAAGAAATCCATTAAGAGCAGCTTTATCTCTGGGTTTTGTAACCATTAAATCAGGTTTTATCAAGTCAGTGACGCGCTTTCAGAGAGACAAGTGGGAGAAACAGGGAATAAACCTCCCAAACTCCCACGCTGGGGCTGCTGGGCTGGATTTGGGTGACACGGAAATAACCAAGAGAGGGTTTGTCTCAGTGGAAAGCCCGCCAGGGTGATGCTGCCTCGCCAGCAGGTTGCAGGAGCCTTTGCTGGATGCTGCCGTGCTGCTTCCATGCGCCTCAATCAGCTTTTGGTTTGGCAGAGGCGCTAAATACTCATTTCAGCTAATAAAGATGCCCGGTAATGTCACATTACAGGGCTGGCGAGCTCCCAGCAAATATTATGGTGAGGCTTTGTTTAATTAGAGGGTTCTCAGGCAGTCGCAATTTCCTCCTCATAATGGGGAAAACAAGCTGGGTTTAAAAGTTTGGGCTGGCGACAAACCCTGCTGAAGCTCGGGCATCCTGAGAGCCGGTTTTCCAAGGGCCCTCAGCTGCTGCAGGAGCTTTGCCCCCAACTCCTATGTTGGTTTTTCTTTTTTTTTTTAACCTTATTTTCTATTACTAGTTGCCATTTTTTAGTTGCCCCTCCCTAGCCCAGGTGCTGGGGCCAGCAGGTCTCCCTGCTCCTTATTCCTCTGTTGCCGTTCCAGCAAGGCCTTTGCTAAGGCAGTGACACTCCAGTCCCTGAAAGGTCTCATCTGCATCTGTTCCAAGAGGGACAACACCTCTGAGAATTACTGAACCCATGGAAAGGGCTTCTCAATCATTCCTCTCCCTTCACATCTCAGTGATGAGACACAAATCGAGATTTTTAGGGTGAATTAATTCTGTCATTACTGGAATCCAGTTTTCTTCCTGACATGAATGCAAATGGGAAGAGCACACCAAGCTGCATGCCAGGCACGGGTGCTCGAGTTCATTGTCATTAGCAGCGATGACTTCATTAACAAGTGGGAACCCAGGAAGCTGCCTCCACACTTGCCTTGAGAGGCAGCAGCAGCAATTCCAAGGGCCATGGTCATAACACCAAGCAAGTGGGACACAAGGCATTTACATTTCCTACAGGAAAACTTTTATCAACTTTTCTTAATGACAGTTCTGTAGATTTTGGGCCACAGACATGTGCTGCAGGGGAGCAAGCAGCACCATTCAAGCACCAGCTCAGCTCGAGTCCCTGTGTCGGCGTCCCCTGAATGCTGGCACATGATTCACCACTCGAGATGCCTGTGCTGCAGGTACAGCACCAGCTCATTCATAAGCCTCAAGAAATATCGTTGTGTGAAAATGTAATAAAAATTATTCAGCTAATCTACTTTAATAACCCAACTTCGGGGCCTCTCTGTGCTGCAGACAGTATAATCAGTTGTAAAATATGAGCTGTCATTTCCCATCAGCGCGAGGGAGGCAGAGGAACTCGGCACCCGACTTTATCGGGGCCACTAATTCACCAGCCTCAGGCCTGTGGAGAGTGAGGCAGCATTTCCAGAGCTGGTGGGCTGCCCTTCCCTCCCAGTCCCATTTACAATCCCTGCCCTGACCCCCAGGATGCTCTAGGGGATGGGGGTGACACAGGGGACTTCCAGCACTCATCTCCACAGGACAGGGATGCTGAGGATTTCCACCTCCCCAGGAAGAAAATGCTGCCACACTCTGACAGTTGTGCACAGCAATTTTTATGGATCGAAGACGAGTAAAAAGTATCAAAAATCCTGTAAAACTGCCTTAGTGTGTAAAAAACTCACCGTAGAATATAAAATACTTTAAAAATATTCCGCAGAATCAAATCTGCAAACTTTTTAAGTTAAAAAAAGATTCAAAGTGCCTAAAATATCACGACGCTTAACAAAAATACAGATCCTGCAGTCACAAAGTGCCGTAACAAACACATCCACTCGTCTCGATTTGTGCGGATGGAGCCGCGTGGCACCACCGGCGCTCACGGCGGTGCCCAGGGATCCCGGTGACAGAGAGAACCCCCAGCCTGGCAAGGTGACAGCGAGGGGGTGGGGGTCGTGACCACCCTCAGACAGACACGGGCACCCCCGAGGCGGTGCTGATGAAGCTGCTGGGCTGGCGCGGGAACCAGCTGCTTTGCAGTGGCGGGCAGGCAGCCTCACTGGTACAGGACCTTCACGCAGAAGGTCTCCTCGTTCTTGTCCTCGTGGTCATTGATGTGAATCAGGATCTCCTCCTCCCCCACGGTCTGGCTCGGGGCGAAGCGCAGGCCGATGGTGTACACCTCCCCTCCGGCCACCTGCGCGAGAGAGGGCCAGAGGAGGCAGCAGCACCTCGCCAGGCCCCTTCAGGTGCCCGCCCTCCCCAGCCAGGGTGGCCCTCACACCCGGCACCCATCCAGCATCGCCTGCTCTGGCCAGATGAGGGGCCTGACAAGGGCGGAGTGTTGGCAGCAGGACGTACCTCGAAGGAGTCCTCCTTGAACTGCAGCAGGTCGGGGCGGTTGGTGCATAGGAAGTAGAGCCGGGGCGAGGGGTAGGGGTTGGTGTAAGTGATGCGCTTGTTGCAGCCTCTCCCACCTCCCGCGGGCAGCGAGATCTCAAAGGCCTGTGGGGCAAGCAGGGGCCGTGGCAAGGCGGCACACACGGCAGGGTGGGCAGCAGCAGCAACGGGCTCTCCCCCAAACCGAC
Source organism: Callaeas wilsoni (assembly GCA_013398955.1). NCBI lineage: Eukaryota > Metazoa > Chordata > Aves > Passeriformes > Callaeidae > Callaeas > Callaeas wilsoni. The sequence continues at coordinate 106,624 of VWPU01005437.1, forward strand.
CACAGAGAATTGCCTCCCACACGCTGCCTTCCCTTCCCTCCCCTCCCACACCTCACATCTGCTCTGACAGCCAGTGGAAAGAACCCACCTTTGATCAAAAGCAGCAACAATTAATTACGAGCGCGAAGGACAAAGGGCTGGGAGAGCAGCAGAGACTAGCCAGCTGCTTCTCATTCCCAGGGAGAGCTGTGGTGCTCCCTCAGATAACTAGATGGACTTGATGACCCTGAACAGCCCCTTCCAGCCCCAAGTACTCTGTGATTCTCTTAACACCCCACAGAACAAGCAGCATGTGGCAGGACAATGGGGCATCAGTGTAAATGCCAATCTGAACCTTTCCCAGTAACAAGGGGTTCAGGAAAACATTTTTAGAAGGAACACATTAGCCAGGAAATCTAATTTTCTGTCTTTGAGGCAAGGCCTCCGCCAGCACAGCGCTAATCGAAAGCAGCATGCTGCAGCTCTAATTTCACAACTGGGAATACTTCCGAGCTGCCGCTCCTCAGCGTGGGGCTGCCTCCAAAACAGCCTAAAAGACATTTTACCAGGGGCTTCAGTGAGATTATTCAAGTACCCCAAGGGCTAAATGTGTGTTTATGGTGGCAAGCGCCAAAAAAAACACAGATAGAAAGAGAGGAAGAAGCAGGAGACGGCCCCAGGTTATTGGCTGAACTGCGCCCACTGATCCGGCGCCACCATCACGTTTCTCAGTGGCGAGAGCTGCCGTACCTTGGAGATGAGAGGCTGCCTGCAGGACAGGCAGAGCAGCCAGGAGGACACCAGCTGGTGGGACTCCACATCCACCAGGTTGAGGTAGATGAACTTGCTGCCAGCCCGCCGTGGCCTCACGCCGATGTAGAGGTCCTGGATGCCATTGGCGGGGAGGAGGAAGGCACAGTTCGGATCCACCTGTGGAACAACACCTGGACGTAGAGCCACCCACAACAGCTGATCACAGCCCTGAAAAGTCCAGCTTGGAGCATCAATTAGACCCAACTGCTCTTAAAAGCTTGTACCCCTATTCCACCACTAATGAATCCCATACCTCCCATGCCCAGGAATACTCTGGGACTAATTCATGTCAGGAAGGACAAGAGCCACTCGGGAACAGCCAGGGCCTCCCCAGCCCAGGGATTCCCCCCCACAGGCTTTGCCTGAGGAGCTTTTCCTTTACAGGACAGCAGTGGAGTTTTTCTGCATTTTATTATTCACATTTCCAATTACGGACGAACGAATTCTAAAGAAATTGTGAGTCTTCAGACAGTCTCATTAACGCAGATAATTTGCCCTCCGGGGTTTCGCGCCAATGATCCTACACATGACAGCTCTAATCAAAAGATAATTATCACAAACGCTTTACGGCTCTCAGTTGTTCACAGTTCCGAGTGGGTTGCCTTTTGCTTTCCAGAGGGGGTTTCTCTGGTCTGACCCAGGCCAGCCAGCCCCCAGCCCACCGCAGGGGTTACCTCCAGCTCCTGGGGGTGGGAGGTGAAGGCCCGCACCCTCCGCGGGGCCGCGGTGCCGCGCAGCAGCAGCGAGAGGCGGGTGAGCTGCCCGGCCGTGCAGGCGACGTCCAGGCGCTGCAGCGAGTGCAGGTAGAACTGCCAGATCTGGACAGGTGCTGCCAGCCAGGCGTCCCTGTGCGGGGACAGACAGACAGGGCTTGCCACACACCACGTGAGTCAATGTTCCCCACCCTTTTGAGATCCTGCTACTTACGTATAAATAGCAACAAAGAACTTTTTGATCTGCGGGCTTGGTCCTCCAGCTACTTTGAGGAAGATGTCCTGTGGCTCGCCAGGCCCCTGCATAGACACCAGAGCATTGTCCCAGCAGCTGACCAGCTAATGAGGACCCCAGGGGTGTCTTCCCATTAATGGGGGAACCACCACCAACTCCCTTACGAAAGCAGATGCTTTCAGCACCTCGTTAAACTACGTTATTAAGTTATTATACAGCTTGGCTGAGTTCTCCCAGTATTTTTAATTACAAAAGAGGATACAAATGACTATCGCATTCCAGGTCTGTATCTGTAATCAAATTTTGGCAAATTTTCCGCAAGTTTTCTAACAAGCCCTAATCCAATTACCATACTAACGCATTTCTGCAACAGCAATTAGCAACTATCCCTCGTTACCATTTGCACGGACATGCCCAAGCTTATTTTTCCCTTCCACCTCCTCCTGCTGTGGAGCCAGCCCAGGAGAGCCTCCTGCTTGGGGAGGGAGTGGGATGGTGCAGGGCTGGGCATGGAGCTGTCCCACTACACCAGCATCCTTCAGCAGGGACAGGCTTTGCTGTGCACCCCAAGGACACACCGTCCCACCACGCGCTGCCGGCGGCTGCGGATACCCCGAGCAGCAGGAAGGTCTATCCCAGCCCAACAAAAGGCTGCTTTTCCCCAGTGTCTGAATCATCTGGTACTTGCTCAAAAGAACAAGCGAGCACAGGCTGCTGCATGATGCGATAAGGGGCAACGCTCAGCCTCCCCTGCCAAAACAATGCAGCTCCGTTTAATTGGGAATAAAAAGCAATTCCAGCTTCATCACTGCCACTGTGTCACTGCCACGAGCTGGTACACGGGGATGCTCTGTGGTTACACCCACATCGGCAGCTCTCTACCAGCCAAAACAATCTGCAGGAGAAGGACGCGAACAACAGCGATACCAAAGTGTAACATACCAAGGATTTGGTTTCACAAATGATGTCGGGGTCGCTGCAGCGAACGAACATCTCAGGCTGCCCGCCTGGCACCCCCACGGGCGTGCCTGTGGACAGGGACGGAGGAAATCACCTTCAGCTTCTTCTCTGCCTGTGCCTCTCCCCTGCGCCCCACACAGCTGCACACACAAGCCCTCACGCTGGACTACCAGCAAACCACACGGGTGTACAGGTGTAGGGAATTTGGGTTGAAGTTAACAGAGAAAGATGGATAGAGAGCAAGCAAGGAGCCCAGGGCCATGAAGTGGTGAGGAAGCAGCAATGTGCTCTCTGGATGCTGCTGTGCCTCCAGAAAGGCCTCATGAACTATGGATGATGACTAACAGGGAAGAGCCCAAGCCCCCCCAGGCACTCCAGAGACTCACCAGGGAGGGTGTGCCAGGGAGGCAGCCGAATGGTTTTCTTCAGGAAGGTGAGCTCTGGGTGGTAGAAGCGGAAGGTCTGGTCCACCACATGGGGCTGCGGCTCCACCTTCACCCGCAGGAGTGCAATGGGCTTCCCCCCGCTCACCTGGAAGGAGACCTGTCCCGGGGGCCAGCAGGAGAGGGAGGGAGTTTTCCAGTGATTCTGCTCCTCCCACGCAGTCCCTCAAGCAGTGTTTCACCTGGCTCCCTAACCTGGATGAGCTTTGTCTGCTTCGCCCCGCTCTTCCCAAGGGAGTGAGTGTTCTCACTGGCACCGGCGCCCAGGCCAGCTGGCCCCTGTGGGGTGCAAGAGTGAGTTCCCTCAGGGTGCAGCATCACTGCGGCTGCATGGTGCTCCCCACAGCTGTTCCAGCCTGCTCTGCATCAGCAAACACAGCCGAGGGGAACGCTTCCTACCAGGAACAGCTCAAAACACGGGCCCGTGCCTACCTGTGCCGCAACCACGGCGGGGTCTGCGGAGAAGGTCTGGTATTTGAAGGGGATGTGGACAGTCTCACTGGGGCGCAGGTAGACCTGAGGCTTGAGGTCATCACGGAGATGGAACATATTCTCCTCCACCGGTGTAACACTCTTGGTCAGCTCCTTGAAATGGCGCCACTCCCTCGGGTCCAGTATCACACTGGGGCAGTGAGCAGCAGAGGTGCTGGTGAGGACTGGGAGGGAGCTGGTACCACCCTGGCATCTCCCCATGCACACAGGGGAGCCCCCACCTGAGCTCAGGGTGGTCAATCTCGATGGTCACGGTGTGCTGGACGCCGTACGGGTTCTTCAGGGCGAACTCGAAGAACTCAGCTGTCCCCAGTACAGCATGGACAGTGCGGGTGGCTGTGATGGCCTGGCTGAGCATCTGGTAGATGCTCTCTCCCTTGATGTGATCCCGGTAGGCATCGATGACCTGCAGGTCCCAGGCACGCAGCTTCGCGCAGCCCTGCTGGGAGGGAAGAGACCATAAGCCCGGAGCCACTGCAGGTGCACCCTCCTGCCACCAGCAGCCTCGTGCAGCCACACCAGCGCCATGTGCTGCAGCCAGTGGGTGGACACAGCCTCACTGAGGGCAACCAGGGGGGCCAGGCTCACTTCTGGCTGGCGACTGCGCAGCGCGGCCTCCAGCTCATTGTCCACATCCACCAGCCTCCGTGCCCACGCCGTCCTCCCGCCTGTGGGGAGAGACCACCGTGGCACCAAGGAAGGACCCACCAGATATTGCAGCCCCCAAGGACCCCGCAGTGCTGGAGAGCTGGAAAGGGGAGCACTGGAGGGGGCAGCTGACCCACAGCCGGCACTGCAGCAGCAGAGACCCTGCCCACCTGAACCCACAGGAGGACAGGCCAGGCCCCAGCAGGACTCACCACCAGCAGTGGTCAGGGAGTGCCATCTGCCCCCTGGGGTGGTGACAGTGCTGTCTGGTGCAGTGACAATGCGGGAGCGGGATGGCAGCTGCCCTGGGGTCTCCTCGCACGGGTGACCTGCCACAAGCGGAGACAGGAGTGAGTGGAAACCATCCATTTTCATTGTTATAAAATCTACTGCCAATTTTTACCTCCCTGCAGCTCTGTTCAGCCAATTTACACAAGCAGGAGGGAATATCTGGAAACCACTGATGCCCTAAGAGCCCCATGAGCTCCCCGGAGCCTGTTCTGTCACACAGTCACCTGCCCAGCGATGGAGCAGCAGCGAGAGCACACACCATCCTGAGCCCCTCACCAACTCCTGCTTTCATTTCTGTGTTCTGCCTCCCCCAGCACGGTCACGTGCTGCTGCATCTCCCCACTCCCACAAAGGCTGTGCCAAGTGGAGCCACACAAGGCTCTAAACCCACTAGGTACTTGACCAGCCTACACATCCCGTCCCCATCCTCCAGGAAAGGGCACCAAGCTTTGCCATCCTGTTTCTAACAGTACTTAGGAATTTTTAAAAAAAGAGGATGAGAAAAACACCAATCAAAGGGTGGCCGCTGTCCTGGCACAGCAGCTCTACTTCTTCCCTCCCTCTTCTTTGTCGGGGTGTGAGTTAAACCACTCCCTGGGTTGTGGATCTCAGATTCTCCTTCCCAGGAGCTTATCGCCCCTTTGCAGGCCAAGTATGGAAATGACAATTTAAGATATCTTACATGGAGCTAATCTCTCCTCTGAAGATAAGATTTTAAAACCTGGAGTCACTGCACATTTATAGGACACAGAATTAAATACATAAAATAAAAGCAGCCAGCAGGTTCTGGGAATGATGACGTCCCCGCCAGCCCGGGTCTCACTCAGCTGCACATGCTGCGTGCTCCACCCGAGCCTTTGGGCTGCATGAGCAGTGGGTTCTCACCAACATTGGCCAGGCAGAGGTGGAGGCGGCCCCTCACAGCCACACGGACGCCGAGGGGCCGCAGGGCACCGTGCCGCAGAGCCTCGCGGCCCATCACCGTCCCGTCCGGCTCGTACTCAGTCGTGGCCACCTCCAGCTCGTGGTAGGTCCTCACGGCCGTCTGGCCCTGGCGCAGCAGGGGCTGGGGACAAGGCAAGGACAGACAAGGTGCAACGAGTTACTGGAGAGTCTTGTCCAGAGGGGTCAAGGGGTCTGGGTATGAATGACACTGGATGTCCTGGCTCTGCAGGGCTTAGTGCTAGAATACTGCCAGAGTTCCAGGGAAGCGTGAAGTTAATGCTTTGTCATCACTTTGGAGGAAAAGATAACAAATCCTACAAATCAGGGGCTTGTCAAGCTGACACCAGACTCAGGTTACACAGAGGCGCTGACAGCATCTCCGTTACTGAAGACACAAGGACAAAGCAACAGCATCTCAACACAGGACCAAAGGGAGAGCCAGGCTCTTCCCTAGCACTCCACACAGGCAGGGGAGCCCTCCAGCATTACCAGCCATGGGAAAAGACCTTCGCTCTAACCAATACCTCCAGTTTAACGGCAGCAGACCCAACATGGAGCAGGGAGTCTCCATCCCAGACATCAATCTGGAGGCTGTGCTCAGCCAGGTACCGCAGGAACCAGTGCTGCTCCCCGGGCCGCAGGAAAGCCGGATCCACCATGTACTTCAGCTGCAAGCCCGGTGGTCCTGCAAGACACCACACTGTCACAGACATGGCACTTGGCATGGCGGGCAGCCTCAATGTGCACCTCATGCAACTGACATTCGGTGTTCTACTTCAAACATTGGATGTTCTGAATGTTTTTCACGATGTACAAACCAGCAGAGGTTTGCTATTAACAGACACCAGCCCATCTCTCAGGCCAGAGACAAGCCCTCATCCACACAACAGAAGAGGAGCAGCCACACATGGATGCTAAAACCAGAGCTTACTGGTGCTGAGGGTGCCATCCTCGTTGACCCGGACAAGGAGCTGTGCCAGCACAGCAAGTCCGGTCGCCGGCCCCCCATCCGTGCTGACCAGCTGCAGCCGGGGCGTGGTGACCGGTGGGAAACGGTAGAACTGGAAGGTGAGGAAGACAGTCCTTGGCCACGGCCCCTCCACGCTGCCCTGGGCATCCCTTGAGGAGAGAGAGGGGCTTGGGTTATTTGTGGTATGGCACTGCTACTCTGTCACGAGCTTCTCATGCATTTGGCACATGCCAAGAGGCAGAAGAACAAGAGAAGATTGGCAGCACCACAAGTATTTGGACTTCTCCGAAGACAGCGGCCATACGGTTTGCCTTAACTTTCCAAAAAGCTTCGTAATTCCAGCTGTCTCCTGCCATATGCTGTGATGGAGGTGCCCAGCAAAGGCAGCGTGTTACCTTCCCACAGCACACTGCCAGCCATGGAAAAAACAGAAGCGGGGCTTTACCCAGCCAAAGCCATCCCTTGGGTGCCAACTTTCCCAACTCCATTTGCATTTCTGGAGAAATCCTGCATTAATGAGCTCTGACATCACATTGTGGCTCAAGGATCCAATTAAAAAAAACTGGATTATGACTTAAAAGTGCCTGGGAAGGGCAAAAGCATCATCCTAAAACCCTCCAGAGCTTTGCTTCCATGGCAGGTGCTAGAAGAGGAACCTCTGCAAGGACAGGGAAGCAGGCTGGGGGAATCTGGGGAAAGGACTCTGTCCAGGAGGCCTTTGGGATCTGCCCACACAAGAGCACGAGCTGCCATCCCACCTGCCAAAAGCCAGGAACTGCAGGACTATTTCATTGCCTTGTAGAGGGTCAGCTTCCTCCAGCCTCAGGTTGAAACTGCCCAGCTCCACTGGCTCCGAGATTTCCACTGGCTCCTGGTTGCGGTCCAGGATGTCTGGAAAGCCGGCAGCGTGCAGGCGTGCCAGCGAGGCGCGAGAGAGGGACACATGGGAACTGATGGAGAAATAGGGGTGAGCTCCACAGAAGGGGCCACGGGGACCCTGATGGGCCGGGTGATGGGGCCACAGGAGCCTGGGGAGGGGCAGCCGAGCATCACCTGCATGCCTGCAGCCCCACAGCAGCCACGGGCAGCTGCAGCGGGGTGAAGGGCAGCGCCCGCAGCTGGTCGCTGGCACAGGGCTCTGCGTCCGGCGAGCCGAGGTCGGCCTCCAGGTGGGTGATGCCCCCGTCCTGCTGCAGGGTCTGACCTGTGCCCCGTGGCGAGGCCACGAGCTGGGACACCGACAGCTGGTGAGAGAGTGGCAAGTGTGAGCACCCACAGCCCCAAGGCAGCCCCCTGAGGCAGCACCTGTGGCAAGCTGGGCCAGCAGCCCCTCTGTGCTAAAGGAGCTCGGCCACCACATAACCCCGTGTTGTCATTCCACCAAGAAGTGGAACAGCTTGGCCATGCAAGGGTTTGTACCTCTGCTGCCATTCCCTTGCTGCTCACTCCCTGGCAAGAGGAGGGATGAGCACATGCAGCAGGAAGATCAAACTGCTTAATGGGGCCTTATGAGGCATTTCATTTCATAAAAAAATATTTGCGTGCATTGATTCCTGCATCAAGATATAAAACAGCATAAAGAGGGCTCTCAGTATTCACAGCTCTCCTTAAATCCTGGGAGCTCGGCACGAACGAACCGTGTGTCACCGTCAGCACATACCGGGGATGACAGCACCCAGCAAATCTGGGCTGTCAAAAACCAGAGCTGCCCTCACGCCTGGGGTGTGAAAAGAGCACAGGGAACCTCGCCCAGCACATCACAGGCAGGAGCTGTTTTGCTGCCTGGAGGAGGTAGATTTGAGGACACTTGGTGCCTCTTGGCTGCAGCAGACAGCAAAACAGGCAGGGGATGGGTCCAGAAGCACATCCTACATGTGGGCCATCCCCTGGGGAATGCTGCTGCCCACCACCCGCATCCACTGGTCCATGTGGCACTTACCCCTGGTCCCCGTGGGGAGACTGGCACTCTCCGTGGGGTTGGCACTCCTGTGGAGAGGGACAGGAGAGATGCTGTAGAGGAACCTTCACCCTCAGGCCCCGTAACTGCAGCTGCACCCACTGCCACCACACCTGCCCTGTCTTCCCACCACCTTTTCAATTTTAGGGGCGAAGGCAGCGCAGTGAAGCAGCTTACCATCACCCAAACACTTGTTTTGACTTATTTCCCAATAAATCTGCTGCTTGGGGGCTAACACAGCACATCTCCAGAGCCATCCATTATTTTGCCGGGAATCAGGCTAACTCTGCCACAAACAGCAGCTCCCCCATCCCCTGACAGCACTGCAGTGCCCCACGGCCACGCGGTGCTGCCTAAGTGGGATGCTTAATGAGACGTGAAAGTTTTAGGATACTTAAGGTTTTCATCGCTTCTCTGTTATTTTTTGTCACTCCCTTCATCTGCTCGAGCATTTGTGCCCCGAAACGGTGGGAGCTTTATCGTGTTTATATTCGGCTGCTCTCTCGCGCCGGCACAGCTGAGCTCGCTGCGCCGTGGAGCCGCGGGTCCTTCGCGGCAGAGCAGGAGCACAGATGTTCCATCTCTGCATCCACGTGATGCTGAGACCTTAATTTGCTTTCCCCACCACGTAGATCCCCGCTATTCCATGCTGGCTGCTGTGTAAAGGAAACCACCCCGTTTCCCTCATGCCTAAAATATTGCTTCCTTCCAGTTAGGATGGCTTTGGCTGACGTTAAGAAGAGGATGGACAGATACAGCAGCAACACCAGCATCTGAGCTGACAGAAGAAGCTCTTGGCCTCCCCCGGGCCAGACAGCAGCACACAGACCTCTACAGAAAGTTAACCCACTAGTCTCTTCAGCACTTTGGGATACAGGCTGGAGGGGCACAGCTATGGGACCACAACTGCACTTTGCAAGCTCTCCCTGGTGTCATAAGCCCCCTGGAGCCAGGAAAATGCCATGGAGTTTTCCCCTGAAAATCACTTTGATGGGTATCTCCCCTCACCAGGGACACAGCCCACAGCCCAGCACACTCTCCCAAGCCAGAGCACTCCAGACCAGCACCAGGTTGGAAGCTCAGTGTCAGCACTTGCACCCCTCTCCCCTCACTACACCAGGACTCCATCAACATCCCAGCCACCTACAGCTGAAAGGCACCAGGAAAAACTTTTCAAGCAGCACCAGGAAGGTACCAGTCATGATGCAGCCTGTGCTGCAGGGAGATGAACCCCACATACCCCGACATCACCAGACCCCTTCATCTCCCCTTAAAGCTTTCCTCTCCAAAGCACCTCCCAGCAGCAATCCTGGCTCCTCGTCAGCAGAAACACAGGATTTGTCACAGCAAAGCCATGGTGCCACTGCCATCTCGTGGAAGGCACCATAGCACTGGAGCTGGCATGGAACAGCAACCCACCATAGTGGGCATTGCCTGGCCCATAGGCTGGCACCAAATGGCTCATCAGAGAGCTGGGGAGATGTGACACACACTGAAACACTGCCTGGTGTCTGAAGCATCACCCCGAGACACAGCTGGGACCCCAGCAGGAGCAGCACCGCAAAGAAAGGGGAGTTTGCTTCCCACCAATAAAAAAAGGGGGATAAGAGAGAAACAAGCCAGAGAGGATTTTCAGGAGTCCAGTGCATGGACACAACCTTGTGCCCAAACCCAAGCCCACAGCATTTTTCCTTCCATCTCCAACAGAGCAGAGGGGTGCTGGAATCCCAACCACACAGCCCCCCAGACTATAGACAGATGTATCTGTGCACACACACAGATGCTGCCTGCTCTTCCCCAGCCAGGCACCAGCACATCCCATACACATCAATCCAACCCAGGCTGCTGTCAAACTCCCTCAGTGGTGGCACAACTAGATTACTTTTACTCAGCCTGTGACTGACATCTCTCTTGTCCCCATGTCTGGAGAGACTCTGAGTCCAGAGAGACGAGCAGCAGTACCTGCAATGAGAATGTGCTGCTGGTGTGGCCACTGCACCCGGTGATCCGGAATGGGAGCAGGCTGGGGCAGTGCTGGCAATCCCTGGGGATTTTGCACATGGCTCAGCAATACTATCACACGGGAATTTTACAAGCTAAAAAGTAAGAGCTGAATTCAACTTGACAAAAACTTGCTTCACTCCAGTAATTCATAACTAGCTCGCTGAAACTCACTAAAGTCTTGTTTTCTCTCCCGAGCAGACACCAGTGCCACACTCTATATTTTAAATGTCAGAGATCTGGAAAACACTCACTCAGCGATGGCGTAGGAGGCTGCTTCGACTCGTCCCTGTCTTTACATAGGATCTCCGCAGCAGTTACAAGATGTTCTTCCGAATCAGTGGAAACATGGAATTGGACAGTCCCAGACTCCACGTGCTTCCCCTGAAATTGGCAACGAAAACGCTTTCAGACAGCGTGTTACACGCAGCCTCCCTCGTGCCTCCGACAGCGGCTCCCTTGCCCTGACGCCGGAGGCAGAGCTGCCAGGGGCCAGCACACACTTACCTGCCGGGAGCTCCTGCTGCTCGGCGGGGTCCGGTAGACCAAGGCTTGGCAGGGGCCACGGCGGGCGCCGCCACGCAGGGGCAGGACCACCTCCGTGTCACCGGTGCCCGGGACGGGGCTCCAGACAGCCCAGCGCACCGAGCGCATGTCGGCCGCCTCACTGCGGGCACTGCCAGACAGGGCCTGGGGGACGGGGCAGCGCAGTGAGCGCCGGGCAGCCCCACCTCACTGCCAGGACCCGGGAATGCGTGCTGCCACACAGGCACTGGGGCTCGTCCCCCACTGCGCCTCCTCACACCCGGCTCCGGCAGCACAGAAACCCGTTCCGGAGACATTTCACTTTCCAGGACCTTATGCCTCTGTAACCCCTCCCTCAAGCAGCTGCATGAAGGGATACGTGTTGGACCCCCACCCCTGGCAGAGGGGAAAGGTTTCCACTTACCCACAGCATCCACAGCCTCCCTCAAACCGAAGCAGAGGCACAGAAACAAGAGAGGGCTCTGCCAGCACCCACCATCCCCCTCACAGCTAATTATGGCACCGAGGACAAGGACAAGGTGATCGGCTTTGCAAGCAGCTTTGGGATTAAGCACTCTGCCCCAGGGCTGCACCACAGGAACTGGCTCCACTGCTGCCCCAGCCAGCACTCCCCACACAGCCAAATGGATCTGCCTCTGGAACCCCAAATCTCTGTGAGACCTTGGGCTTCAGCTTTCCAATGGAGCTGGAACAACAACAACTTCCAACAGCACAGCTCAGTGTCTTCTTCCTTCTCAGTACAAATTCCTCTGGTCTGGCACACGCATCCTGCTTTATAAATGCCCATTTCCCCTACCTTGGCTCTGGACAGCTTAACAAGAGGCATCTGCTACATTTTCAGTGAACATCTTAGTGGAACAATTAAAGCCTCCAACAAACGCTTGGCCATCGATTCAGCCAGCCAGGAGCTGATGGCTCCAACAGCGCAAGGTCTCTGGAAGTGATATACAGAACTCACTGAGCTGGGTTTAACCTGCAGAAAGGTTAAACTAAGATGTGAGTAAGTGATCAGTAAGTAGGTGAGAGTATATTGACTGCAGAGACCACCCTCAGAGATTTCTCCTGCCTTTACAGTTTGAGAACATCAGGCTGAAGTGCCCAGAAAAAACTCAGTGTTCAGGGCAAAAACAAAAAAAAAGGAGCAGGAGGGGTTAACCTCTTTTCAGCATAAATGCCAAATTGTAAAGAAAAGCCTTTTTTTATATTAGAAAAAAACCTGAAATTTTCCAAATTAGCTTGCCAGAACATGGGAATGCTGCAGGCTAGATTCCTCCATCTACATATAAACAGTGGAGAAATGCAACCACAGGTAATTAAAATAATTTGCCAAGGCTGTATGCAGGTTGTTTCGTGCGGTGCTGTGGGAGGCACCCGCACGCTTTGCAGGGCCCTGCGTTACACAGCACAGCCATGCAACGAGGAGCTGCTGCGACTTGGAGGAGCAGGATGGTGAAACAGGGACAGAGAAAGGAGTTCCTCAGCAGGGCTCACTCCTCCAGAATGGATCCCCGCTCTTTCATAGGCACAGAGACAAGGCGCACACACTCTCAGCCCTACCTTCCCACCGGCTCTCCCCGTGCTGCAGAAGACGTATTCCAGCTGGAAGCAAACCCCGAATGCCGGGTGAGGGACCATTTCACTCAGCTGGATGCGGCTCCTCAGCACTAGGGCTTGACCTGCACCCCTGTGCAGGATGGAGAAGCGGCTGTGGGAGGCATCCAAGGCAGGAGGGAAGCAGCACTGGCAGCAGAGGGGCTCCCCCTTACCTGGCTCCAGAGCTGGGCACCCCCCGGCAGCCACGCTGTGCCAATTCCGCCTCTGGCACCAGCACTGCGACCTGCGGTGCCCGGACGAAGCGCAGGCCATTGTGGACGCCGACGTGCAGCCGCCGCTCCCGAACCACCACCTCTTCCCCGTCCGGCGCAGTGTTAGCCTGTGACAGGAATGTTTTCCACCTTGGGCAGCAAGGTAGCACGAGGCGGCACAGCGTCACTCCCTGTGCTGACCACATCCAGAAGAATTCAGGCAACCTCTCAGAAACTCAAAAAGCAGGACCTACTCCCTCAGCAGCTAATAGATATTAAAATCTTTTGGCTTTATGGAAGAGTTGGTGCAAATTTGGCAAGAAAGGACCTGGCCAGTGGCTGCCACTCCAAAGAGATGGACTCGATACACACTGCATCTCATCTCTGCATTTCCCACAGCAAAGCAAACTCAAATTCTACTTATGAGTGTCTGGATGTTCAAAACAAAGCCCATGCAGAGCACCCGCATGCTAATCCAATCGGGAAGCAAGCTAAAGGCTTCCACAGCAAAAAAAATTGGAGACTCCAAAGACAACAAACGCATGAACATCATTTATCTAACACTTTTCAATCCACCCATAAAGGAGACACTACAGTTACTGCTCTACACTGGGCCTTCCCCTGCCCCGAGCACATTGGCAGTACCTAGAATCATGGAATCACAGAATGGTTGGGGTTGGAAGGGACCTTAAGCATTATCTTGCTCCACCCCCTACCATGGGCAGTGGACACCTTCTACTAGAGCAGGTTGCTCCAAGCCCCATCCACCCTGGCCTTGGACACTTCCAGGGATGGGGCAGCCACAGCTTCTCCGGGCAACCTGTGCCAGGATTTCACCACCCTCACAGCACTCTGCTTACCTGAAGTAAGCGATCACTGTTCAGTAAATCCAGCAGTTCTTCCTCAAACTCCTCCAGGGAAGGGTACAACCGGATGAAAAGCCGCTCCAGATAGCAGGTGACCGTCTTCATCAGCCGGGGCTTCTGCAAGCAGTCACCTGAAAGACAAGGTGGTGGCCACAGGTTTCCCAAGCAAACAGAAAGCCACCACTGCTGTGCTGAGGTGCCCTGCAGTGCCAGCAGTGGCTCTGCCCACTCAGCTTCTGAGCACGGGCCTGAACACCTGCAGGGACTCAGCTGCTTTCAAGACCTTGCTCAGCTTCAGTACCAACAGTTACTACCCCAAAGCCATCAGCAGTAGGTTTTCCAGGCAGGAAGCTGAAGAGTAATTCAGCTGCAGAACTCTGAGGAATTTTTTACCCTCTGAATCCTCAGCTCACGTATTTTAACTGCAGGAGCTCAAAGGGCAATGTGCCATAGGGAGAGATGAACAAAGGCCGAGCGGGCAAGAGCTCATCCTGCCAAACCTGCCAGGCCTCAGCAATGCTGAACCCACCTCCGAGGAGTTTAAACAAGCTGCAAAAGCTGTTTCTAAGACTCTATTGAACGACTGTAATTAAACCAACCATCACTTATCCCTAGCAGCTTCCCAGGAGCGAAGCAATTAATGGACAGGGAACTGACTGAGCCATTTTGACGGATTCCAGACTGAGCTCTGAGCGTGAGGGCTGTAACCCCACACAGAGGAGATGCTCTTGACACGGGGAGACACTGCAGAGAAACCACCAGTGCTCCCAGAAATCCCATCCCAGTGCCCTGCCTGCCCTGCCCGCAGCCTCCCAGGGACCTGCTGCCTTAGAGCAGGAGCAGCCCAGGCAGAGGGAAAGGAAGGAGCCCTTACTTGTGTCTCCACGTGCCGGCAGCAAGCCAGGAACAGTCTGCAGCCCAGATATCAGCAGGTTTTCAGGCAGGAGGTGAAATACTGCCTCCAGGGGCTGGTGGGACTTCAGGCCATACTGCAGGTAGCTCTTCTCCATCACTGTCATGTATTTGTTCTCTGAAGAAAACATCCCAAAATGACCAAACCTGGGGAGACAGCTTCACAGCCCCGGTGTTGAATGAATCATTATCTGTGAATACATGTGCTAGGAGCAAAGCAAAACCTAGGTTTGCCCAGCCAAGCCATTCCCAGCTGGCAGTAAGGCACGTCCACTGAGCAATACCAGGGCACAGATCACATCTCACATCCAGCAGACACATACAACACACATTTGGGTAAGAGAAGCCACCAAGAAGGGACCGAGATGCCATGTCTGGCTGCTGCTTACTTTCCACAGGGTTCTGGAAGCGTGGGTGCAGTAAGGCACGTGGCGTCCCATGGTACAGCTTCAGACTGTAAGCAAAGAGTACGTGTGCAGCAGTCAGTAAATCCATCCCGAAGCACATCTCCATCTTCCACTGCATCTCCATCTTCCACAAAGCCCCTGCTCAGCAGCAAAACCCACCCAACCCACTTTGGAAAAGCCCTGTCCTTTGGGGAAGGGACAGGCATTCCTCCTAAACCCATCACTGCTTCCCCAGAGTGAAGAATTCCAGGTTTCTAAATGCTGGCTCTGTTTCTGCAGCCCCAGGACCACCCTTTCTCCCACAAAAGCAGCCGTGCACTTTGCCACCTCAATTCCTAGTGTGACCTGTCACACAGCAGCAGGGGAACCTACGCTCTGTCCTCAGTGGCCGGGTCTGTCACCTCTGATCCGCCATGGAAGAGGGGGATGATTCCAAAGCCACAGGAAAGATGCTGAGAGCCCCCATCCCCTTTCCCAGCCGTCACTACCACTTCCACGACAGCAGCAATGCCAGGGTTGTTCAAGGAGGTGTGGAAATAAACGACCTGGGACAGGAAAGGAGAGAGATGGGCTGTTTCAGAGCTGGCATGGGCAGCTGCAGGCAGAACAATGCCTGTTGCACTGGGACACTCAGTGGCACAACCAGAACATCGATTAAAACTTCCAGACAGAAGCTAACAGCAAATTACTTCCAGCACTGCTACGAAATCTCAGCCCTTAAGTCTCAAACATCATCTCTTTTTTTTTTTTAACTTTTTTTTTTTTTGCAAACACCTGTTTTCCAGGGTAACTCGCAGGCTGCAGACCCCGAATGAGCAGGGCTTCGATGCACCCCAGACCTACAGCATTAGAGCAGGAAAAGGAAGCTGGAAACCCTCCCGCAGCGAGGAGGGACATGGGAGTAGTCTTGGACCTAAAGGCAGGACAGGACAGGACACAGGCTACCTCCCTAGGACAGAATTTAAAGCTAGGTTAATCTTTCTATTAAAAACTCATTACCGCAGTGTTTCAGGGAAAACGTTTACTGCAATATGGGCTGTCAGGAAGGAATAACAGAGAGAGACATTCCCGCATCAACCCCGGGACATAAATCGTTATTCCATTAGCCTTTATTGCAAGGTGCTGGATTAACGACCTGACCGCTGTGCCTGCAGAGCAAGGCTCGTCCTACAAAGGCACAGGGAGCCCTTACAGGGGATCCCCTGTGCCAGAGCTCGAGGGCCCCTCCTGAACCCACACAGTGGTTTCTGTCACTGCATTCTTCTCCCCTAGACCCCAAGGACAAAACCCACCACACGTGCAGACTCTGATCCCTGTCCTCGCCTTCCTGCTCCGGTGAGGCTGGCGAGCATGCACACAGCGCACACAGGCACAGGAGCACTGACTTTCCTCCTTCCCTCACCTGTCACAAATCAATTCCAGCTCCACCTGAACTGTTTCCAACAACGAGCTGCTCACTTTCTCACAGTTGGAAGATCCCATCCTGTGTGCAGACCACCCTTCCTGTGTCAAACCGAGCCCTGCAGCTGCAGGGATGGGCAACGCAATTCAGCCACCACAGAGAGGCTGCAACACAGTCCCCGAACACCCCAAAACTCCTGCCAACTGCTCCCAACCGCATGGCAAACACCCAGGAAGCCTGCAGACGTTGGGAATGTATTTGGAAAGGCAGCTCCTCCCAGCATTCAGCTCTTTCTGCAGCACTCTCTGCCCTAGTTTTAATCCATCTCTCTTCAAAACAAGCCGGGGTGGGACGGTACTGAAACACTTGGGAGAGAAACACACACTTCAATGTCCCTCAATGTCACTGTCGATGTAACGGAAGAAAGAGCACAGGGCCGAGCTGTGCTTCACTTCACCTGCAGCACTGAGGAGCCAGAAACAGGAGCAATGATTTGGAAAACATGGGTCATGCTGCGGGGCAGCGGGATCTCCCCACTAACGAACACCCTGCTTTGCTGGTATCAGCAGCGGGTGGAAGCATGGCTTTGGGAGAGTTTCGTTCCCAGACAAGGAGAGAGAAGCGCTGTGCAGGAGGGTGAGCAGCAGCTCCTTCCCTTCCTTCCCACTTGCGGGGAAACACTGCTCTCTGCTGCCAGCTCTGAACACCGCGGGTGGCACACGGTGGCACATCGCTGCTCCCACGGCGGCACCAGCCTAAGCAGAAACCCAGCAGCCCAGTTCCCCCAACAAACCGTACATAAAGCTTAATAAATGGGCAGTGTCTGGGATGCACCCTGGGCAAAAGGTCAGGAAGCGCTGGGAGGGAAAAGGGTTTGGTGCTGTGTTTTCCCAGACCCTCGGCAGCCCCTACCTCATTGAACGTCGCCCTGGCCGAGCGCGGCGGGGCAGCGCCGGCAGCTCGCCAGCTGCTCCTCCACGTCCTCCCAAAGAAGTGGTGGTAGGTGGCATCGAAAAGGGAGAGGCGCAGCTGGTACTCGGCTCCCTGCAAGGCACAGCACACCGGCTTTGGGGACGCTCAGGGGCAGGCCAGCTCTGAGTCCCCAAAACTCAGAACACACTTTGGTAAGAGATATAATTGTCATTTTCTAAGGGATGCCCAAATCAGGCACATGGCCACAGACAGCTTCAAGCATTGCTGCAGAACCTGCCTCCAAGCCAGAGGCTGACAGAGCAAAGGAAAAGTTAGAAAACTGAACATTAAGCATAGAATAAAGAGGCAGTTGATGTTAAAGTGCTATCCAGAAATTTTAATTTAAATATACCTACCTAAACTAACAAAAACTAAATGAAAAATTAATTAAATGCTAACTCAGATTTGCAGGTAATAAGGCATGGGATTGAAACAACTTTGTGCTTCCAGGAGATTTCCAGTTAGTTCCCCCCAAAACCACCTTGTTTTAAAAGCCACTACTGGGAGTCAGGCCCACAGACACAGACTGGAATGCTGAAAGGGGCTTAGAAAAAAGATGGAGTGACTGTACATCCACAGAAAGTGACAGAATAAGGAGGAGGTGGGCTAAACTGAAAGAGGAGCAACTTAGGTTTGATCTTAGGGAGAAATTCTTCTTTATGAGGGTGGTGAGGCACTGGCACAGGTCATCCAGAGAAACTGAGGCTGCTCCAGCCCAGGAAGTGTTCAAAGCCAGCAGGCTGGAAAGGGCAACCTGGTCTAGTGGAAGGTAGCCCTGCCCATGGCAGGGGAGTAGAAGGAGATGATCTGTAACGTCCCTTCCAACCCAAACTATTTGACGATTCTATGAATAGTGAGACTCAGCAGAAACAACGAGCGCACCAAGACATTGCTGGGGTTCCCTGGCGGGGCCGATCTCCCCTACCTGGGAGAGGGCAGCGCCGTGCAGGTACTTGAGGACGCAGCGGAAGGCGGTGGAGCGGGGCGGGGGCCGGGCCCGGCCGCGCTGCGGGTGCGGCGGCAGCGGCAGGTGCTGCCGGAACACCCGGTCCCACTCGCCCATCGCCTCCCGGGGGTCGCCGCTGCCTCCCGGCGCCAGCTAGGGCGGGCGCGGGGCTGGAACACCAGGGGACACGCACCCTGCGGGAACACAGGCACACGGACCCTGCACAGTCAGCACACAGCCCCCCGCACCAACCACACGTGGGTGGGGATGGCCGCTGCCCACGGCCGGCCCGCCCCGCACCCGCCTGGGGATCCACACGGGTACAGCCAGGGCAGGGCAGGGCCGGCCCGTGGCCGCCCGCCCACGCACCCACGGGATCCCCGTGCGTGGGAGCGGGACTGGAACCGGGCCCGTCCCGCAGCGCCCGCACGCCCCCCCCGCTCACTCACCGCGCCCCGACGCCATCTTCCCGGGCCCGACCGACCGCGCGCCGGCCCGAGGGGGGGGACAGACGCGCCGCCGCCGCTCACCGCCCCGCCGCGCATCTCCCGCGCCTCGTCGCCATCGGAAAGCGGAAAGAGTCGGGGCGCGACGATCCCGTAGCGATCCCGCGCCGGCGGGGGAGGCGGCGGCAGGACGGAAGAGGCGGCGGCAGCGGCGGCCTCCCCCCTCCAGCGCGGGTGGTCGCGCCCGGCTCAGCATCGGGTTACTAGGGCGATGGTGCCGCACCGCGCGGGGCGGGCCCTCGCGCCGGGCCTGGCCGGCTCTGCAGCCAATGGGGAGGGCGCAGAGCCCCCGTCGTTTGCATGCGGCGCGAGGGGCGGGCGGCGCGGCCAATGGGCG
>VWPU01005438.1:0-32565 GCA_013398955.1 Callaeas wilsoni
ATCCTGAGCCCGGCAGGGAACGGGTGCCCCCGGGCCCCCTGCCTCACGCCCAGACCCACGGCCAGGGGCTGCCCCTGGCCCGAGCTACCCCGCACCTCCTCTGGCCCTGCGCTTCTCCTCACAGCAGAAACCAAACCTCTTAGCCCAAAGTCTTCTATTAAAATGCCTTCGTCGGTGTGGATGCAAGAGGCAAAGAGGCAGGCCAAGCTGTGGTAATTACAGGACCATGCTGGACTTACTCTGGGTTACTCTGATGTAGAAAATCATGACGAAAACATGTATAATGAAAAGTGCCCTCTTGCAGCAGCAGGGCTCCTGCACTGCCCGGATTCCCAAGGTACCTGTGCATGGAGAAAGCTTTCATGTCAAGACTCCCACTAGACACGCACAAGGCTTTATAAAAATAAAGTTTGCTTTTGAATTCTGAAGCCATAAAAATATAATTAGCAGAAAAAGAGGGTATAAGCAAACCTGCTTGGGCATTCATGTATTCAAAGCGATGTGTGCTTTGAGAGCCACACGAAGCCGTGAGGATGCCGTGCCCAGCCTGAGGGCTGCCAAAGACACCCGGGCGTTCTTGTGGCAGCTCGGTGCCACCGCCCTCACCTGCCCTTCCCACAGGTGGCCAGGCCAAGCCAGCCTGGCAGCGATGGCCCTCCCGGCCTGAAGGGTCAGAGGAGGAACGGGCCAGCCGTGGGATCGGGCACCCGGAGGGAGCAAAGGAGCAAGCGGGCCAAGGGCACCGTCCCTCTGTGGGCACACAGCTGTCCCTGCCTGCACGACGGCCACCGGCCCACACTGCTCCCACAAAGAGTGCCACTGCCCCCCACCTGGTGCACTGAAATGAGGTTCCATTTTCACAGATAGGACAGTACTGTTCTACAGAGTTTGACCATAAAAAAATGTATGTTAACAGCAGAAGAAGAGAACAGTTGCTGGAACTATCGATTTTTAATTAATGTTCATTCTTTAATTACTTGTCTTTTTCATTAAATCGCTAAGTTGGAATGCTGGAGCATCTCTAGAGGTTAGAACATTGTTCCTCTGTGTCTTCTACCTTTAATGTTTTATCCTTAAAGGTAAGTTGCACATCTTTAGCACACCTGTAGGACCTCAGAATGTAACCCAGATCTTGGTGGGTATACATTGCAGGAAAATGCAGAGGATCATTACTGGGCCAAGGGCACTCACAGCTCAGAAGTCTCTTTAACACATTGCAACAAGGGCTGTTGATCTTCTACCAGCAGCCTGAGGACAGAAAATCATATTTTAACTAACCCTCATGTGAGTTTATTGATGGAGAAATAACATCTGTGATTATCTACTGAGATTGTAGTATTTTTGGGTGGGAATGAAACAGCTTTTATTATATGTCACACCACTATCCCATGGACAGGTATTACCATAATCCAGTTATAGCAAAAACAGACACCAGCAGCCCTTGGCTTTACTGCCTAGCTCAGAATATATTCGGTTTTAGCTAGGAGCACTCACTCTCCTGATCTCGGGTACGGAGCAGGCTCTGCCACCCGAGCTAACCTTTCCAGAACCTTTCACTGATCACACACGGGGTATAAGCCTGAGATCTGCACTATTTCTTTCTGCCACAAGTAAGCACAGCATGAGCCTCACCACCATCCTCAGCTGGGTCTGCAAACAGAACCAAATGATGTCAGGAAAGGAGACAGAAGTCTTGCCAGGAGGGAGGAAATACTGGAAAAAAGGAGCATTTATTGCATTCCTGAGATATGAAATGGGCAATGACTTTCAGGAGAAGCAGCATCTTTCAGTGTGAGTTAAAAATGCTTCTTTTTCCTGCAAACCATGTCTGGCCTCTTATCCATTAGTGTTACAACAGCATTAATATTATGCCACAAATGGATTGGAAAACCTAAATCAGGTAAAATCACCATAGGAAGACATTTGAAAACAAGAGGAAAAATAAAACCACTGAAGATTTAAGGACAGGTTTAAGGAGAGGAGGCAGAAGAGCTTTCTCCTAAAGCAAGAACCCCACAAGTTCTCTGCAGCATAACTACACTTTCCTCTCCCCTGAGCCTGGCACCTTGGTTCCTTCCACCTCCCTGCACTTGGGCCCAGCCACACACTGCTGCAGAGATCACTGACTGTGCTGAAGAGGCTGTCCCACGAGAGCTCTGCTCCAAAATGTGGGCTTCCCCGAGACCTCCCCAGGGATCTCTTTGGAGGTCCTTTGGCAGCTTCCTCAGTTCTGCTCCAAATTACAGCAATTAAAATTTCCACCTGGTATCAGTGGAAAAAAACCTACTTGTCTTGTGCCAGTGGGCTACAAAACCACAAATTCCTGCTTCTTTCCACTAGCAGATTTTGGTTTTCTTTGGAGATTTCTGAACCTTAAGGACCACTTCTGTCCACGAGAGATGCATTTCCCTCTGGAGCCTGCCTCTCCATCCCCAGCACATGGGTGAGCCCTAACCACAGGGCTCTGAGTCCTCTGCTCTCCCCCCTCAGCAGCAGCTCAGTAACCCATTTCCTCCTGTTGCCTTTGCTGCTGCATAGGCAATTTTTTTCCAGTAACTTCTCATTTTTTTCCCCTGACTCAGCCTGCTGCAGCATCTGAGCACTCATTTACTACGGAGTTCTTTACTCGTAAGCTTATTATCTTCCATTTATCTGCACTGAGCTGTGCTGCCCTGTTACAACCCGGGTACTCAAAATTAATCCCCATCATGTATCAGATTAAATTGTTTCTCATTATCTGCTTGACTCTCAATTCGGTACCATTTGTAAAACTAAAACCTACTTTTCCATACTATTCATCAAGACTTTTTTGTGACAAAAAGCCACTGTGTCTCAATCTGAATAATCTAAACCAGTTCAAGTAATACTTCTCCTGCCAGCCAAACTTGAATGCTTCTGTATTTTTCTTTCCCCTTCCTTTACAAGTCCCTCTCTGTAATCAGCCATTTTAAACATGAATTTAATGCATTTAATGCACATTTCTCTAACTTGTATTGTCTCCTTATAGCTAAAGTTCTCAGTGATCAATATTTTACACAATCAGATCAATCACAGCATATGAAGCTATTTTAGGAGACCTGATAAAACAATTTCCTATTGCTTTTTTAAAATGGATTGACAAGGCATTTCCTTACTACTCATTAGCAGTACCAACTTTCCTCTAGCTTTAGAGATCTAGGGACATTTATGCCCATTTTTATTTTGTTGCTTATTGGAGGGTATGGGGTTCAAACTGTGTAACTTTAAAGTAAATTGTAAATCATCTGAAAAATTGTCAGTGTTTGAGTTCTACCTGAGGACAAGTACAGCAATAACCGTTCAGGGAATATGCGTATTTCCCTACTCTGATTAATTGCCTTTAATCACACCGCTCCGATTAGTTACTCGTAACTCACCACACCCTTAAATGTGAACCGTGTCCTGTTGCCCTGACCCTCCCCACCTTCTCCCCCTACAGAACCTGACCTAAAGGCAATTTGGCTGCTTGGGAGATCTCTCCTGGGGCAGTAAGAGCAATGCAAAAGCTGAGTGTTCTTCACACTGCAGGGTGCGCAGAGAGGCGTGCTCCAGGACAGCAGGCTGGCAGGAGGGGAGAAACGCCTCTTCTGGGCAAACCTGCACGAGACTCCCAGGGCCACAGGGTGCTGGCAATATTCCCTGGACAAAGGGTGCACCACAGTCACGGAGAGCACAGTTAGGACCCTGGAGAGAGGACAATTCTCAAGCTATAGGTTAGACAAGAGCCAAGTCTGAGAAGACATTAGGGGAAAGCCTGATGGTACTTTTGCTCTCTGACTCCAGAACTTAGAGGAACATGCTCAGAGGATTAATTTTATATTTGTGATTGCCATGCCCTCCACCGTATCTATCCACTTGTAAAATGGAGAAGGGGAGAAATAAAAAAAGACACATACTTGAAATTGAACTTAAAAATGGCTTTGTTCGAGAAAAGAACAGCCTTGGTTTATTGTGCCTTAGCTCTCAAAAGCACTCTGGCCTGGACTGACGGGCAGGTCTGCCTCTGCACACTTCAGCATGGGAGGACCCTCACGCACAGCCCACCCTCGCGCAGGGCCTAGTGCCTCTGCCAGCACAACTCTGCAGGCAAATGAACGGGTTTGCAATCTGCTGACAACAACTTTCTGAACTTCAGTTCATTAATTACCTGGAAAAACCTCTCTACTGTGTCCCAAACGGACACTAGTACTCAGGGGAGCTCCCCAAGGGCAGTGTCAGAGCTGGTCCGAAGGCTGCATTCCTTCCCAGCGGGTGGGGAAGGCAGAGACACTCCTGCTCCTGTTCCCCTCTTTCCCACAAAAAGCTGGCACACACTGGCCCTGGACAGATGCTCTACAGCTGCAGCAAACACGGCTGGAGAACTTCTTTCTACAAAACCCCACACAAACCAATATTCCATTAACATACCTTGCTATTCCATGTGTACTTCAAGGAAAATCTGCTTTTGTTTAAAAATACTAAAACCTAGTCTACCTAGAAAATCCAGCTAAAACATGGGTAAGACAAAGGAAATTTTAAGGTAAGTGAAGGCAATTGCATCAACCATTTTTTCAGAGAAATTTTGTCTTTTGAGGGGAAAGCAGACCACCAAGAACATGGTGCCTCTCGAAGATGAAACTTCCAAAGAGATGTATTTAGGTTGAGACACTGATCTCTTCAGCCTCTGGACAATACCCTCAGGCCCACGGTGTGACAGGATGGTCCTGTGCAGGGCAAGGAGCTGGACTCGATGGTCTGTGGGTGCCTCCAGCTCGACGTATTCTGTGATGCCGTGGGTCCAACAAGGCTCTGAGCTCGTTCCTCAGTCTGGAGGAATGCTGTGGCCCCCACGGTGCAGACGGTCGAACGTCACTTCTGCCTTCAGTCATGTAGCACACTTGCAATTCAGAAAAACCTAATCCTCTCAGGCTTGAAATCCACGTAGGAAACTCACTCCTGTGCCTCGTGGGTGGCGTTAGCTTCCTGCTGCATTACTCTTCTACACAGAACGCCGCTCAATGCTTACACAATTCATGCGTAGAAAGATCTTTTCTCCTTGTGGAATTCCTGCCTCCCACTGCTTAACAGGAGACATGAACTTACAGCACTTATTACCAAGTTGACACTACTCAGCTCTCTTTACATCTAGTCACACCACCTCTGCATTAATTGTCCTAATCAAGCGATTTTGCCATGAAGAACAATTTGATATACTGTGCAGAGTATCTAATCTGGTCTCTGCATTGATATTTCCCTTCATTCGCTATGAGAAAGAACATACTCCAAGCTTTCCCCTTATTCTACCCTAATAGACTTAATTATAGCGTGGAGGCTACAGAAAAAAATCTCAAGACTGTCTTAAGCCATTTCATATTTTTTTTATTATTAAGAAAGCACAAAACTCCAATACGCCTGACTTTGATTTGCCCTTACTGCAGAGGGAATTAAAAGAAGATGTAACATTCTTATAAGAATAACTTAAGGTCACAGCAAGGCTCCTGCTAACCATCAAAATGTATGAATGACCTAACACAAGCAAGAACCAACTGTATTACCTTAAGGAAATCACATCCTTTAGTGGAAATACCCTGTCCTGGGACAACAGCAATTAATGCTGCAGGGCAGCTCACCCAGTCAATGAACTGCAAATCTTTTAAAGATGAAACTATGCCAGTGAGATCAGCAAGCACAAGCTCCTTTTGCTGGGGGATGACGTTTTCTACTGTTTCTTTATGCTCATTAATCTTTCAACTTCCAGTCCACAAACCCAGCAACCAAGAAGGAAATAAGATGACTATAAACCACAGGAAATCCACTGACTTTTGAATTTTTCTACACACTTCAATTTCCTAGCTATTTCTGTGCTCCTAGTTTGCACTGTTTCTCATTGCTGCCCTTTTCTCTGTCACTGTCAGAGTGAACACACTCTGCAGACGTGTGAGCAGAAGAGCCTTCAGACAAGATCCTTCCCTGAATTTGTTTACTGGCCATGGAACTTGAGCTTCCTGATTGGATATGCACACGGCAACAAAAATTTGGCCATCCTTCACTTTTACCTGTGATGATTATTAGCAGTGAAAGAAACAAAGGGCTTTCACTGGTTTTCATGATTTTGGTCTTCGGTTGGAAGATTTTTTTTTAATAGAAACTGAATTTTTGTCCAGGGGAATTAATTTTTAGTCCAAAGAAAGACACATCTTTGGGTTCAGGACAATGAAAAGAGTAAAATTCTGCATCAACTATTAACATGATAAATGGCTTTTAAAAATAGCACAGGTGGCGGCCTCCTACGCAGAAGAAGCACAAAACCAGACTGATCACTTCAGCCTGCCCTGAGTGCAGTACATGTACCACCCTTCGCTTCCTTCCCTGAAACCAAAGCCCAAGTGAAAGGCCTTCACAGGGCTACCCTGAGCAGACACAAGGGATTGGGACGCTCGATCTGTTAGCTCACTTGTTGATGCTAATCCAAATTCCTGAGTATCTGAAATTTTACCCTTTGCAAAGGCCTGACCCATCCCAAAGTACACCTTTCTCTAACACTGCGAGAGAGCTCAGGAAGCACAATTAATAACAGTGATTAGAGACTTGCGCATCCCGAAGTCATCTCATAGCCAGACACCATTTAAGGACACAGAATTTTAAAGAATTAAACAGTCTAGTTTAGGGTAGTCTCAAGTTCTTAATGATTTCTGGATCTCCCAGCAGCAAAGCAGTAAATCCATAAAATTACACTATTAATGAAAAAAGCAAAACAAGAAGAACAAAGAAAGAAAAACCAATTGAGAATAAAAAGTTGAAAGCATTTTCTTAATTTAGTCCCCAAATGGCAGCAATGAATCTATGAAATGTGAAGTTGATAACAAGATGCAAGATAACAAGACCCCTGCAATTACACAGCACACTTGCAGAGTCGCACTCTGGTTTTGATGAACCACTTTTCTTCTTTTACAAGAAAACATTTTTGAAAACAATCTCCCCAAGTCTTCAGGGTTCATGTTGCAGACACTATTAAAAGCTGCAGAAGATATATTTCAGGTAAGATCTCTGAGTTCTGCATGGAGAGATTCCTTCTACCTCTCATTTGTTTTGGAATGGGCTGCTGGGAAGAAGTGCAGTGAGCAGGAGCTGAACAGGCAGAGTCATTACCCCTTGTTCTCTACAGGACCTTCCCTGCAGCTGGACTTCACGGGGTGGCAGGGACTCCTGGAACCTCCGGCAGCACTGCGTACAAAAGCAGCCTGCAGCACTTCGTCTCCCGAGGAGGCAAAAGAAAGCATTAGGAGCTCAACACCTGCCCCACTCCGGCAACTCCTCAGCTTCCAGCTCCAGCCACTCCAGACGGGCAATGCCCATTTGAGCAAGGTGTATCACATCAAAAATAACAAGTCTCGTTATTACGAGATGGAGAAATCAGATGTCCACTCTCCCAGATTCTTAACATTGCGGCCGCGAGATTTTTAAAAACCAAAAACAAGCCCAAAACTGTTTGTGAATTTGCCCTGCAAATCAACTGCAAAAAGTGATCTGTTTTGATCCTCCCTGGAGTCCCATCCTAAATCAAAGTACTACAATTTAATCTTTTAACGAGTTTCCTTTCTAATGAACCTGCAGCCCTACAAGTCTCTTGAGAAATCTGATGTGTGAGTTCAGGTTTGCATGTTTTTCTTCATAAACCTTGATTTATAGATTATTAAAAAAAATTTCCAAGGATTTGTGCCCTTAAAAATAAGTGCTCATCAACTCCAGGAGACTGGAAAGGTGACAGTATTTTACTGGGCCTTCCTGCCCCTTGCTGCCCCTGCCTCCCAGCCAGAGTGTCTTCTCTAGAGCTGAACAGAAATGGAGTTCTTAGAGCAACAAGAGACTGAGCTCAGACATCAACTCAGAGGGAGAGAGAATGACTCGTGAAACAGAGGTTATCCAGAGAGATTGCTAGAAATAACACAGGGAATGAAGGGAGAGAGTTTGGCACCTGAATAAGAAACAGCTCCTGTAGGAGAGGAGAGCTAAATATAGAACTGCTCTGCAACACCAACTGAAGTCACTGGTGCCTTTCAAAGGATGCGATGAAATCTCTGGGGATGTATTACAGAACTCGGACGGTAAATTGGTCTGAAGCCCAATACCTCTCAGTGCACACATCTCAGGAGGAGCAGATTCCAATAAATAAAAGTCTGGCCAAGGACTTACAAAGAAAAATGTCGGCAAGTGTCCATCTCAACATCATTCTGTTGGAAACAAGCTGACTTTAAAAGTTGGCAATAAAACTACTAAAAAAAACCCCAAATCCAAATCTCACCACTAAAAAAAACCTGTCAGGAGTGCTGGGTTTGAGGTTTTTTTACTATGTCCTTTTGAGACATTAGTTTTTAAAAGGCACCTTTTCAATTCTGTTGAGACAGTACAAATTCTGCTACAGGAGAGATTACATCAATAACAAATTGTCATAGTGCTGCCCTGTGATTTTCCCCAGTCTCCTGGATGAACAATTACACTCATGTTTTCATTTGCACGTGCAAATTAAAGAATTTGCCATAAATACACCTGATCAGACATCAACTGGCAGCATTCCACAGGAGTCATTGTATTTTATTAAATATGCACAAGGATATGCAAAACTCCTCGTGTGACTGGAGTGCACAGTTCAGAGCACCAGGAATGTCATGCATGCAGTGGCACGTACAGAGCCGAACGTGGAGCTGGAGAAGCAGCTCTGTGCTTTGTAAGCAGCTGGGTGCTCAGTTCAGGGGTCTGACCCTCACAGGGTGAGGCTCAACCGCTCAAGAGAACACAGCACGTTCCTCCGGCAGCATCGGCGTAATAAAGGTATTGGTACTCAAAGTTTAGCTGAGCAACTTGCCTGTTCTTCCTTGGAGATCTCTTGTCTCTCAGGTAACTTCTCCCACTGTGAGGTGTCCATCCAGGCTTCCAACTCCTCTCTAACACAGCATCCTTCTAACCACTGGAGCTCAGGGATCTCTCTCTACTTCCGTTTTGGATCTCACCTGCAGCCAGCGAGTTCATCCAAAAGCAGCCTGCTCACCTGTCCACACCACCACCTTCTCAGCCACTCTCCTTGCAGACTTTCTGCCCCACCGTCAGACTCACCTTCTCCCACCTGAACCTCTCCTTCTCGGTACCACGATGCTTTATAGTTCATGGACTGCCCTCTCCTCCTTGGTGCTCTTCATACCCATTCCCCTATCATTTTTTGTCACTCTATTCAACTCATCTACCCTCCTGATGTTTAGTCCTCACTTATCTGCAACTTCGTTTCAAATGAAAAAGGATAGGAATGGTAATGGAAGTGTTTTTCAGCAAACAAAAAGCACATTTATCCTCAAAAGTGTCTTCACCAGACATGACCTATGAACACATCAGAGTTCTCAGGGTTCCCAGCAGTACCAGCCTGCACAAGGTGAGCATCACACCTGCAGTACTTCATCCATCTCCTGGGTTCTCAGCACCAGAAGAACACAGACCTGTTGGAGTGAGTCCAGAGGAGGCCACGCAGATGCTCGGAGGGCTGGAGCACCTCTCCAGTGAGGAAAGGCTGAGAGAGCTGGGGTGGTTCAGGCTGGGGGAGAGAAGGCGCTGTGGAAACCTTATTGTGGCCTTCGATTACTTAAAGGAGCTACAAGAGAACTGGAGAAGGACTTTTTACAAGGGCATGCAGTGATAGAACAAGGGGGAATGCCTTCAAACCAGAAGAGGTTCAGATTAGGTGTTAGGAAAAAAATCTTCACTCTGAGGATGGTGAGACACTGGACAAGTTGTCCAGAGCAGCTGTGGCTGCCCCTGGATCCCTGGAAGTGTCCAAGACCAGGTTGGACAGGACTTGGAGCAACCTGGGATGGTGGAAGGTGTCCCTGCCCATGGCAGGGGTGGCACTGGATGGGCTTTATGGTCCCTTCCCACCCAAACCATTCTATGATTCCACAGCCCGCTGCCGTTGTGTCCTGATATTCTGAATTTGGAAGAAATATTATTTACACTCAAAACAGAAAACCTTAGGAAAGCACATACCTCTGCTGCCAAAGAAAAAGCACCATCGAGAACCTCCACAGCAGAAATTTCCATGCTTCAGAACAACCTACTTATTTTTGGTCAGAAGGTCATCATTGTAAAGTGTCCACGTTAATTCAGGAACCTTCTGGCGATCTGCTCAGTATTCCTCAAGGTTTTGAAGGCAGCTGGCTCAGCAACCTCACAGAAAAGTGATTTAAAATAACTTCTTTGTCTTTTATTATGATAGAAACTATCAAGGGGAAAAGGAATTTTTGAAGCAGAACATCTGAATTTTAGAGAATATGTAACTTCCACTTGAGTAGCAATTGCATATCACAAATATGTTCTTCAGCACCAGCAGGAAAGTCTGTTTTGACTCAGAGCTTCCCTCAATGCAGAAGTAACTAGGACTGCATTTTTTAATGTATCTAGAACTGTATCATACTGACTGTACATTTCACTGCACATATTAGGAAATGCACTACATCAAATTCTTTTCAGTTAAAAGAGTAATTTCCTAAACATGCTCCTTTGTTATTAGTACAAAGTCCAGCAACATTTCTCACTATTTTTACATTTATCTATTTTAATATCCAAGTGATTAAAGAAACCACTTACTTGCATTTGGCAGCTCAAGTTCCATTCAAATGGAACTTACTATTGGTTTTACAGTTTATTTAATCTAAATTTATCATAAAAAGGCCAGCCCCATCAACTCCACTGGATTAATGCTGACAGCTCATCATTAGAAGGGAAGATCTTATGTGAAGCTTAAACATTTTCTACTAACAACATTTGAGAAACACTAGCAATATTTGAGGTCAGTTTTGCCCCTTGTCTGAAATGAGAAAATTATTATACTTACCAAAGATAAGAGCAACTAGAAAGCAAAACTTGGTCTTTAATTACTGCCTCTACCAAGCTGGAGCTGTAGAGGAAGAAGAAATAGGGGCAGGCACCAAGTAAGCAAAGGTGCACAGTTGAAATTCACTCTGCATTTTTAACAACTCCAGCAATTAAGCATTAATTTGACATCACCTGTTGCAGAAATGAAAAATCCTAGGACTGTTCAGAGGAAAGGCACTTTTAGAGAACAGACTGGCAGTCACCACAAATGTGGTTTATGCTGTCAAAGTCTTTCAAAAGACGGAGAAGCCAGCAGCCCATGCACGAGCCTCGCCCACTGCAGAGGGTGCTCAGGGCTGGCTCCGCTCCTGCAGCCCCACCTGCCTGTGCAGCAGCCAAGGTACGGCTGGTACAGCCTCCCAGCCAGCCATGCCAGCGAGCACAGGCAGAGGACAGGAGTGCAAACATCCTTACTCCCGAGGTCACCAGCCCACAGCGTCCTGGCACTGCAGCCCTCCATGGCCTGGGAGGTTCAGTGACAGTTTATGAGGCATCTTTGAGGGGTGGTGAAGTCCCAGGCAGCTCTATGGGGCACGTTCTGCTGCTTTGGGGGTACAGACCTTGTCACTCTAGGGCTGCTGGCTTCTCCTAGTGTCACCCTGTAATGATGGCAGGCTCCAGGCCCAGCTCAGCCTCTCAGCTGAGCCACAAAGGCTGCAAGACACGCAGCTGAGGAACGAAGTGCACCTCTTCCACAAGAGCCAAGGACAAAAACCTCAGACATGAGTGCTGTAACAAGAAGAAAAACCAAGGATAAGGAGAATGATTTAGCTGTTATTTGGAAAGTATTTGTTAAGAAACCCAAACCTCCATCAGAGCAATTAAGACAAAGCCATGTTGGGCCACATCCATTGTCTTCTGTGTGCAGTTCAAAACAATCAGGATGCTCGGATATGTGTGCCACACTACCCTGAGTCAGCACTCTACACTGATGTTCTGACCTCTCTACGCCACAGGCCACACAAAACAAATTAAAATCTGACTTATTGATGCTGGCACAGACTTGAAGGGTGGCCACTAGGTTTTTACTCTGTCACGAGAGCTAAGCTTGACCAGCTAGAGTAGAATAGTGAGAACTAAGACAGCTGCACCAATAACCTTTCCAGAAAGGACTGTTGTGTAATGTCGAAATGTCAAGCGTGAAAGACAGCTGGTAACTAAAGACTTCTTGCGCAGTAAGTTCTGTATATCCTTAAGTTTTTCCTTCCTAAATCAACATGCAGGAATTACTTAGCACGCTTGAACAACGTGGCAGACAGCTTCAGATCAGGAATATCCAAGATGCCTGGAAAGGATTTCTCCTTGTTTCCTTGTTTCCTTTATAGGAGGTTCAGCATTGTGTCACTGAAGAGGAAGTACAGCCACGTGCTGGGTACACTGCAGCTCAGAACCTTTGCAGGTTTATGCGCCTTGTAATCTCTAGGGTTTAACGTAAATCTTTGTAATCTGTCTTTCAGAGCAGAAAGATCAATCTGTCTGTCTCTGTGTTTTCAAACACATGGCAGAAAGAATCAAACACGCCAGGAACAACACCCAGCAAACACCTGTTAATCCTTCCTGAACACCACTGCTTGGCAGTACACCCTTCTGTCCTGGACGACAAGGGCTGGCTAAAGAGATGTGCACGTATTTTGCACTGCCCAACAAAAACTGGAGCTTTTTAAGCATATAAGCAAAATCCAAGAAATTGTACACAGCGGGAAAATTCTGTAGATAGATACCAGTGGGCAAAAAACCTGAGTATGAAACAGTGTGAGCACCGACTTTTCCCCAAACACTCAGATACTACTGAAAAAGCATTCAATCATTCAATAACTTTACATAAGCGTTCCATGAAAAATCCGGCCTCTTGCAATCTTGGTGCTCACAGAGGTCTGGGTAAAGCTTCTACAGTTTCTTTAGCTTTCAGGTCAGAACATTTGAAAGTGAACAAGAAGTAGAGACAAATGTACTGCCTCCAAAAGTTAACTGCTTATGCAATCGCCAATAACATCAATGCACATTACTGCACAGCGTGCTCACCGCGTACTTGAAGTCACATGCACTGCTGTGAAAACTCTTCAGCTTTCTTCAGAAAGCATCCCCAGCTCCGACAGAGCAGGATCCAGAACAAGGAGCATGAGGGGAAAACACACCTTGAGGGAGCTCGGGGAGCGCAGACCGAGTTCCAAGTTAGACTGAGCTCCTCTTCTTTTCCAGATCATCCAGGACAGGAGGAGCCTGCCGGACTCTGATGAACTTTGCTGTTTCAGTTTTGTGCACTCAGAGGCATCAGCTGCTAATGCAATGAAGAGCAGAAACCCCTGAGTTATGTGTGGGCAGAGCTAACCCTGGAACTGGAAACCACAGACAATTATCTATCTGAGCTAATTACCCCGGGGTGACCAGTTCCAGTGGCAGGGGATCTCTGCTGATGCACGCAGACTTCCCTTAGTGCTCTTGTACCTGATTACCTTGGGCCAGGAAACAACTCTCCAGTGACAGCTGAAAAGTTTAACTCCTCCTCGTTTACAGACTTGTCCTAACCTAGAACATCATGAAAGATTTGTCCTGATCTCAACCCAAAGGCACTCACTATTTAAATACTACAGACATTACTACTGATAAAGGTTTGTGCAATAATTATGATGGGCCGTGTAGCTGAGTAAGGTACAAAGAAAAACCTTCATTATTAATAAAGAACCATGTCTCCTTATTTAAAATGAGGACAGATTGAAGAACCAAGTCTGATGCTTTCTCAGGAGAGTCATGGGATGGAAAAGTAGCAAGACAAAGGCCTTCCTCCATACAAGGAACACTCTTTGAAGATCTCAGAGTGCTTTAAAGATGAGATGAAAAAAAGAGTATCAGGGTGACTCATTTGGTCTAAATGTCCTACTTCAGCTATGCTAAGTGCCAGATACTGTCTCCATAGTGAATATTTACTTTAAGATTAGAACAAAATAGCAAAAGGCACAGATAAAAGATTTCTCTCAAAGAGTATACAAGTAAGGTAAGAGACAGCATTTCTTTTTGGGTTGCCATGACGTGTTCAGGGGTAAGGCCAGGTCCAGTTTGAGAATTAAAAATCATTATCTTGAAATAAAAGTTCTACAACTGCTCCTAATGCCGTTGCTTACTTAGCCTCTTCCTGTGCTACAGAGTGCAAATTTGGTTAACAATTGCACAACTCACATTTACAGCTGCACCTTTGAATTTTACCACCATGAAAACCCAGTTCAATAAACCACTTTATTATTAGCTAGCTTTACTATTGATATTTTATCTTCACTTCCTCCAGCCACATTATTCTTAGATCTGTCTGACAAACAGACTACGCTCTGTGTCCTGGACTGAGATGTTGTGTGCATACGCAGTGAGAAGGCTCTTCCAGCTGCAATCCTTATTTCAGGTCACATTCAGCTGACAGCAAGAGCCAAAGACATTTGAAAACGTCCATTTTGCAGGTAGGTAGGAACAACCTAGCAGGAGTATTGGTTAAAAAGCACTAGCAAAACAACACAACAGGATGCAGGAACCACAGCTCTGTGTGAGACACTGATCTCCAAGCCTCTCAGGAGCTAAATAAAGCTCTAAGGAAAGCTCTTGCCCCGTGTCCTGCGAGGTGGCAGGTACATGTGAATTCAGGAACAAAAGAGGTTTGTAAGCCACTTGAAATGCTACTTTCAGTGACTTTCTTTCAAAGCCTCAAATTCCTTCCTCGATAATCATTCCTCTGTAATCACTGTAGTACCTGATAACAGATTCATTGCAGCAGCAATCGGATTCTTCCTGCTCAAGAGTATAAACAGAGAATCTTATCCTTTAAAACACGCCCAGCCACCTTAAAAAGAGATGGTTTTATGTGGCAGCACTGGATGTGCAAGCACCGAGCAGAGAGCCAAGTACCTGGCGAAAAGTAAAGAAAATGGAAGCAGTCGAGGGAAGCAGCTTAGGGCACAGCTGAAGCAGGAGCGCGGAGCTGCTGCTCACGCACCACCTGCCAACGCTGGCTGCCCCTGCCCGCCTCCCTCGGGCCTCGGCAGGGCCCCTGCTCGTGCCACGGCCGGCACTGCCTTCGCCAGGGCTGAGCCTCTCCCCAGCGCACACGGCAAAGGGCGGCTCGGAGCTCGCTGGACACAGCTCAAGCGGCGCGGGGCGAGAGCTGGGAGCGACGGAGCGCTGGAGGCAACTGGCAGCTCAGCTGGCACAGGCTGCTGCAGAGCCACTGCTGAAAGAACGATCAAGAAAATCAGATTCTGTGCTTAAGTCCATAGAAAAATGTTGAATTCCCAGCTCTGCTGTATTTCTGCATGGATAGAAGCACCATCTCCCCAGACCCTTCCAAAGATAACAGTTAAGTACCCAACGCTCAGGTGATTGAGTAGGCAGTGTTACTGCTGCTCTTTCTGATGAGATGTCCAAGTAGTTTTGAGAATCAAATCCTTCTCTTCTCTCTTTATAATGGGAAACACTAAATTTCTCTACTGCTCATGACTGCTATGATGACTTGCGTGTTCAACCATGAATCGTTGTGGCAACAAGGACCACATTAACTGCTGAGGGAGTAAGAAAAGAAGAAATCAAACTAAACCATATGAGGGGGTTCTGATCTCATTTGCAGACAAGTAAATACTGAGTAAATCTTGGCTTTTGGTGGAATTACTCTGGATTTGCACTGTATGAGCCTGAACCTGAGCCAGGCCCAGCCTGTGTTCAGGTAAGCTCATTAAATACATCCCAACCCCTCTGGCTCTGCTGGGAGCACTCATGTTTAAAGTTAATCGCGTGCTTAAAGGCTTTGGAGGATCAGGGCAAGAGGGCTCAGCCACGTACAGGCTGAGCTGTTCTGCTGTACCTACAGAGCTTCTGAAGCAAGAGTGCAGTTGGCACCACTGCCTCCCAGTGCCTTGAAACAGAAGGTTGTCAGTTAATCACTCAAGTCAAAGACAGTTTCTCTTTGGAGCAAAAAGCCATTATACTGGTGGCAGCTTCAGACCTTTGCCTTTTGGTCTCTGTCCCTCCCTTTAGATCATCCTTCACTGCAGACATGGTCCCACAGCTGCAGCTACTCCACAGGCACCCAGACAGGCAGCACTTAAGAGTTTATTTTCATTTAGTACTGGAGAAGGCTTAGGCATTGCTCAGCTGCTTCTTGCCAGTGCCAGAACTTGGGAAGGTGAGGTGAAAGCTCCACACTCCCCACAGGAGGTCCTGAGAGGTGCAGGAAAAAGCAGAATCAAGAACAAGGTTTTGCTGAGGGAAGGGGCAGCGAGAGGCACGGAGGGCTGCAGGGCTCAGCATCAGCCAACAGCAGACTGCCTGCCTTCCCTGGGATGAACAGCTCCAGGACAGACGGCCTGGCTGCAGCAGGAAAGGGTTAAAGACTCCTGCTGCCAAGAGCAAACGGGATACCAAGTCTTTGCCTTCCACCTGCACTGAAATCAGAAGACACGAGGAAAACATGGGGGCTTATGAAATGTGGTGAGTTTAGGACCAAAGGGCCATAACCTGGATAAAGCTGCAGTGGGGTCATGGGAGTGAGAGGGGCCCCCGTTCAGTGAACCTGGGGGTTCCTCTGGCAGCTGGGCCAGCTTAAACCTGAGCCGAGGGAGCAGACACCGAACCTCCTCGCCGGTGTCCCACTGCCACGTGTGCCTGCTCTGAACGCCCTGGACACAGGCAGCTGGGCCTGTTTCACGTGCCTCATCTTTATTGTTCCTCCCTGGAACACAAAGTCATTTTTAGTTCTGAACAATATGTAAAGTTTAAAAACCTCTCACAATTCTCCGATTTCAAACACAGTTCTCCTCCTCCTTCTTTCCTTTTCTCCTCTAAAATGCAGAAATACACATGCATTAACATAATTAAATGAGCGAGCAGGGCTAATAGGACTGATTTAGTCTAGAAGAAAAGGATATAATTAGAGTGCCAAGTAACAGCACTATAAGTGGTGACACGATGCTCAGAGCACCAAAGGGACATTCTGTGTTACAACAAAAAGGCTCCACATTTCTGTTGGTGACAAACGTGCCAGTGCACATGGAGTAGGTGGAAGGGGCAGCCTCCCACAAAGTGCTTAAACATCCTACCTTTGCCTCACCCCCAGGACAGGCTCTGTGACTCCTTCCACTGCTAGGGATGAAGATAACAAGCCATTGTCAAGGGCAACCACAAAGCTGCTTGTTTCACATTAGCATCCTTAACATTTTCTATCTAATCAGATTTCCTGTTGGTTGAGAAAAGCTGCCTCTCCTCATTACCAGCTGCTATTCCAGATTTCCCTCTCCCCATCCCCAATACGTATTTTGCCATGCTTGTCTGCTTTTCTGTGTAAAAAGGTTATGTATGCCTGGAGGGAGACTAAATGTTACCCAAAAAAAAATAGAAAAGGCAAAAAAACTCCCACATGAAAACAGAACTATGGGCAAGTGTCCAAGACTCTTGATTGTGTGACTGTGACTAACCAATGGGTGTTTTTTAAAAACATTTCTCTCATTTTATTCCCTCCCCTGGATGTAATAATACAACTCAAATTAGTTTTCCAGGAGCTGACTTCTTTTTATGTAACCATGTTTTATACAGATAGCAGCAGCAGCTTCTGTTTAAACTATTTAAGAGAACAAATAGCTGCAAAATGTACTTCAGATGGCCCTTCTCCTGTTAGCAGTGTATTCCTGGCTTAAAGGGAGCTACAAAACCCGTCTGTATTTTGCTGCTGCTTGGATGCCATTGTAGACAATTCCCAATGCCCACAGGACCCAGCATGCAGGTAAGGATGTCAGCTCTGCTTGTTTTACTGCCTCTGAGAGATCCACAGCATTGTAAACTGCAGAACGACTTTGACCAAACGACGCTGGAATGATGCAGAACAAAGCAGCAGTTCAGCTTTTAGCACGGTCCCAGGTTCCCCAGGGCAGCAGGGAGGGCAGCACCCCACCCGAACTGCAGCCCGGCCCGGCAGCATCACCTGCTGGCACGGGGCTCCAGTGGAAATTTCCACATTTGGGGAAGATCGCGTGGCTGTGGTTTCCTGTCGTTCTCCTTCCTCCCCTCCTACCACTTGCTGCAGTTACTGGGCCAAGGACCTTCTGCGTGTCCTCCAGGCTGGCCTCAAAGGCACTGGCCCCGGACCTGTTTTCCTGAGGTGCATTTCAGGCATGTGCGTGCTGTGAATAAAGATGATGCTGCAAACAGGCAAGCAGGTGTGGGGAAAAGGACACGAAACCAAGGCAGATTAATTCAGGAAACATGGATCTAAATTTCTCATTCCCACTTTTGTTTTTAGAAATAGGCCAAAGATACGAGGAATGAAAAGGCCCAAGACATGAGAAATGATGGACCACCAGGCTCAGATAGCAGCATGAGGAGGTGTTTAAGTCTCTCAGCAAATAGCAGAACATTCCGCAAACACCCCTACAAAAAGCCTGGGAAGTCTTTCACCTGGTGTCATCCTACATGCCTAGGGAGTCCAAATCTTGAAGTGATAAATGAGGCTCCCTGAGCACTAACCCTGTATGGAAGTGGTTAAAAGGTGCAGAGAAATCCATCACCTAAATAAAAAGAGTTACAAAGTTAGAAACATGCAGGCTTTACTCTGTGTTCCCATGCCATTATTCAGCAGATTTAAAAGGTGCATTTTTACACTCACTGCAGAGTCTTTCAAGTCTGCAATTTTCCATAAAACTTCTATTGTGACATTTTACTTGGAGAACTTTGCTAACGGCTTCCTGGTTGTCATACTTTCCAGTACCTTCAAAAATGTGTAATTTATGTCACAGTAGCAAGTTTAAACATCTCTTTTCCTGTATCCTAACAGCACAATTGAGCTGGTAACTGCTGGGCTCACACTGGAAGGTATTCTGCTAGGATTTGTTTCCGCCACTCCATTAACTTCGATGGACTGTGGCAGGGTTTGCATGGAAAGCACAGTTCAGATCACTTCACAATCAAATTTTTTCAAGCTTCATTCCAACAAACCACTGAGGATGACACGCATCAGTCTTTCGGTGGGTCTAACATCACTGCCAAGCAATTCACAGATTTTGAAGAAAAAGATAAATGCAGCCCAGGCAATTCCAGCTACAACAGAGGCTAAAAGGATTCCTGATCAGGTATTTTCCTTCTCGTGCTTGAGACAACATCTTTCAGAGAAATACACATAGAAATCACGCAACAACAAAGACTAATACCCCTCTGAATTCCCATCCACTCAGGTGGTCGCAGGACAGGCCAGGATGGCCACGGCTTCTTGTGCCTGTCTAGCAATGCAACATTCCTGGAGGAGAGGAGGAGGGATAAACAAGGGAAGAGACATTCATCCTTGTGCAGGGCAATAAAAGATGACAAGCCTTCCTCTCAGAACAAAACATTTTCTCTGAGAATGAATAACAATGCCATATGCCACGGAGGAAGGAGTAACACAGCTGCTGCTGGAGACAGACACTGCAGATTTATGGAGACCCCTAAGAGCAGCAGCTCGTGGCTTCCAGGCAACAGCCCTGCCGCACTGCTGCTGCCCAGGCCTCCCCTCAGAGCCTGCACTGTGCCAGCTTTTCCCGGCAGATCCCAAATCCCCCAGCACGGCCCCGAACCAGGTGCCTGGACACCGGAGAGGAAAGGCCCAGCACTGCTCTGCTCTCCTTGCTCCTCTTGGACAGGCCACTGGCGCGTGAATTGTTGATTTATTCACTGAAATGATCAGACCAGCTAAGAGCTAGTCTGCAGCAGGAATCCAACTGCCAGCGTAGGTTCCACTGAAATAACCATGAGCTTCTGCTGGAGTTGCACATGAGCACACAGAAGATTTGCAATACAGCATGTCACAGATGCCACGTGTAGGGCCCACCTTTTTATGCCTCATGGCTATGGAATCTTCCTGGTCACCAAATGCCACGTGCTGAGCACCTGCAGAAGCTCAGCTGCCGTCATCTTCTAGAAGAGCTTGACAGGAACAGTTCTGGGCTCAGAATTTACTCATGAACAACACAAACCCTGACAGATGACAGGAAATCCTTGACATCTGCTAATCCAGAAGAGTGCTATAGGATCCACCTTTCCCCCATGTTTAGTGAGTCATGAAATCACAACTTCTATCAAGTCAGCCCCAGAACTGAGAGGACAACTGGACTTCTTTCAAACCCCGATTTTACCATTCAGTTACATCATCACTGAAACAAGAAACCTCTCCCCAGGCCTTAAAGCAGAATGTGTATCAGAGTTAACATTTCTGGTGAGATGATAAATGCTATTGTAATAAAATACTTTTATTTAAAAAGACACAAAGCTCCCAGAGGAGGTACAAAGAACATTCATGCAAAATTTGGGGAATGTAACAAGAGAAAGCAATTGACTGAAATGTTTTGGGCTAACAGTGACAGCTCAGCAACTGATGCCCATCATTACAGAGAGAATAATGCAAGTGATTTGTAATAAGAACTCCAACCTGCTCACTCTGCCATTCCTGCAGACTCGATTGTGGCAAAATCCAGCCCTGAATATTTCATCTTAAAACACTTCTACCAGCAGTAGCATTATTTGTCTTGGCAGATACTGGAGCTTATGCAGAAAGTAGAAGGCTTACCATGTGGAATATGAAGCAGTAATGCAAAACACATATGGAACAGTAAGAGAAAGTATTAAAAAATATAGTTTAAAATAGCTTAATCTTATGTACACTAGATGAACGAGATATACCTCATTGGCAATTTCATATTAGTAAACACAGCATGAGAAGAGACCATACCTTTGCTTTATCTGAAAAGGAAAACAATCTACTTATTTTTTTTCTGCTCTGCATGCATTTCATTTCCCAAAATGCAACCAGGCGTGCATTACATACAAACTTCATCCTGCTTCCCCAAGAACAGCTGCCATGAGCATTCTCTAGCGCTATGCAGAAGCCTTATGGAGTGAAGGGTGCTGGGGACAAGCCGAATCTGAGTCTAAGTGCCAGACTTTCAGCGGAGCGCAGCTTCAGAACTGTTCCTGCGAGGAACCAACTAGGAACTGATGCCGTTTAAGGAGCAAGCAGCTTTTGGCAGCCAAAAAAAAGGGCAGTGTGTAATGATGAGAGCTGAAACAAACAAACTTTATTTAAGGAAAAGCAGCGTCATTTCTCCTCTAGAATGATCCCGTACGTGGCTGAGATCGCAGTGTCCTGTGAGAGCTGCATCAGACACTGACAGGCAAGCAAAGGGGACACGAGGGCACCGCGCTCCCGCGCCAGCTCGCCGCGCTGGCACGGGCTGGGAAACACACAGCACACTCTGGGGACACACATGGGAAAAAGAAATAGAAACAAACAGAACATGGATCCATAGTGCCACAAACCTTCCGGCTCTGTGTTCTCTTTGAGGTGCACTTGC
Organism: Callaeas wilsoni; assembly: GCA_013398955.1. Classification (NCBI taxonomy): domain Eukaryota; kingdom Metazoa; phylum Chordata; class Aves; order Passeriformes; family Callaeidae; genus Callaeas; species Callaeas wilsoni. The sequence goes on from VWPU01005438.1 coordinate 21,261, forward strand.
TTCAGTGGGCAGCAGAAGATTTCGTGACACTTAGCACGAAAAGGGGACTCTTTTTTCTTTAATTCCGCAGATTGGATCGAATCTTGCCGTAACATAATGTACTCCTGTGTGCCAGGGGGAGCGTCATCCATAACTGTGGTCACCACATAACAAAATGAACTCAAGTTAGAGCTTGAGGAAAGCAATCCAGAGAATCAAATCAACTACACAATGTCAGGGTGGGGGAAAGGCAGGAGGGGAAGAAAGGTTCATAGAAAGGAAAATAAACTTTAAAGTGTAAAGTATCTTAGTCATGGTGGTAGAAGGGTGGGAAAAAACATTTACTTTTATAAACAATGCTTCTCATAAACCTCGACACTTCATCCCGTTTCATGCAGCTTTGATAAACAGTAGAGTAACGCCCTGCTCTGAAAAGCAACAAAGTTCCCTGCTGTATTTTCTTTATTCTCCTCTAGCACCTCTATCTATTGTGCATGCAGATTAGGAGAAAAGCAAACCAAACATGCTTTTATGGCCCAGCCACAGGCAACCTCTGCACTGAGACCAGTGAGCAACCACTCCACGCCTGCAGGCAGTGCCACACCAGGGCATCTGCTCCCCAAGGACATGCCTTCATCAGGATATGTAATTACACCCCGCTCCCCAGAGCAGGGAGGATAACCCAGTGACATTTGACTTGATCATCATTTCCAACAGATAGAAGAGCAGATGTACAAAGAAAAAGCACATTAATCCTTCTGATGGTTTTCTTGTAAAACAGCAAGTAATTTTTAAAGTTGATCTTACAAATCAATACTGCCATTAATAACAAATGATACGCAGTCTGAAATGTTTCTGAATGGGGTCAGACTATTAAATGGCAAAAAGATAAAATATATAGCATAAAGAAAGCTCCAGATACCTTGAAGTATTGCATTACCAGAAAGAATTGAAACACTCTTCCACTATCTAAAAAAATGAAGCCTTAATAACAGAGATAGTGAGATTCCTCAGCTCACAGCTTTAGGCACAGATCATTTCACATGAACAAAAATTAACTGCTTTTTCACAAAAAAGCCTCTAACCACCAATTGTTATTTATAGTGTAACAGAGAGATATAAAACCATACCCAAAACCAAACTTAGATTCCCCAACCCTATTAAAAAAACCCCAAAAATTTAAAAAAAAAAAATCCAAGAATTAAGAAAGTAAAATTTCAGTAACTACTGACAGGCTAGTCTAAAACATGCACTAGCATGCACTAGGTAAGTTTACTTGGTTCTCAAACTGTTGGCCATTAATTCTAACCCTTTAACTGCTTCCTAAATATCTGCCAACGCATGGACATCTTAAAAATCTGTCAGATTTAAACATGGATCCCCTCAAACAAACATTATCCTATTACACTCTCATGCACTGGATTTTCTTCTCTAGCAAGAGTCAAAGCTGGGTGATAAATTCCACTTGACAGTTGTTCTGTTCACAGAGGGCAGTCGCCTTCTTTCAAGACCTCATTAATCCACCAGAGAAACTTTGCACCTTGACTGTTGTTGCTTCATTAGACTACACCCAGCATCAGTAATACACACTAATAATCTATATAAAGTGTCATTAAAAGGGATGCATGATCAAGTAGGAAAGCCCAAGTGGTCAGAAAAAGAGCAGCAGGTCAATGGAGCACAAGGTCTGCGCCGCCATTTAATTACACCCTTAACAATTCCAGCTTCACTCTGGCTTGTTGGAAGGGTAGGATGTGCTCAGGAAACACACTGACAGCCTGAGACCGAAGGGCAGCTGCTGGGAGTAATTACCACGAGCCAACACCTAGATAAGCCAAAGACCAAGGGGCCCTGAAGGGTCACTCCTCAGAACGCCACCAAGGAGAAGCTGCTGTGTAAAGCCACTGGAGCAGCGTGCAGGGCCCCTGCACGGCTCTGACACGTACAGGGACAAGGGACAGCGTGTGCCATGGAGCACCAACGGCCAGCAGAGCAGTCAAAGGCATCTCCAGCACCAGAACTCGGAGAATCACCATCAGGTTCAGCACTGCGTGGTGCTGGCCTGTCACTCCAGTGAAAACATAAAACGGGCTGGCAGCTGCTGCACGGGGTCTGCAGGGGACAGGAGCCACTGGAGATCACGGACACGCTCTCCCAGCTGCAGGAGCTGTCCAGCACTGGGATATGATTTCTTGGCTTACGTAAGCTCAGAGCATGCAGCATCTGCAAACCAACTCCAAGGACTGATTCCATTTGTTAAGTATCTGGCAAATGCTTGACATCATTATGTAGGCCCCTGTCCCATCTCAGGCAAGCTGAGGTGCAAAAGACATAGCCAGTCCTTCACCAGTCACCTGCACGCCCTCATCACCACCTGCACACAGATTCATTTAAATGTGAACACACCCCAACAGGACCCACACCTTCAGTAAGAGAAGAACATCCTGGAGTCAACGACAGCACAAAAGCACAGCAGGTGAAAATGAGTCTTGGTTCTGAGGGCCATCGGAGTCCTGACACCTGCAGCAAACCCCAAGAAGCACAGCACTAACACGGCCTTAAGGCTGGAATGACGCACGGATAACTCAACTGGTGGCAGTGTTCTGAAGGAAAAGCTAAGGCCTTTTCTTGACATGATGAATCGCCTCAAGTCAGGCTGGGAATTTACTGCAAAACGAGGAACATCCCCTGACCCTACTGCGTCCTCTTCCCTGCTGTGCTGACCACCAGGCACCCTCGTGCAGCCGCTGAAATCACAGCTGCAGGACCTCCAGTATGGGCCCAAGAACCAATCCACAGGCAAGTTCCACCTACACGGAACCTAATGCAAAAAGCTTGAAAAACCTGATGGCAGCAATCTGTGATGACTGAAGATCATCAGTGCACGACCATGAAAGGATCATTATTAAACAACTGTGAAGAAGCAGTCTGGAAAAGGGAGAAATATCCCCAGGCATCTGCTATGACTTTGCCAATGGGATAAAACCCACACTTATGAAAGAATCACATGTACACCAGAGTAGGAGAGAAACAGTAAATTTCAGGGAATTAACAGAAATCCAAAGCAGTGTTTACGTGCTGTGCTGTGTGCAGAGGACATTGTTTGTGCCCAGCTGTTTCCCCAGCGCAGACTCCACCTGCAGTAGCTGGGATGTGCTCACACTCCTCTGTGTAGGGCACACATCCACAGGCCTTCCACCCGCTCATCTGGGCAGTAACCACAGGCCAGAAACCGAGCTCAAAATGGGAGCGGAAGACCCATGAGAGGCCTGGCAGATGCTCAGCTTCACTCCATCCCGTGGCTGCTGTCCCCAAGAGCAGACAGAAGGAATCTTCACTGGGGCACATCTATGTTTCCTTGGCACCTTCCTGAAGGCAGATGTGGGACCACCGTGCCAGTCTCCAATATTCAGCTGTGTCTCTGCTGTTCTATTCCAGCAGTTTTGGTTTTTTTCCCTTTCATCCTAATGCACTCCCCATGCTCATGGGTAGAACACATCAGTGCTCTACATTCCCACCTTCCCAAGAATAAAACAGAGATAAGGCTACGTATGTCATGGACACAGGTCATTAATATACTGCTAAAGAACTTGTATATTCCCAGATGAAAGTGATAAATAAACTACATAGCTTAAAAAAAATTAATAGTCTTTTCTTCCCCTCACTGTCCCCTCACAATTTGATGGAGGCCAAACCCACAGGAACTGTGTATACGAGAGGAATTTGCTTAGCAGTAAATATAAAATAACTGCAATAACTATTATGTTTCCTAATCAAAACATTCAACTTGCTAAATATCGCCCTGTAGCACATTCTTTAGCTCAAATAAAATAATAATAATTACATTAATAAAAACTTGCTGTCAACAAGCCAGTAGGAAAAAAATTTCTTCTTCCCATAAGCTTTACTGAGAGAAAGCGATCCTTAGGATGACTGCCGGCACCAGGATGTTTTTCAAGATAAATTCAAACATGTTTACTTTATATAAACACACCAGCTAAACAGTGTGCTGGTTTGTGTCTTTCTTTTATGTCCAACTGCATTTCATTCCCATCTAGAATTGCCAGAAACCATAACATCAACCCTGTCCATAGGCCTTGGCTCGGGTTCCAACTGAATAATCTTTGATGTAATTCAGAGTTTAATAAAGCTGTAAGGAAATATCTTTTCCCCCGGTTTTACATAGAGAGGCTCCAGCTCTGCTAGCTAAAGGCTGTAGCAACCATAGGGCAAATAAAATCCAGGCAAAACAAATCCTCCTGTTCCTGTTAGACTATTGTTCTTGTATGTATGACACAATTTAACACAAAAAAATTATACTTCCATGGAGCCATTCACTCCTTGAGTGAACTCAGGTCATTACCTAAAACACAGATTTTCTTCAGTTCCCTAACTTTTCATAGTCTGGTTAGTTTTACATGCCGTGAGCCCCAGGTTGCTTACACTTGCAATAAATTCATTTTGCTGGTATTTTGGAAGGACTGAAGTCGTGTCTCTATACATCAGGTCTTCAAGCCACAGAGAGCATTAGAGTGCCTCTTAAATCCTGCACCCACAAAGTGAGGAAAATCCCTTCTCTTTAGTACAGGGGAGGAAGCTGCAAAAAAATTCATTCCCCCAAGATGACTTTTTGGAATAATGAGAGCAGCAGCCGATGCCTCCCCACTGTCACCTCCCCGTGCCGGACACAGTGATGCTCATTGAGCACCTCCATCCTCTGCCTCCATCACCCACACAAAGGAAATAAAGGTCACAAAAGAGGTTACCCAGGCCTGGAGGCTGTTTAGAGTTAGGCAGGAATTTTTTTTTTCCTTTTAGGGGAAAACATTAGGCTATCAAGTTGCTTTCAGCTCCTTACAGGAACAGGCCTAAAAAAATCCTCTCTAAAATAACTTGCTTCCAGTGACTGCCTGTAGGACAGGGAAGGGTAGGATAGTGGGGTATTTTGCTGTAATAACATTTTCCTAGTTGAGACAGCTGATGAAAATCTCTCAGGTATATGTGCAGTAAAAATTCCCTTTGCTTCTTTTCATCACTGCTTTGTTTTCCCTTTAATTTTTCCCAGCTGCAGGTGTGATTTTTTTTGTTAGCCACCTGAACAACATTATAAACTTGGAGCACAACAATACTTAAAAGCTAATTGAAAAAAATATCTATTCTGGGGTTGTAAAACACTCAAAACCTCTTAATGACAACACAGTCTATCCAAACCAATTCACTATTAAGCTTTGCCAAAATCTTGATGAAGTATTCTTACCAAACAGCCCTGGCACTTCTGCATCACCCAGAAATCTTATTTTCAGCTTGCAGCTGTGTGCTCCCGACTTTGAAGTCTGGTTGACTCTGACTTGCAGTTTTCACAATGAAGACATATTACAGGAAGCACAAGCAGCCAATTCTCTAATTTTTATTCACAGCAAGCCATTTGTGGAGTCCCTCATTTTGCCTTACTCCTTTCTCCCCAATATACCACCAGAACCAGGAAGCACACCAACTTATTTCAAATTGAAAGAAACAAAACAGCAAAAATACCTTGTGAAAGACACAACTTTCTTTAGATGACTTTTCAAAATTAAAAGTAGGCTCAAAATGAACTCTCATTATATCTGGGAGCTGCTGCTGGATGGGGTCCGTGGCGGATGAGAGGCTGCCAGGGACAGCCCAGCTCCTTCCCTCTCACAGGGAAGCAGTGCCTGCTCTTTTGTTCTCAAACCAATTCTATACGTTTCCTCTATGGCAACTATTTCCTGTGCTTATTTTTGAACCGATATTAAAAGGACATTTTTATGGCATGCATGAATAGAGCATAATTCTGAGATGGGCAGTAACTGTCTCCAAGAACTCAGATACTCAGGGAAGCAAACTCCTTGCCCAATACAGGGCTTCTAGTACTTGAACTAGTGAGTTCTCAAACCGCTGATCTCAATTAGACTGCAGCTGGTTATTAGAACTGGAGGCTTTTGGGGTTCAACAGTATATGGCCTAGGAGTGCTTTTCTGTGTCCGGTGGGAAAGGGAGGGTAAGCTCCTATTTAAGGCATAAATATCAGAGGAGTATTTAAAATTCACCACTCATGTCTAAGGAACACTTCTTGTGGTAAAGCCAAGGTTCCAGCTCCTGCTGGGATTGCTGTGTAAGGCAGAGAGTCACAAACACTTCCACAGGCAGCTGCAGCCTGCACCTCAACAGTTCCCCTCCCCTGGGAAGGTTCCCCATCCCACAGGGAACACCGTGTGTGTTTGTTACCCAGCAGCAGCCACGGGAGCCTGAACCTCACCCAAAGAGCCCCAAACTGCTCAAAGCCTGCAGCACCAGCACCCCTAAAGATTCCAACTCCTAAACCTATGTGGGGCCTCATTCCTTGAGCAGTAAACAGAAATCCCCTTTTCCAAAGTCTGCAGGAGAAGCTGGAATGTCCCAGTCCTAATCCCAGGGCTTGGTGAATCCCACGCAAAGCAGGAGGGTCAGCACGGCCCAGCGAGTGGCTCAGCTTCACCATCTAACGCAGAACAAACCGCGCTGAGAGCTGCTGCAGCTCACTCTCGGGGGGACTTCTCCTCTCCAGGACAGAGCTCCTCCTGCTTGAGCTGCATCGCTCGCAATTACTGCACAGTCCCTGCTGATACACTCGATGGAATCCTTATTAGAGAACCAGGAACGAAGTGAGCCAAAATTATATGGTTGAAACCTACTGCAGGCAAAACATTTCATGCTGAATTAATTCTTAAGGTTTGCACAGCTCCACCTTCATTCCCACATCAAAGAATTTCTCTGATGATTTTAGATACTGAATTATTTTCTGATATGAAACTACTTTCCATTGTGAAATATCATTATATTTTAAATAAGTGACTGCCATGTGATCAAAACTGAAAGCTGACAGCTCTTTCAACCATGTTTCCTCTAACATATGTAGAAATTTCTAAACTTTTTGATCTGCTGAAAAATTCTGAAATATGCTCTCCTTAGGTCAACCACACAAAGTATTTTTTTTCAGATCTTCCAAAAATATTTGCACAGAACACTCCCCTTGACCTAAAAGAGTAATTGGATTAACTGCTAGCAGTAATAGGCTGTTATCCTCTGAAAAGACTAGCCCAGACAAGGCTGCATTTAGATCCTTGTGGATAATAAAGACAAAGACATAGGACATCAAAAATGTGTTGGTAAATGCTGCTAAGAATGCATTTCCTCCTTCCCCTGTGGAAATGGCAGCAGCATTTCTGCAGAGCCGTATCTCCCAGCTATTCCAGGCACCCATCTACCACCGGCAGCCTTGGATTGACTCTGTCCTGGCCACTCTTCAGGGATGCAGCTGGAACCGTGACCTTAGCGTGCCCACATGCAAGGACGGGAACCCAAGGCCCAAGATGCAAACTGGACCCACTCCGTAGGGACTCCTGCTGCCTTGGCTTGGGTTACCGATGTGAGCAGAAAGCCTCCTACCCTGCTACAGCCTCAGGCTCGCATTTACTGAGGATTCACTGACTGTTCAGGTAGGCAGCGAGCAGCCCAAGGGCAAACAAGGGAGGCTCCAGCACCTTGGGAGGGCTGGGAGCACAAGGAGCGTTCTGCTCCGTCCCTGCAGCTGCAGGGAATAATAAGGGAAGGAACAGAAAAAGCCAGCACATCAATACCTTGTCCCAAGCCTGGTGTCACCAGCAAAATGTCGCTTCAGTGGAGTTTAGGTTGGTATGAGGGAACACTGCTTCACCAAACGGGCTGCTGGGCGTTGAGATCGGCTGCCCAGTGACACAGCGGAATCGCAGCCCCTGGAGGGATTCAAAAGACCTGTAGATGTGGCACCTGGGGACATGGTCTAATGGTGAACACAGCAGTGCTGGGGCAATGGCTGGGCTCGATGACCTCTGAGTGTCTTCCTGCCTAAACAATTCTGTGTTTCAAGGATCTTGGTGTGGGAGAACTGCAGTTTCCAGTGCTGCCAGGCAGTGCTGTCGGCCTCCTGCATCTGATCTGTGGTGAGCAGATCGACACTCCTGCTCGTCAGGAGCTAAGGAACAATTTACTCTCCATTGTGCAGGCCCACCACCGTTCCCTTCCCAGCCACCAGGATCTGTGGTTTTGCTACGGCAGACGTGCCCACTCTTATCTAAACTCTGCAGCTCAGCTCACTGCTTTGCTGTGCTTGCTCCTGAATGAATGAATGAATGAATATTTCTTCTCTGCCTGTTCTGAGCGGTTTCCTGCTTTTCCCATCTGCTAAAATAAATGCAAGCTGGCTGCTTTCCAAACAGGTGGGTTGGTGCATGCAGCACAGCAGACAAGACAGTAATTCACAGGGTACCACTCATTTTTGTGGAGTGTGCGCATGGGCAGCGACAGGCACACGGAGCGGGGAGCTGGGAGCTGGGAGCACACAGGCTGGAACCGGGGACGCTGCACGGCAGCAGGGGCTGCCTCACGGGAGGACACGGCAACAGCAGGTCCTGCTTGGCCAGCCTCACAGGACAAACCATCCAAATTACACAGGCACCAAGCATTCGGCTCTTAGGATCAAGCTGTGGCTGCCACACCAGCTGCTGCATCAGACATTTCTTTCTGCTCCAACGACACAAGCCTCGTGGAACACAGGAGGAGAGGGACAGCAACTCCAGATGAAAATATGAGCTTACTCAAGCCCCTCACTCACCCTTGGCTACCATAAAACCCACTCTGACCAGCTCACGGTAAATTTAAAAATCGTTGTGACAATTTGTCTCACAGCAGTGAACTTATGTTCTTCACTGACAAAGTTTGGAAGAAAAAGCAAGGAATGTCACTGTTTCTAAGAGAATATCCTTGAAGTGTGGTGAAAATCAGGCACACAGAGAAGGTGCCAACAGAAGTGCTAGAAAGGTCCAGGGATGAGTGAGAAGCTGGCAGTCTTTGAGAGCTTCGGAGAGCCATAGTCTGCTACTCGTGAAATATTAGAATACTCTTGTGTATCATAATCTTAATGAGAATTTAATTATTAATGTAGCCCTGTTTGGAGTTAGGAGAATAGCTTCAAATGATAAGGGAAGTTGAGAGAAGTGGGAATGCCTGTAGCTTTTTTCTTCCTATTTATGGAGCATTATTGTCAACAGCTGGGCTACAAAAAGAGACAAACTTCCCTAGTGTTGGGAAGAAAAAATCCCAAAACAACAAAAACACAAAGAACTAAAAAAGATCAGAATCCTCTAGGAAGAGTAAACAAGGAATAGTAGCCTGAAAATGGCAATGAAATCATCAAATAATAGACCGCATCCCTCCTGGAAATCTGAAAGGATCAGCCATGCCTCTCAGGAGCAGGAGATGAACACCAGCCTGCAAGTCTGTTCAGAGACTTGTCACTGAAAGCTGCAGCTCTCAGGCATTTCTCTTGGAACAAGCAGACAAGAACAGAAGCACCATTCACAAAAGGACAGGTGACACCTCCCAGTTATTTGCCCCATTTACCGAGGATTAACAAAAAGAAAAATGTGAGAAATTGAGTGTTTTAAAATTCAAACTCATTACAGAAAGAGCTGTTCAGAGAAATGGCCTCAGAGGAAATTTTTCAAAGTGAAGCACAGAAAACTCATCAGCAGAAGCCAAAAGCCTCGGTGTGCCACGGAGAGGTGACAGAGTGTTCTCACAACCCTGGGAAGCAGCAGAACCCTGTACCCTGCTCTGCTTCAGCACTCCCACCCAAAGGGGCAAGGAGCTCTGACCAGAGCTGTGCACACAGAGGCTGAACAGCAGAAAGTCCTCTCAGAAAAAAAATATATAATTTAACCTGAAATTAATATTACTCTTCATTTTAAGGTTGGAAATTGTTTTTAACTGGTTAAAGATTAGGCTTTTGCAGATAGGGTCCCTATATACAAACACACATGTACACAAAACAGTTCAGTTTTAAAACAGTCAAATGAAAGGCTGTAATACTTTCTCACATTATTTTCTTGGACTAAGCTTTAGTTAAGTTGAATTCCACCCACGGGTGATTTTGCACAAATCACTTGTTGCACACCCCAAAAATTTACCCAGCAAGTTATACCGTCTTGAAAAACACTACTGAGCTGTAGGCTGCGTGTAGTCATTCACACAACCAAGAGAAACCTCTGCCTACGCTGCCACGTCTGTTCCCCAGTGTGTTACCTACTGCAGCAGCCACTGCTGGAGCAGCTTTCCCCAGCCCAGCTGCCAACGTTAGGACTGAATAATCCACCTCAGACAATCTGACAATTAGCCAGCTCTTTCTTTCCCCCTATCTGGCCCATGCAGTGTTAAGTCATTACATCCACTTGAACAGCCATCGATTGAGGAACAACACGCAAAACATCCCATTCCCCCCTTTCCTGAAATGAAAGGACTGTGTTTCAGAAGCCTGCGCTTGACACAGTTTTAGAAACTGTACTTGAAAATGTTTTTGCCTTCTCTACACTTACTAAAGCCTTTCAGACATTGCACAAATCCATGTGCAATTATGCTGTTACTCGGTGTAGCTACAACACACTTGCTGCATATACAGAGAAGGGTTTTGCTTTTCACTTTTCATCAATTTAATCAGCAACAAGACAATTAGCAGAAGACTAAACAGCCTGTTTTCCTGTTACTGTCCACCTTCATGATCACGCTTGTAGAGTCCAAGTAGATGTTCTATATACTGAGATCTTTCTCAGCTCCCCAATAACTTTCTTTTGTACACTGCCATGGTACTCCCACGTATTGCCCAGCATATCTGCTCTGCACTAGCAACCTAAGTGCACCAGAATTACAATTTTCACACAGTATGGCCTTAAATGATATTATTATTTTACTTAAAGTGGTAGCTTTCGGTTCCTTGAGACAGCTGCTACATCATCTGCCAGGCAAGGCGAGAGAGGCAGCAGTCCCAGGTCACCGACAGCCGGGAGGGTTTTGCTCCGTGCTGGGAGCTGCGAACGCGCAGCGGCTCGGCCGACGCCGGAGCAGGGAGGATGTCCCTGCCCAGGTACCGGCTCGGACAGACAGAGGCTGCCAGCAGACACCCGAGCGAACTTCACCGCAGAAGCATGGAGCTGCCAGCTCCTTCCTCTCCAAGGGGACCCTGCGGGGGTGTCTCGGCAGCCCTCCTGCCCCTGCGCCGTGCCGGGCAGAGGGCGAGCGGGACCTGCTGCGGGGGCAAACCCAGGCAGCCAGCCGAGCCCAGTACGCGCCCCGTGGTGGTTCCAGGCGGGCCGTGCAAACGCAGCCCGGCAGGAGCTCCGGAGCCTCCCGCGGCTCTGCCCACCGGCCGTGACCGCGGGGCCGTGACCGCGGGGCCCGGGCGGGGCCGTGACCGCGGGGCCGTGACCGAGGAGCCGTGACCCCGGGGCCCGGGCGG
>VWPU01005439.1:0-100433 GCA_013398955.1 Callaeas wilsoni
CGCCCCCGCGCATTGCCCGGCGCCGGCACCCACCGCTCTCTCGCCTCCTTCCCCGCGGCGCGGAGCCGCGGGACGGGACGGGACGGGACGGGACGGGACAGGAGCGCGGCGCTCTCTTCGGCGGTGCGCGGCGGCGGGCGCGGGTACGATCCCGATCCCGCCGCCGCTCGGGGCGGTGCCTCCTTGCTCATAGGCTGCAGGTTGAGGCGGGGACTGGGGCGTCGCTCGCAGCAGGCCGGTGGCGGCGGGCGGCCGCTTTGTGTGCGGTGGTGGCGGGGCCGCCTCCCTGTCCCGCCTCGGTGGGGGCGAGCCCGGGCTCTTCAAACACGGCGGGCATGGTTGTGGGAGGGAAAGCTGGACGTCGATGGAAGCGACTGAGGAGGGGGAGGCTGTTCGCGAGAGAGCGAAATAAACCCTGAGTGAGGCAGGGATGTGCCGTGTGTCCCTTCGCCTCGTCCCCTCCTGCAGTTTTGGGCAGGAAGGTCCTGCTTCTCCCATGTGGTGATCCCCTTCGCGTCCGTGGCACGCTTCACTGGCCAAAACCTGGAGGCTCCAGCAGCCATGCAGTGCCCCGAGGCGGCCTTGAGAGCCGTCGGGGTGCCGGCGGTGTCCCGCAGCCGGCGGTGTCCGAGGCGCGGCGGTGCTGCACAGCTGCGCACGGCGGGCAGCTGCGGGGCCGGGGTGGCTGCGGCGCTGGCTCACCGAGGGTGCCACCTGCTCTGCGATGGCCCCAGCCGAGGCAGTGAGCTGCTGGCAGGCTCTGCTCGCCCGACTCGTCCCTGCCTGCCTTCCTCTCACCAAGGAGGTGGCTGATGGCAGTTTTCTCAGGACCCTTCCATTGGTCTGGCTAAAAACAAAAAAGGCCCCTGTGTACCGGGGCTTCCAAGTGCACAGATTCCAGCGCGGGTGCTGAAGGTGACCTTTCGATACCCTGCTCTGAGTCACAGCTTGGCTGGACGGAGCTGTGCAGGGGCGGGCACCATAAAGCAGAGGAGCGCTGGACCCGCTGTTGTCGAGGTCGCTGCCAGCCCCTGTGGCATCAGCCTGGCGAAGTGTTTCAGACCAGGTTTGCCTGAACTGTGGTGGTTTGGCCCCCCATTCTTCTAAGTCACTTCGGATTCAAGATAGTGGAATTCATTCATTAGCAAATGTGCGCTCGGTACTTTGAAGACGTGAAGTCGTATGAAAGCAGAAAGAATTATTAATTTCTTTTTGGATGATTTGGCTGGACAAAAAAAGGTGTGGATGGTTGGGATTTTTTCCCCCTCACGTTTCAGTAACCTTAAGCAGGCTGCAGCTTGTGATGAGACGTGAACAGTTAGTATGCAGCTCACAGAATGCGTGAGCAATTTATTAGTTTTCATCAATCAATGACCTTTGTGGATTTAAACAATTATATATCGTTTCTCCTTTAATTATTTTTGTTTTCTATCTTTTCTCTAACGTTTTTATATATGCAAATAGTGTTATGACCATCCAGAAATGGATATGGGCTGCTACCTTATTTACTGTTAATTCATTATAATTTTCACCTAGATTTCCTCAACAGCTTTTTTTAATTTTCTCTTTTTTTTATTTTTCAATACGTATGTGCATGGGAATAAAGCCATCAACTTCTAGGAAAGCTCTACTGTGGTGTGTGATATCTCTTGTAGTAGCCTGAATGAGAACATTACGAAGACCAGTCTTTTAAAGTAACATTCATTGCCGAAAAACACCAAACCAACAAAAAACAAAACCCTCTGCAAATAGGAGATGGAAAACAATACGCTGAGAAACATTACTGTGTATGAGGAGTAACTCTGTTTAGGTAAAAAGAGTTGTTGAAACCCCAGATCTGTTGCTTTGTTTCTACAGTTGAGAAAGACGTGGAAAGCTTTAAAAGGACTGCACAAATCCTTGTGGTGTTTTGACTGACACTTACCCTGCGCTCTTTTATCAACATTTACACTTCTTTCTCTGACTCCTCTGTCCCTGAAATGACATATACCAAGAAGCCTCAAGGCAAATTAAAATCTGAAATTACTAGTAGCTATTGTAAATTTATTATTATGTTGTTTTGCTGGAAAAACTTGAGGATTAAGATGTCCTGTTAGTAAAAATGGGTCCCAATATAAATCAGTTTTGTAGCAAGTATATTAAAGCTTTGTAAGAACTTGTTATCTGGAAAAGTAGAAAAATATGTGTAAAAAAGTATATAAAAGTCTAAAGGATGTTTTTGCTTATGCAGTGGTAAGAATCTAAGTGGATCCAGTGGTCTTCAGTGTGGCCTAGCAATGAGCCTGGGAGAGCCCTGTGCTGAGAGCTTGGATGGTACATACCTGGGCATAATACACGGGAAGGTTATGGTCAGGGCTACTGTATATCTTCCCATTTGTTGTCATTGATTCATTAAGAAATGCTGTGTTGGGCAAATTTCTCTGGCCACACACTCCTCTCTTTCACCCTCACAGCCTGCAACTATTGAGATCAAAAGAAATGGCACTATTACTTGATATGTATGCAGTTGTCTTGCTCAGAGGCACCCAAACTTCAGTGCATTTCTGAGTTTTCTTGTCAGAAGTAATGTATGTATTCTCTTGTCTCTATGTTACACTGCAAAACATTTTATAAAGGGTCTTGTTAATCAGGGCATGGGGAAAATGACCAATACCCCAGTGTTCTGAGTGCACTTGGCAAAAGTGTGACAGAATTGGGACTATTTATCCCTGTTTTGTATCAACCAGGAGAAGCTACATGTGAAACTCTGTAGGACTAGAAAGGATGTAGGTATGAACACATACAGACTTTTTTTTTTTCTTAAAAAAGACCTAATACACTTCCTATTAGATAGCAGTAGTAAAATTTTCAGGTAGATTAAGTATTTGGAGGTAAGTATTAAAGCTAACATAACAGTTACAAAAGCTGTCAGATTTAGAGCAGCAGATTTATTCTTGCATATGTTCAGTAAACTTGCTAGGGAGTTGGGTTGCTCCCTGCTGTGTAGCTGCCGAGGGTGTGTAATCTAAACTATTTCTCTTGCAGGTCTTACCCACATTCAAGTGAGACAGGCTTTGGGTCTTGCCCAGTGTCACTTACCACACAGCGTCACAGGAAACTGAAGCAGATTTCCCCAGTAAGCTGATTGTAACAATCCCAGGTAGCACTTGCTTTCCCATGAGTTCTTGCAGAGTGCATCAGCATCATCCATTAAGATGAGAATATAGTGCAGAGTCACAAAGGCCTGCAAAGAATACAGATGTTCTTGTGACATAAAAACTCTCAATTACCAGCCACAATACCTAGTGCTTATATAATATTTCACATGAACAAGACATTGAAAAATGTGAGTTATTTCACTTACAGTCACCATGGAGGTCTGTAGCCAATCTCACCTGTGCATCCAGAAGCACTTCCAGGAGTACCTAGTAATCAGAGGACTGATTCTATTTAATTAAAACTAATTTTGAAGCCATATGATTCAGAAGAAATAGTCTGATAATAGAATAGTGCTGTGGCTGCTAAAAGCAGAGGAGATACTGGATTTATCTAGTGGTAAAGGTGGCTGAATGCTCCACATGTAAGTGTTCCTAGGTATATTGGAAGCCATCTTTCAAAATGTGGTGAAAAGAAAAAGAGCTTTTTTCCTACTGTGCTTTTTGTGTATATTTGGGTTCTTCAAAAGCAATTGGTCAGACCAGTGTTTGTGTACTAGTCTTCTCCCTCAGCTTCCTTTCTAGCTGCTCAGAGAGCACTGGAAGATTTTCATTAAATCCAGAAGGCCTAGAAATGTATTTTTTAGATTTGACAGAACCTTATAGCAGTTTCTCAGGAAAACATCTTGCCTGCAACAGATTTTCAAACCCTATATATGGCTAGATAAACATCTAAGCATTGGTTATCTTACTGTTGTATTCTAAAGCAAAACAAAAAAAAAATAACTTCGAAAAGTTGCAGGTAAGACCACTAAGTGGCATGTTTCACAACAAGGCTGTGTACCTAGAATCACAGAATCAGTTAGGTTAGAAGAGACCTCTGAGACTGTCAAGTCCAACTTGTGACCGAACACCACCACGTCAACCAGACCATGGCACTGAGTGCCACATCCAGTCTTTCCTTAAGCACCTCTAGGGATGGTGGCTCCACCACCTCCTGGGCAGTCCATTCCAATATTTTATCACCCTTTCCATGAAGAATTTCTTCCTAATGTCCAACCTAAACCTCCCCTGGCACAGCTTATGACTATGTCTTCTTATCACCAGTTGCCTGAGAAAAGAGGCTGATGTCTGCCTGGCTACAACCTCCCTTCAGGCAGCTGTAGCAAGCCATAAGGTCTTCTCTGAGCCTCCCTTTCTCCAGGCTAAACAGCTCCAGCTCCCTCAGCCACCCTTCACAGGACTTGTGCTCCAGACTCTTCACCAGCTCCATTGCCCTTCCATGGATCTGCTCCAGCCCCTCAATGTCCTTCCTGAACTGAAGAGCCCAGAACTGAATACAGCACTCAAGGTGTCCAACACACACGAGTACCCAGTACAGGGGGACAGTCACTGCCATGGTCTTGCTGGCCACACTATTCTGGTACAGGCCAGGATGCCATTTGCCTTCTTGAGACCTGGGCACACTCTGGCTCATATTCAGTTGCTGTTGACCAACACCCCCAGATCCTTTTCCTCTTGGCCACTTTCCAGCCACTCTGTCCCCAGCCTGTAGCACTGCAGGGGTTGTTGTGACCCAAGTCCATGACCTAGCACCGGGCCTTGAACCTCATATCATGTGTTTTGGTCCATCAATCCAGCCTGTCCAAGTCCCTCTGCAGAGTCTTTCTACCCTCCAGCAGATCGACACTCCCACCAAACTTGGTGTCATCCACAAATTTGCTAATGGCAGACTAGGTATTCTCTAGCACAATTCTCCTTGATCATGGGAAAGTCTTCCAACATTCCATTTACCTGGTCTCATGGATATGAGAGCAATAATAAACTTGTTTTTTGTTAGAATAATTTGTTAAGTTGTGAAAAAAGTTAACAAAACTAGTGCATTACAGTTGCTGCTTTTCCACTTCTTTTTTTAATTTTTAAATTGTGGTGAATGTAATACGTGTTCGGCACGCCGAGACACTGATCTGTATTACCATGCTACAAATGAACAATTGATTGTCATCTACCAGTAATTCTGAGGGTATCAGTGATGTAACTTTTTACTGTGTCCTTTAGCCACAGCAAATATGTCAGACCTCTTGGAGGATTAGATGTCTTTATAAAAAAATCTCATCACAGGTCTTCTGTTTTTCTTTAGAAATCAAGGGTTTGAGCCTCTTCAGTCAATACCCACTCCACTGCCTGTTAAAGCCACGGAAGAACTCTTTGGAAAATTGATTTGGTAAAGCCTAGGAGACTCATGTTTTGCAGTTTATAGGCATGGAGAGAACTACACTGAAGGGCAGTTCCCTGCTTCTCTTGACCTACTGCAAGTAATAGGCAGGTGGGAAGAGGACTGGTGAGGTCTCACAGCTGCATCAAGTAAGATTTTCTCCTCACAGTGGTCAATGGAAAAGCCACAGTGCCACTTCATCAGGAAGACTTGTTGTTCTCAATTTAGTTTAATTGTCTGAAAAGCTTAGTTTAGCTAAAATCTTTTTAATGCTAAAATCAGTTTCTTTTCTACCTGTATCCCTCTACTTTGTCATCATTTATTCAATCATTTAGTTGTTTAAAGCATTGCAATATTTTATATATGCTTAAATATTTTATCTTTTTTTGGAGCAGTTAGCCAATTGTGCATTTTTATGCAAGTTCACTTTCCTGACTGTTTTTGAAACTCTAGCTCAAAATGTGTCTCTGGTTGCAAAGCTTTTTAAACTATTCATTATAATGAAATATTTTACCAGATAATTCACTGAGACAAATGTGAAATGTGCAGTTGGGAAGGTAAAATTATAACCAGTTACATAAACCTGTCCTCATTAGCTCCTTTCAAACATCTCCAAATGTTACCAATAGAGAAAGACATCCTCTGAGAGTGGCTTGAAATGTGAATTCTTTAGTTTTCAATTTGAATCTGCTTTATGTTTGAGAGGAAGGCTTTAATTTCCTACATCTGAGATTCATTTTCAAATGCAAGCTAACAGGCAGATTAGCCTTTAAGGACCATTAGTGACTGGCCAGAATGGTGTTGGTGACTAGAACATAAAAGGGGAAAAAAGAAAAATATGGACTTAAGAGAGTGAATAAGGGGATGCATCAAACTGTACTCTCAGCTGGTGTCTATTGAGATGGCTTCCTTCCACTGGGACTGTGCCAGATGAGACCAGTAACAGATCTGTCCTTTGTGATTCCAACTTTAGTCCTGGGCCACAACTTAAAAGTAGTTTTCTGGATTATTTAGTTGGTTCTTATTTTATATGCAACGTACAGAGCCTTTACTGATAACCTGTGGAACATTCTTCAAAGCTTTGCTGTAAAAACGGGTAACAGCAAAGGAAACGTTTAACACTTATTGCACTAATGAAAATATCTTCAGACACATTAAAGGCCTTTATGGAGTTTTGATGGTTTTATTATTATTACCATCTCTGCTTTAGTAAATCAGCAGGTCAAAGTTTTGTTTATTTATGTCAGAAATTATTGATGTATCTCTGGCCGTAAGCAGAAGTGTATGAAGGGCTATGCCACAATCTTTGGATGTGTTACCATTTCCTCCTTTTCTGCATGTCTTTCATAATCTACCAAGAGAGAGCTGGCTGTGTCCTTTATGTCACTTTAGCTAAATCCCATGGGCTTCTGTGAAACTTTCCTGCTGTTTCCTTGCCAAATCATGGATACCCAAGCCTTGAAAAAGATATTTGCCTCCTGGTAAAACAAATGGTTGTTAGAGATGAGAAACCAGACTCAACAGAGCATTTGTTTCAGCAACTTCTGTGATCTATTCATATGTTTCATAGATGTATATGTTTTTCCAGGGAAATGCAAGGGGATTTTGTATGAACCAGCTTGCAAGTCAGAAAATTCCTTTAAAGTGAGCCATAGTCAATAGAAGGCTGAAAGAAGTATCTTGTTCTGATCATTGTACATAATTATTGTAAAATAGTTTGACAGGTTACAGACTGTATGTGGCAAAGTAAGGTGAAGTTGAAAAAAAAGTCAATACAAGACAGAAGACAGGACAGCATGTTAGTCTTGTGTCTACCCCAAAGAGGGTATGACTGAGAGAAGAAAAGGTTACATGGAGTTTTGGCTGAATGATATTATAAAGCATCATTTAAAAAATCCTTTAAAACTGCTCACTTTTTTTGCCTTTGCTTTTAGCAAAATTAATTATTTTATAACGTACTTTCAATTTAGGTAATTTGAAATGTCAATGCAGAAGAAGCAGTTAAAGTCAGAATGTCCTAGCACCCCTTGATTAAAAGAGTTTAAAAACATTGCTGTGTGACTTACAGCTGAGAAAATTGAAAAACATATATTTAGTGCTATTTCCGCCATTATACTTTTTGGATGTTAGTTTCTCTTTTGATCATTGCATAGGAGAAACTTCCTTGTTTTACTGTTAACTGAAACATCCAAAACTGTAATCCTGCTTTGGTAGTGCAAAGCTATGTTCATGTGATCAGACATCACATGTTAAATGTTTTTTCATCTGTAATCTAATATTTATGAGCTATTATGGTAGTGAAGCTTTCTGGTAATGAAGGTATTTGTTTTCCAGTGATATAATTTCACTTCTAAAAACAATTTCTATTTAACAGAACTGAAATGTTCTTGATATCCGCAAATGTAATTCTGTCTGATATCAAAGTTTAGAATAGATGGGCCACATTAGCAAAGGACTACAGAAATGTACATTATTTCAAAAGAGATGAAATTTATATTAAAGGATGAAAATAATTGTGAAAACTTATGATGTTTTGTTTCCATTCTGAAACAACCCAAGTCTTCTAACAACAGTTTTCATTGCATCACTTCCAGAGTGCTAAATACGTTACATTTCTGCAAGATGATGAACTCAAACATACTAACATTGTGCTGGCATTCCTGCTCCTTTGACTTGTATTCCAGGTGCAGACAGCTAGATCAGCATTAATCAGTGCAGAAAATCACATTTGTGTGCCAGGATTTCAGACTGCTGTTAGGTAAAGAATTGTTCTTTAAGTCTTCTTTAAGACAGATACAAGGTTGGAAGGCATCATCCTTGCAGTGTGTCTTCGTGTTGGGGACTCGGTTTTTGACTCCTCTGGAAAAAGTGTTACTGAAATGTTTTATTTCTAAGCAATTGAAAAAAGACCACGCTTTGGTAGATTAATGTACTTACAAGAAGTAGCAGCAAGATGAATATAGGTAAACATCAGTGGGAGAAGAGTGCTGTATTTATGCAGAAGTGTGTGTATGTGTTGATGTACACGTGTGTATGTGTGTGTGTGCACGCACGCACATGCACAGGTGTGATTTTATACTCCAACGTACTCTATAGTAAATTTTAAAACTGTTTATCTTTTTCAGAAATTAAAAAAAAAAAAAGTTGAATCCTTGTCTATAATATTTTTCATTTTAAAGGATGATGTCAGTACTATATTAGTTATCTGCTTCTACAGAGGATTTAGGATATGTCTACATGGGGCAGCAGAGCATGAAGACCATCTCCAGTTCACCTAGATTGAACTAGGGTGATAAATCTGTGAAGCACGTTTCATTGTTGATAGCTCAAGTACCAAAGGTGTATAAACTGTATTTACTTGACCCACTGCTCAGGATAGTAAGTTTTCCCTCTTCACAAGGCTGATAACCTGGGCTCAGCATAGTTTTGAAACTTCTGTAGTGTATAATTCTAACATTAACCAGTGCTAGCCAGGCAACTGCATCACATTCTAGCATGCTTTGTGGATGCACCATGTGTAAACAGGGAGAGTATTTGTCTTAAGCTGTTAAAATAAATATTTAATATCATTCACTGTCTATTTTATTCTTCTTATTAATATTTATACTCACCTTTCAGGTCTATGACTTTGTTGAACAACGTGCAGTAGAGTTGGACTCATGGTAGATGATCATAATGCCAAGGGAGGATGAAATGCAGGATGAACGAGTGTGTCCTGGGGTTTTGATTCTAGTTTTAATTTAACCTTTGGAGCTGTAGCAGATCATGCTCAAGGTTATGTTAACTTTCATGTTAACTTTCATTTTTCCTCCCTTGTAAAATGGCGTAGTGATGGTTGGCACCTCTGTGAAGTGTTTTGAGAACTTCAGGAAAATTGCATGTTGGTAACTAAGCCAGTGAAAAATGACTAGATTTTTGTTTTGTAGTATGTTTCTACTAATATGATGGGGGAACAGTACTCTGCAGTGAAGGTGGAATTATTCTGTGATGTAGAAAGTAAGGATAAATGTTGGAATGAGACAGAGGAATTAATTTCACCGTAAGGGATGGCTGCTGTGCATAGGTGTACATCTATGGTAGTCATTATAGGCTGCCTTTCTAGTCAGTGGAGAACACTTGCCACAATCCATTTGACTTTCTTTAGATGTCTGCTTGAGGGTGAGATGAATAATGCCCTACGAATAATGTTCATTATATAATTTAATCTTACATCCTACTATAGAGGTATCTCCAGCTGGTCTGTATTGGTTGTGGTTGCTTTTGTTTGGCTAAAGCACCCCTTTCATAAGCTTTCCTTAAGACTAATTTGTACAAGGAACCTAATAGTCATAGTGATGATACTACTTTTTTCCCTTTCCTTCCCACCCATATCTTGCGTTAACCTTCAAAAGTAGTTAATGAAGCATATGAATAGCAGTTGAAACTGCTTCTCATAGAGTATCATCATGTTTGACAGTAAGTGCTGAGCGCTGGTCAGCAACTGCGGTAAAAAATGAAAGGTCCATTTGGCATGCACAGTGAAATGCTGAAGTGGTGATCAGTATTTTGACAAACAGCTGAGTCTGGCTTGGCCAGCTATCGGCATGATTGCGTACACATTTTGCTATATTATTTTGATTGCATTACTTTAGGATTTGAACTGAGGTCAGGATAATTATAGAGAGAAATGTGTCACTGCTTAACAAGGTTATGAAAATGTCTACTCAGTTTCTGCAGCTCCTTCTGAGATGCAATGATATTTCTACTTGGTCTGTGAATTGTGTCACTGCAGATATTTGCTTGATGATTATCATATGAATACAAGGCTTTTCAATATATTTACAAAAATACATGTTTCATCCTCTTTGGAACTGGGATATTATTATATACAGAGAGTAACTACATATTAAGACTGTGTTATTTGTGCAAGTTTGTTCTCATGAAATTAACATAAAGAGAGTTCTTATATGCACGTAAGTGCTGGCATTTTCTCCTGGAGCTGGCTTAGGAATCTGAGTTAAAAGTAAAGGTGGATAATGAAACATGATGTATGTGTACATTCCATGTCCCATTATGCTGATAGCCCTGTATCTGTCATTTTGGAGATGACATGAAAAGATAATGAGTAAGCCTTTGTGCATATCCTGTGGCTCAGAGCAGGAAAAAAGCTCTTCTGAGGCTTGCATGTAGTTAGCGGTGAATATTGGAAAACCCCCTTCTGCTTGTCTTGCCTTGTGAGATGTGAGACTTGAAAGAACTTTCGCTTCTTTTACTGGTTTGAAAACATATTTAACCTCTGAGAAAGGAAGCCAGGGAAAGCGTTGAATAACTTGATTTACCATCTCTTGAAATACCTCCTTTACTAGTTCTGTGCCAGAATCTGAAGTGCTGTAGTGACAGCAGCCAAAAGGGAGTGAGGATTTGGATAGAGATAAAGGGAAAGATTAAAAAAAGAAGTCTAAACCTAAATTTAATCCAATGGTCTCGTTATCTGAAGCTGGCCACTTCCAGGAGCTCTGCAAACCTTTCCTTTAGTGAATGAATTGAGCCCTGTGCTATAATGACAAATACTTCTGGGAAATACTTATGGTATGTTAATGCTACAGTGAAAAAGTACAACTGAATTAGATAGAAAAGGTAAGACTTTTTACATCTGTGCTGCATGTGGTTTATGGAGGCAAAGATGACCCAAGAGAGTGTCTTGAGATGTTGAAAAGCAGATTTTGGAATGACATCCCAGGAACAGCTGCTGCTCAGTCTGGGGCTGGGGGGAGTGGAGGGATGGTGCAAAGTTCTTATCAGTGAAATGTCCAATTAAAATTCTTGGGCTAAATTTCTGTAGTCCAAGAAAAAATTTGATTTATTGTTTCTGATGGATTTATTATAAAACATTGCTACTTGAACATGATTCTAAAATTTTAATTCACATCTTTGTAGTTAACTTTTAGCTGGTTGCTTTTGGTAAACTTACTGACTTAAACCAGCTAAGAACCTTTTTCACAATCATCACAGTATTATTTACTTGAAGTATCTCCTGTACTATAAGCTAGCTGGGACAGAGAGCTCCAAAGCTCTAAGAAAAATGGTTTCAGGTGTCTTTGGAAGTAGATGTTTGCCCCTAAGTAGAAGTGTTCAGCAGCATACATCCTAATTTGAGGATGTCTAGTCATTAAGCATTGCAGAACTGAATCTAGCAGTACCCAGGTCACCCTTGTGATTACCTGTCGCCTTCGGAGAGTTTGGCATTGGGTAAGCTGTATGCTTCCTGTAATTCTACTTGAATTTCACATCCTCCTGTTCTCTCTTCATAGAAATGTCTGCTTGGTGATTAAAGGCTCATAAGGCAAACATGTAAGGCTGTATTATAAGTTCAGTTTTCCCAGACATGACCTTTTTATTTCTGCCATTAGAGCCTTGTATAGAGTACAAAGGGAGTACATCCTCACATCTAGCTGTTTTCTGGAGTCACTTCAAAGCTGCAGCTGAACCAAGCGGACAAAGATGGACAGAGAATCCTAAACAGTGTCAGCAAGTTTTGAACAGTCCATAGGAATGTGCATAATGACAGTTTTGGAGAAAGGTGCCACGCATAACATCATGGCAGTCACAGCAAGAGGCCGCAATTGGTTTTTTTTTAATCAAAGTGAGAAGTGAGGTGTGGCAAACCTGAAGACTTTGGAATGTTGTGAGGTCTTGAGAAGAAAATCTGAGTAAAGGCTGAAGGCAGAGAGGCTTGGAGTAAGAGACTTTTAAGTGTCTGACTTGTTTTAATTAGGAACAATGGATTTAAAGTTCAGCATGCCAATGGAAAATAGTTCTCTTGCAAAGCCATTAGTGAGAATGTGACTCCTTTACTTTTGTTGTTATTTAGTTCCACTAGTGTATGAAGTTGTCATCAGAAGAATGTTTGTTGCGTGTTTATTCAGGGCAGGAAAGTTGTTAGTGAAATATGTAGTCACATAGTAATTATGTCATCAGATACACTGCTGCAAAACTCTCCTTAGTGAAGAGGAATTTCCTTTGCACCTGATGATAACATTTTTCAAAATAAAATATGTCAAAGCTTAGAATATTATCTTGGCAGAGCGTCATGCCATCAAAGCAAGATTGAATATATCCTGTCCAAATCTCTTGCTTTTTGTAATGGTGCCTGAGGCTGCAGTCCTCCAGATGTTGATACTACCAGCACTTACATTTTGAATGAAAACGCCCTCTTGTTACCACAGACACTTCACAGTAGAAATTCTACACTCTTTTTTCAGAACAGTTTATGTGATGTCATGCAAAATATTGTGATGGAAAAAAAAACAGATTTCTCTCCCCCCCTTCAAAATAATTTGCCTTTAGCAATTATAATGAGAAAGGGTGGGACAGCAGCTATTTCATCCTTCTTGCTTCCCAGTCTAGGTTAAGGTTGCACCGTTTGCCCATAAATAGCTAAAAATTGCCTTAGTCTCAGGAAGGAAACAGAAGGTGCTGCTGTAGAAATAGAAGTGAAAGGGCAAGCAAAACCTTCCTTGCACTAACACTGTCCAGACATCATCAGCATTAAACTTAATGAGCCTTATTTACACCGAGTCAGCTCACACTGCTCTAGCCTTAAAGGGACCCTAAAACAAGTAAGAATAGGAATAATTTCCTGTAAGTTTTGGTAATTGACACAGCTGCTCCCACAGGGGTTGCACAGATGGTGGTAAGACAGTTCCATTTTCTTAATTTTGTTGGATACCAAAGGCAGCTTGCAGCCTTCTTGCTGTGGTGCTACAGTTTCACACAATTTTGTGAATGAAAGGCGGGACCAAGTGATCAAGGGATGACAAAGATATGAGCTAATAGGACACTGAAAAGAGAAATACATCTTTCTTAGTGTATATTATTAGTAAACCCATATAAAGTTGAGCAAGATTGGGCAGGCTTCAATTGGAATTATACTCTTTTTTTCAAGAAAAACTCTATCGCCACATGTGTATCTGAAGGTTGCTTCGTCCTGCTCTCGTTTATGAATTTGGCTATCTTATGGGCTCAGTGTTTTTCTGGATTAGTACATGGGGCTTGAATCTGGTAAAAAGATTCATGATGCAGATGCTTAGACTAATTTTCCAGTCAGTTGCTACTATTTCTGTCCTGTACACTCTAAATTGGAGCTTACAACTGTCAGCTTGAAGAAGAAAGGCGTGGCTTGGAGCATTGCTGATACTTTCAGGATCAGATGTTCAGCCCATCACCCTCCAACAAACAGATCTTGGTCAGACCATTAGTAACAGTTCCAAGGAAAGTCATGAACACATTACCAAGCAGAAGGTGTACACATTACCTTTGTCAGGTGTATGTGGTTTTGTGGCAGTGAGATATACATGAGAAGAAACAACAGTGAGAAGTAACACACCAAGTCTTCCATACATGTGACTTATAAAGGTAAATGATTTTCCCAACTGCTATTTTCCCCTACACAGCAGCTTTGCATGGGAGCACCTTGTAGAAAAAAATATTGGGATTGTGATGTGTGTGGGATTCATTTACAGATTATACTTATTCAAAATGAGAGGGATCAACCTTCTAAAACTCACTTTCCATCATGCCTTTATATAGTGGCAGAAATACCATCGCATATAGTATATTCAACAAATGCAGACAAATACATGGGCTTCAGAACATCATGTGCTCTTTGTTTTGTGCTTGCACTTCAAATAATTTCTGTTCAACCATGATATCCTTTGGCATGGATGGATGCTTGTTTGTAGAACAAGTAACATAATTCCTGAGTTAGAAAGGTCATAGATGGGGCAATGGGACTGGGGACCCAAAGCTGGAAAATGTATTAACATAGTTTAATCAGTCATACTAAATTCCACTGTGGCATATTTCCTCAACAAATTAGTTAAAAGGATTCTGGGTTCTGTCAGTGGAAAAGAAAACACTTATCTTTATTCTAAAAAGATTTTTTTCTCTAATTATTATGTCTGAAAGATTTTGGGGGTTTTGTTTGTTGGGGTTGGGTTTTTTTTTTCAATTTTAAGAGTGTCAGTTAAAAGTCATGCTCTAATGTTTAAACCTTATATTAGGATATTTGGCCTTTCCTGTAGATTTTGCCAGAGCCTTGTTGTGTAGCCTTGATCAAATTACTCATTCCTTCTGTGTCTCACTTTCACTGTATTCAGGTGACTCTCCAGCACTGTCCTAAACTTCAGTATGTCTGTAAAATGCATACTGGAATGTGATGTCATTATCAGATGGAATTTCTAATAATTACTGCCATTCAAAGAAGTAGTAAGTATTTGGATTTTGGCTAATTTGTCTTATCCAGCATGTTCTCTGGTGAAGAGCCATTACTTTAAATACTGAAAGAATGTGCATGCAAACCATTGGCGAGGCAATGTGGGTTTTGGCAGAACAATATGCGTAGGTGAGCAATCCCAAGCAAAGGAGTGCAAATGTGAAAGGGCATCAGTGAGATTCATCTGAAGAATGACTGTGGTTGTTTCATTTCTAGGATGACCATGTAAGTTA
This sequence comes from Callaeas wilsoni, assembly GCA_013398955.1. Taxonomy (NCBI): domain Eukaryota; kingdom Metazoa; phylum Chordata; class Aves; order Passeriformes; family Callaeidae; genus Callaeas; species Callaeas wilsoni. Next base: position 14,836 of record VWPU01005439.1, read on the forward strand.
TGCAACATTAACTACCCCTTGAATAGCTTGAAGCTAAAGTTGAAAACCAATTTAGAACTGATTTATCGTGGCCATTCTTATGCATCCTATACAAGTGGTACCCTGCCTCCTTCGTCCCTTGAGAGGAGGGGTAAGAAAGGCACTTCAGGAGGGAATACAGTTCCATTACTCTGGGGTGACTCTGCAATCATTAACAGCACTCTTGTTGAGTTGCACTCTCAGTACATTCAAATTGAAATTCCTCCTCTATTAGAGAGCTACCTCTTTTTCACAAGTATCTTGTAGAGCTTTATAGCTTATAAGCTTCATAAGGGTGGCATCCCACCCTGAAATACAGCTGTAGTATGATACACTGCTGAAGAACTCATCTATGGTTACTTTTTTCTTAAATAGATATGCCTAATGGAGTTTTAAAAAGTACAGAAGTAATTCACAAAATTCAGTAATTAGTGATAGGGTAAAAATAGAATTCCTCTAAATCACTTTAAAAGTTGGCCTGTTTCCATCTACACCATTTAAATAGGTATTAATTTAAAGCCAGCTGCTTCTTGCCTTTTGCATTTCAGTATTGCTCTGTTAGCTTTTTGTTCTTCCTCCTGAGGATTAAATCTGTGTCCTGCAGGCTTATCAGCCCTGACTTTTTGAATGTGACAACGCTCACTGTGATCTCCTAACTCATCAATCAAGTGGGACCATAGCCTTCGAAAGGGTTTTACAGAGCCTCTTTCTTGAATAGCGCACAGTATTTCCATACTAAGGGCATACTATGCCATAAAATAATGTTTATGTTGCTTTAGGCTTAATACCATACCATTTATGAGCACAAGTGCTGAAGCAATTTGGAAAGAGATGTTAACTTTATATCCTGCTAGGGAAGTAGTTTTATTACTATGTATGCAAAGCAACGGGAAAGCAAAGCTTTGCTTTTATATTTTATTAGCTATCATTATCATGTTTCAGGGACTTTTCTTGTATCAGTATTTGCAGACATATAGAACTCTTTCTTTATAAGCATACTGAGAAGTTTGGAAATTAATAATGTAGCTTCTGAATCTTTAGAAAAAGCACTGCTTTAGAAAACAAAGAATTGCTTCAGGAATGAGGTTTAAAAATGCCAAATGTAGAAAGGTAGTATTGTGCTTTGGCATTGGAAAGTGGGATAGAGATGAAAGCAGTTAACCTAACTGCTATGCAAAGGAATATCACTGTTGGTAGTGCCAGCCATTTAAATATGAATCAAGTCCCAACATAGTCCTGAGATATCCTAAAATCATTAAAATAGACTTCAGATTACTTTTTTGTTTGTCCACTGATTTCATTCTTTGAGGTCTTTTTCTGAGTTTTTTATCATAATTGAGAGATTGAGGAATCAGTTTTAAGATTTTTCAAGTAGCAACAAGTTGTCAGAAGCATGAATTTTAATCAGATTATGAAGTACTATGAAATTCCATAAACCTGTGAAAGTTTATAATACTATGATAAGCAAAGTTCTGAGATACAACTTTTTCAGACTCTGAAATGGCTTTTGACTGGGTTTAGAAACTGAAATTCTACACTGAAAAAATTCATGCACAATTAAATGTCTTGTTTTGGTGAAGTTTAGGGCTATATTTATTTTTTAATACATATTTTGGTTTATTTTTGTACTGTAGAAGACATCTTAAAAAACACTGATAAGAATACTGAGAAGTTATTTACTAAAGGGGCTTGATCATGTTCAGTCCATCTTCCATGGAAAATCTAAAAGAATGGAATTTCCTATGGAAATAAATGTTGTCCTTGTTGTGAGAATTTACTATGTAAGAGTATATTTGCTAACCCCATTTAAAAAAATAATATTCTGACTTTACAAGGTATTCTGTAGGAATGAGAAGATTATTCTGTAGGAGCCGATCTGGAGAGCTATGTAGATCCTTTGCTCCTTGCAAATGAGTTTTGAAAGTAGAGTCTAAATGACAGCAGCTAATGGTGATACAGATGTGACACAAGCATTGCCACCTTGCAATTGCTGCTTTTAAACTTTTAGATGCCTATGATCATGAAAAAAAGAAAAGAAGAAAAGAAAAACCAGCTCAAAAGACAACCCAAACGAGCCAACCAACCAACCAACCAAATCCACAAAAAAACCTCCTAAGATGACTGGTTTTATGATGAGAAATGAAATGACTGAGATAGCTCATAATAATCTGAAAAAATATTATCTTGTCCAATCTGAGATGTTAGCAAGCATTACTCCTTCTGCAGGTTTAATGGTTAATTGTACATGTAAATTTTCATTAAAGCCCCTCTATCTCAGCTAAAAACTTTTGAAATGTTTTTCACTGAAATTAAATGCTTTTTATCATTATACCTCTTGTCTTCCTGAGGTTCAGTCTTCTGTTCTTTACCTAGCAACAGATTTTATTTAAGTGCTGATAATAATGAGGAAGTCAAACGTTAATAGAGGAAAGGTTACAGCTGTTCTTTATCCACTTGTTGCTGACACAGAATTTGTTCAATTGATATTGCATGAAATATTCTGGCACAAGCATAAAAAGATGTGATTCTAGCAACTAGAGAGATTTCCCTACCATTATGGTTGGGTATGTCGTTCCAGAGGAGACCAGAAGCCTCTTGCACGTGGAGCATACCATTTCTTCTCAATAAGATGTTATGGTTTGCCAAGTTAAGCTGGAAAGAGATATAAAATGAGAACTATCTGCTTCCTGTGCATTTGTAGTAGACCATTAAGGTATGTTCGGTTCTGGATCTTGGTATGAATCCAGCAAATGCCAGGTCTGCTTTCCTAGCCTCATGTAGATGAACATTCATGGGGTTTGGCAAGATTCCGAATGAGCTTGTTCAGGAAGGAGCTATGCTTTTTGGTTGGTTTGAAATCATGAAGTGTCCGAGCCTTCTTCATTGTTTGTCAAACTAGCTTTGGCTTGAAAGACAACACAAGTTTCTTTCTTTGAAATCCGTATTTGTAATTTCTGTAGAAAAGGCCTTCTGTTCATTATTCTTTCACAAATCAATAATAACACAGCTAAATAGAGATGGTTTGGGTTGATATCCCAGTTTAATTTGCAAAAGCAAGTAACCTCACCATGAAGTGTGAGCTGAAGTGGGGCCATGTGGAATTACCTTTGCAGTTCCCCAGTTGGTCCAGAATCTCTTATTCTGCTGGCATGCACATCTTTTATTTGTAGTTATTTCAGTTCCTCCAAGTGACAAAGTGTGTCAGTGTTGAATGATAATTGAGACTTTGATCTCTTGTTATGCCCAAAAATCCATCTTAAAGAAACATCAAATTTACAAGGAAACTTCACATTTCAAAATAACTGTGCATTCTGAGTTCAGCTGTTGCCTGTTTATGTCATGGTCTATCTTGATGGCAACACATCCAGTTTTTACTCTAGAGTTCCAAGTTTACCCAGAGCAAAGGATGTCCTCCTCCAAAATCATTCCAAATAACATTTTACACTTTATAAAATTATTAGACAGTCAAAAGAGGCAGAATATTGCTGGAAGAGAAAGAAAGATCTCAAGAGCAAGTAAATAAGAAAATGCTCTGTAAAAAATTAATTTTATACCAGTCTTCCTCCTGCTTGGCTAGTCACTTTTAAACAGATTTTCAAAGTTAGGGAGGAATTTCATATTCTTTATTTTCAAGTAGCCCCAATGTTTTTGGGCCTAGACTTAAAAAAATACTAAGCATTACAGATCTAACTGGGGTGTGTACTTGTACTAGGTAAATTATTATGAAAAAGGGTGCATAGGTAACAAATTGGACATCCAGAATTAATGATGTTTTTATTGTTTTGGCATTCTTCCATAGAAAGAGAGAATGATAATTCTTGTTCACAGAAGGGGTGTGAGATAAATTCAGTACCATTTGTAAAGTTCTGAGGTGCTATTATGGTATTGAAAAACTTAGGAGGAGCCCATAATAACCCAGTGTTTAAATGTCCTGCATATTCAATATGGGCCAGGGAAACTCTTTTGTGTGCCCTATGGGAGAGAGCAGAGGAACAAATATTCAATTTTGGAATGTAATCGGTGCCTTGAGTGGTTTTGGTCATATCCTAAAGCATTTACTGCAAGACCAGTGCATACACCAAAACACTCTCTCTGTGTCTTTTGCCTGTGTTTTGATTTTACAGATTCTTAGTTGAGCACATTAAAGCTTATTATTAAGCATAATATAACTCTAAATACAAATTTATTCATACTAAAGTCGATCTATGAAGAGATTCATGATCTTGAATAAATACTGCATCACTGGATCGTTGGATTGGAGGTAAATGTCTAAACTGTTTCCTATTTCAAGTTAGCTATAAGCATTTTGTAGTGCTTGTTGATCACCATGTTGCCAGGAGATGAGCAGAGGGAAGCAACTGGTTAACAGCTGGTTGCATCTGGTCACAGCCAGGAAAGCACAGCAATAGAATAAACTATTCCGTTTTCAACAGCTGCATTTGCAGTTACAGTCTATTGAATCAAATAAGTGCAGTTTTCCAAGTACAATTTGTGAGTTAGAAACATAAATTATCTTTAGAAACATTTAGTAGAAACGAGAAAAAAACCCTATCCTTATTTTATCGGTTTTTTCATCTTTTACTATTGTTATTTTTAATTCCTTTGTTTTAAACATTGAGAACATCTACTAATAAACAACATGCTTAAGCATTTTAATTCTCTTCCATGTTTTGCACCCTGATGTACATTTCTGTGTTTCAGTCTCCAGAGATTCTATGCTCTCCTCTTTCACTTCTGGGAACACTTGAGTACTGTTCGATATTCCCTGATAAACACTTAAGGACCTTGCTCACAGTTTTTATTGTCCCTGGGAAGTCACCAGATACAATATTGATGGGTAACTGTAGAACACATTATTGAAGAGCTAATTGGATTTGGAATGTTGTCAAGTAATGGATTGCCTGAATATGCTACTGAAAGCCATCCAGAGAATGGGAGATGGTCATACTATTTGAAGACTACATGCCTGGGGCCAAAAATATTTGTATCATTTCTCCATCAAGATGTCAGCATTTTCAGATACCATGTTAGTCTGTGTTATCTACCTGTCTTAGGAAGCAGTAGCCTGTGAACAACAAAAAGAACCATAAGATCACAAGTATAGCAGATTATTAAACCAGGGCATATCAAGTTTAGGTGAGATTTTGGCAGATCAAAAAACCTTTCAGGTTACGTTTTGATCCACATACCACTGCAGCTGCAGCTGCTGTTATGTAGTGCCTTTCCCTACATAAAAGCTATTTCCAAAGTAACAGACATTGACAAAAAAAGTTTATCTAAGTTATCAAAGAGTCTTAATAGTTTCTTCAACCTGTTCTTATCTCCTGAGTAAATAAAAACTGCCTAATTATATAGTTGCTTGGGAGACTGAAAAGCTTTCTTCAAAGTCATTAGTACTACTTGCATAGCTAGTCCATATTTTATGGTGCTCAAGACTTTTTATTCACTCTTTCTCTTTAAATGAACCACTGTTTGGGGTTCAATATGTCTGATTTCATAATATTTTATTTAAGTTATTTTGATTACAGTAGAAATTTATCTGAGTAAGGACAAGAGGAGTGAGGCCAAGGCTGTATTGTAAAACATACACGATGCTAAAATTGTTTGAGTCTTTTAACAACAATCTTTTCTACTTCAGATTGATGTGAACCAATACAGCAATTAAAAAGTCATTGCACTAGCAAACAAATAATCATACTAATATGAGTGTTAGCATATTTGTCATACTAGTGCGTCTTATTCAATAGAGCATGAAGAATTTAAAGATGTTTTGTTTATTTGTTCATCTGAACTTTGATACACAAAAAGTGTCATGCCAGAAGAGCCAGAAGAGACGATGATTTCCTAATTATAATTATCACATAGGTAGATGCACACCTACATGTATTTTTAAAATGAGCAATGTTAAAGATGATAGTTGAGCCATTTAACTTTATGTAACTGTGTGTAGGTCTTTGATTCATAAAGGTCATCAATCAGATGCCTGAAAACATCCCTTGGTGAGTCCAGGTGTTAAAATAGTGTATTTTTCATCCATCATATCTTTACTCAACCTAAAGAAATGCTACAGTTTATGTTAATGACCTTATAAGCACAAATCTATCGCAGATGGTTTTTTACTTTACACATAGTCACAATATAAGCAAATGTAAAACCCTCTGGACACAAGCTGGCTTGTTCCAATGGAATAAATGTCTTATGCAAGAGCCAAGGCTGTAGGTAGATTCAGTTGGTCTGCACTTATGTAAAATTCTTGTTTCATTTGAAATGTATTGCAGCCTTAGAACTTGGCCTTAGATTAGTTGTCTGAAGAAGCTTGAAATCTCAAAACAGTCCATACAGAGTTCAGTTCATCCCAGAACAGAAGAATAAGGGGACACAAGAAACAAAAACAGAAGGGAAAAAAAAAGAAAAGCAGACAAAACAAATGTCTCTTTTGCTCTCAGTAGAGTAATAAGCAGCCAGTACAGAACAGGTGCACAATATTAGGGGTCCGTCAGTCTAGTACCTCTGCAGAGGGACAAGGGAAAGTGTCTGGTCTGATTTCTGTGGCTCCTCAATATACCTGACAACTGCTAGAGAAAGGATGGACCCCACATCTTTGGTATCAGCCCATTGTAGCTGCTAAGGGGTGGCAAAAGTAGTTGCTTACTTAACAATAAATGTATTTCTCCTGAATTGTTACAGCATTCTCAAAAGGACAAACTGAGGTGTTAGTGGAGCATTTTGATCCAGGAGGTCCATACACCAGTACTCCCTTGTGAGTGTGAACTTCAGCTGAGCTAGATTGAAAGAGGGAGGTGGGGACAGTGGCCATGTCTTGAAGCAGCATTTAAATATGTAATTTTAGCCAAGTTGAATGTGTGTGTCCCCACGCTCTTTTCACTGATTCAATGTCACTGATTAATCATACATGTGATTTTACTACATACGAGTGCTATTTCTTGGTGTCAGTAACCATGTGCACAGGTATGATGAATGAATGCAGTGGTTTGCCCTGTGAGTAAAAGTAGATACAGTGATTGGGTTAGTCACAAGGTACAGTGCTACTGTATGTGAGTTTAGCATGGCATACTCTCATACTTTTTTTTTATCTTCCAAGAAAGCAAGATCAATATAAGGGACATTTCCCAGAGCCATGCCACTTTAGTGATAACAAAATCTAAGCTTACTATCATCACATAGCAGCCCATGATGTCAAACACTGTGACTACTTAAGAACAGTCAGAAAAGACTGAGAAGAACTGGTGTTATTAGAAAGCATTCTTTCTGTTTCTCTTATCTTGTTGGCAAATGTATTCTTTCTACTCAATATATAACTGATGGTGTCAGCACTGAACCTGGTCCTGATCCAAACACAGAAGGGGGGAGGTTTTTAAATGCCAGCCATCTGTTTGCTCCTTAAAGGAATGCTGGTCAGCTACTAAAGCCACTGTCAGTAACAGGTAGAGGAATGTGAAGAATGCTTAGAAAAAATGCATAAAATGCATGTCTTGTTTTCTTATCTCTTCTCTCACACAACAAGAAGACACTTACCATCAGCCCTGTAATTGTCTCTTGGCAAATTGTTTCATTACTATTTCCTGCCACAGACAGAACAAATTGTCATTATTCTTCTAAATTTCTGCTTGTCTGTATAAATAAATGTGGTGTGGCTACGAAAGATACCTTTACAAAATATGAACTACCATCTGCTGTACTGTTATACCATTATGCTTCTGAGTCTTTCAGACAGGTTTTTGCTAATATCAAGAAAATTATTTTGAAAATGATTTTTCAATGCTACAGTTGCTCATAAAATTGTTTGGTTTTTTCCTCCATTACTGTGGAATTTTTGGGAGCAGCAATAGGAGAAAACAGCAGACAAATGAAGGTGTAAAATGCATCTAAGCAGAATACTGGAAGGCAGTAGAAATCACATAAAAGTCTTGTATTCTTACTCCAGGAGAAATCCAAATCACAGATTTGCATATGATCTTATTGTGTTATTTGTGCCACTTTCTCTGGCTTATTTAGTCTGTGGTGACCTTGAGCAGTAATATCCATTATAACTACAGTACTTCACCTTTCTTGAACATAAAATTAGAAGAAGTCTGAGGCCACTCTGAAAAAAGATTTGGTTACCTAATCTGTGGCTGAGTTTGAGATTAAAGCACTAGTTCCTAAATGGTTATTCCCTCAGAAAGCAGTGGAGCACTGCAGTACTACGAAAGCCGTCATTACAGTGTGGAGAAGCCGGGTGATCCCACTGGGAATGCTGTGCATTGCTCTGCAACAAGTACGGCCGCTCTGCTTATGGGAGAGGAGTGCGTCTGTCAAGCTGATGGACACTGCATATGCTTTTTGGAAGGCAGCAGACACGAAAAAGAGAGTTAGCACTGAAAAAAAAAGGCTATGTAGGCTTTCAGCTAATGTATCTCGGCACAGTGCCATGGAGCTATGCGGGTTTATTAAATGTAAGAGCTGTTGCTTATGTGTAAATTAGGACTGCCACCTGGCTGGTTTCCAGCTGCCTTGCCTGGTTTTATTCTGAACTTGCTGGCTGCTGTTGGAGCTACTGTACAGATTGATCCGGACATTCTCGGCAGAGTTTTCTTTGGAAGGTGGTTGGCCTTTTCTGTGTTGAAGATGACAGCGTTTTACCTGTGGTTTAGCAATAAAGAGCCACTGAAATCACAGAGGTGATTATTCTGAAATGTTGATGGTGGTGACCAACCTGACAAGTTAGAAAAAAAGGGTCACTTAAAATGTAGTAAAAACAGGATATCTTCATCCAAATAAAATGATGGTAAAAAGGCATGCATTCTTTTTGACTGTGTTTCTTTTTATAGCCTTTTCAAATTATAAGTTATGTAGATGAATGTAGATAATAAGTTACAATAGAAACATATTTTGACACTGCATTCTAGGCCAACAGAAGCTAGTAGATAGAAGTTTTACTTGCTAAGGATTTAAAAAATGTCTTTGGTATTTCTTTCCTGGTTTTGTTTTCTGTCTGACTCTAGAGATATTCCAATTGATAAACTTTTGGTGCTTAATCCAGTTACTAATAAGGACCATTTTCTCAGTTTCTTAAGAGAAGGTGCTCAGTGTCTTTCTTGGTCATTCAACAGCCTTTCTTTCACAGTGGCCAGTACAAGCCACATCAGACAAGACTGAGAGTGCAAGTGCTGGATGTTTTAGTCAATTTTGTGTTCAAAGTGTCTGAAGAATTATTTTATGATCTCACTGCCTTTTTTAAGACAGAGGTGATACTTCCAAAGTTCAGGTGGGTGTCCAAATTTGTCCACACATTTCAGAGGCAACGTTTGTATTCTGACCATGCATAGAAATGTATGCCTGTGCTACACGACACGAAGCCTAACTCAGGTGTGTTTGGTCAATAGACCTTCTTGGCTTCCTTTTCTCGCATTTGTGAAATTGTATTATCTTTCTTATGACTTAGAAATAGTCTCAGCAACCTGTACCAGGCTACAGAAGATTTGCATTCTCTTATGTAGATCATAAGAAAGGGTGAACATTAGTTCCAAATAAACCATCAACCCTTCTTTCCTCCACATATAATAGTATCCGGATGTTTTACTTCTGCTAGAAACAACTCACTAGCACCTAATACTTACAATATGTGTATAAACAGAGAGGTCTTGTTTACATGCCAAATGCTTGCACTCACCCCACTGTCCAGTGCTGGGAATAGAACTGTGTGGCTGTGAGTGATTCTGGTCCTTTGCAGAAATTTTTGTGCTGCAAAATGACTATTCAGATCATCATGGGTATTCCTAAAATGTGGGGGAGGGGAAACGGAGGTGGGTAGCATGGGTACAGTCAAAGGAAAAGATGAGTGCCCTTTTCCATATGTGATTCATTCTTGCCCCTAAGCACAATACAAGTGTTGAAAATCCCATAAAATAGAAAAAATCACCCTCTTTTCTGCTTCTGTTAGCATTAGGTAATCTGCTGTGATCAGATGTTCAACACATCATAATATACTGCTCTCGTTTCAAGAACTTTGGAACAAAACGCAAAGGAAATTTGATGAGATATCCACCTAGCTTTCAGGATCAAGATATTGTGCTCAGATTAGATTTTAAATTAGTAAGTGCTTATTATTGTCTTATATCTTAACAATTCATACAAAAATATAGCAATTTAAAGACGAGACAGCTGTATCTTGTGAAGATTTGTACATTCCTAACACAATTTTCTAGCAATTCAGATAACATCACATCTGTCACCTTTACAATATCTTGCTTTGATGTCCCTGGCATTTCGGTGGGGGTGAGGGTGGAAGTGCTAAAGATGCTAAAGTTTATGAAACAACTTTGCCTTCAGGGACACTGACAGTACAGAATCTGCAGTGCATCAGCACGCTCCCCCCCAACAATTACAGCTTTTTAAAATTTTGTAACATTAAGACAGCTTGAAAGCACAAATTCTCTTAAATGTATGTACTTACTGTTTATGCCTGTTGAAATTATCTGAATTTTAGCTAATGGATTTTAAATGTTCTGTAACTTTTGAACATTATTAATATATGTGTTGAGTTTTACTCTTCCTTCACTGAAAGTCGTGCAATCTTGCTGACCTTCATCAATTATAAGCACTTAACTGCCAGCAGAGCCAGTTTTGCTGGCACCTCATATCAGATTCCTGAAAACATTTTCAGGACGTTTTCAGATACTGGGGATGCCACATCAGCTTAGCATGTTCAGCAGCCATCTCCCTCCTTTTCTTCTGTCAGAGAAACACTTCCATGCAACAATTTTCTCACTGCTGCAAGAAGCAGAATGAGCTTGCTCATGGCAAAAACACTCTGAACCCCAGAGGAGAACCATGTATTAGGATATAACCCTGCTCCATTTCCCATTTAGGACAACTTCAAAATTTCTACTAACCAAAACAAAGGCAGAAAAGGAGGCAGTGTCTTCTGGTTACCTGGCACAATGCTTAAACATGAAAAAGCAATGTAGTTCTGGTATGTCCCAGTCAGAGTGCACATATTGCTGTTCAGAGCCTCTGCATGCAATCTAACTGTGTGATGAATATGAGTTAGAGCCCCTATTTAAATATTTACATTTGAGGCTCAGCTAGTCCTGTCTTTTGCTTCAAACCATTACTTACTTGCCTTTCTAAGAGTTCTACACTTTTCATGTGGTTTTGACAGTGGATTATGTCAAGGTTTTTAACCTATAGGAAGTACAATGGATGACTGCTGGGACTTTGGAAAGTGAGTAAGGACAGGGAGAAGGCAGAAAACTTTGTTTGTGCAGTAGAAGTTTTATTTTAGCAGAGCTATTTGAGCTATTTTCCAATAAGAGAGAGAGCTGTAAAAATAGGATGCTATGTGAGTCACAGCCAGGGGATCAAGTCTCCTCACTAGGATGCAAATACAGTGTACAATCAAACTGAAGGAGATGTGAACAGACTAAATTGATATTTGATAAGGAAAACGAGGAGTCAAAGATCTGCATACTAATACTAAGAAGCCAGATGAAAAGCAGAAAGAATTGGAATTTCTAATGGTGAAGCACTTGGACATGATCCAGGCATTAATTATAAGGAAAATACAGAATTGCTGAGTACATATATGGGGGAGAGGATGGTTCTGCATTTGGAGTGACGATCTATGGGTTTGTGTCATAATCCATCCACCAGCCAACTGGACATAAAAAGGATTTGAATAAACGTCTTCTAAATATAGTGGGTTTAAAATAATCTTCTAACATCAGAGTCTAAGGATTTGGTTTTTCCTACACCTTGTCTGATGTTATTTACTTCTAATTTCCAGAGAAAATATGACAACTTCATGAAACTGTAAAGTGTTTGAGTAGTACCACTATACATTAAAGGGAAAAAGGAATACTAGAGTAATCACAGGCTGGATCATGTGTTACAAGTCCTAGGAGGGAGAGTGAGAGAGGACTCACATGATTCAGCTAAAAAGGAGTGACGAGTAAGGAGCATAACTGATCAAGATGATTTTCTGAAAATTAGATTTTGTCAAAGAAATTGGTGTGTTACTTTGACAAGATTATGATTGTTTGAAAAAACTGTCTTGAGGGCACCAAGACGTGGCTTCTCTTTCATCTCTGTCATCACTGTCTCAAATTCCCTGCTCTAACTTGAACTTGGGGACACTTTCTCAGGTTCAAGTTAGAGCAGGGACCCATGAACGGTATCAGAAACTTTGGAGTTCAATATGACTGAATTCTTGAGAGGTTTCCTAACAAACCACGGCTCTGCCTTGATTTCCCTCTAGTCTAGTACAGTTCATTAGGAAGGTTTTCAACTCCAATTATGGAGAAATATTTCAAAGAGCTTTTAAGAAATACACATTCTTATTTTCAAGGGTGTATTTTATTACCATTCTGTTTAGAGAAGAGGTGATTGCAGCATTCTGTGATTGATATTGATCCAGGGTCTCTCCTGAGGAGGTCTGGCCTGGTAAGAGAAGCTGTGCCTTGAGGTCGACTCAGTGTGGACAACCTTGCTCCACATTCCCCAACCCCGTCCTGTCTCTCCTCACGCACCTGGGACCTGCTTTGCTTGGAGAACTGGCTGCACTCAGGCAAGAGGGGTTTCCTTCTTTTTTTTTTTGAAGCAATCTAAAACTCCTAAGTTTCCCCATTGAGAACAGGCACACTCATCAAATGTGTGCCAAGCCCAAGCTGCCACCTAGGAGATTCCCCTTCCCCAAGGCAGAACTCTGCAAGGAATATTTTGGACATAAAGGAAGTTCTACAATAAACACAAATCCAGAGCTGGCTGAAGGCAGAATTAGACCAACTCCTGAAGGACAGACAAGCTTTGGACTCCTTGCAGCTCAAAGCACCCAGCTGGTTGTTGGGAGCTGGGTGAGTGACCCAAGAGGGACGGGAAGGGAAATGCAGAGAGCACTGGAAGTGCTTGGGGTGCTGTGGCAGGGGTCAGGTGTGTGCCTTCTCCACATTGGTGTCCCCATCCCGGGAGGTTCTGTCCCCCTTCCTGGGGGGTCTGTCCCTGTACCCCTCCTTTGGGGGTGTCCCCCCAAGTTTTGGAGTGCCCTCCGTGTTTCAGGGTGCTCCAGAAGGGATGTCAGGTGTGTCCCCACCCCACACTGGTGTCCCTGTCCTGGGAGCTCCATCCCCATTCGCACTGCAGGAGATTCAGTCCTTATCTCGAAGGTGTCCTCCCCTCCCCCATTTTGAGGGTGTCCCCCCAGGTTTTGGGATGGTCCCAGTTTTTGTGGGATCCCCCTGTATTTTGAGGTGCCCTGGGGGTGTTTGCCCCCCCCACGTTGGTGTCCTCATCCCAGGAGCTCCAGCCCCATCTCCACTGCAGGAGGTTCAGTCCTTGCCCTGGAGGTGTCCCCTCACGATTCCAGGGGTGTTACCCTTGGTTTTTGGGGGGATCCCTGTTTTTTGGGTTGGGTCAGGTGCACTTGGCCCATGCCTGGGCCAGGAGGTTGCTGAAGGAGTCAAAGAGGCGCTTGAGCCAGGGCTGGATGCACATGCAGCGCTGCACCACCTCCTCCTGCCCCAGGTCCTCTGCGCAACCCTCAATCGCCATCGACTGTGGTGGGACACAACCACAGCTCAGGGACACATCCAAGGTCACCAGGGTGGCCACCAGGACGGGGAATGGCCAGTGGGATGGAGGGGAGGGTCAATGCATGGCCACCATGAAAGGGATGGTCAACACCCCGGCCACCACAAAGAGGACGGTCAACAGGATGGACAAGATGGTCGATGCGTGGCCACCATGAAGGGGATGGTCAACACGATGGAAAAAGTAGTCAATGCTGTAGCCACCACAAAAGGGATGGTCAATGCCACGGCCACCAGAAAGGGGAGGGTCAACAGGATGGAGAGGACCACCAACGGGATGACCACCATGAGGGAGACGGTCAGTGTGGTGAAGGGGATGGCCACCAGAATAGTCACCATGAGGGGGAGGGACACAGATGACACAAGTGTCCCTGGTGCCCCAGACAAGCTCACCTCGTCTTTGCAGCTCAGGAGGATACAGGAGACATGAGGGGACACCAGGTGATGGAGGGGTGATGTGGGGGGACAGTGGGTCTCCCAGGTGACAGGGGGGTGGCCCAGGTGACACAGGTGACCTCACCTCATCCTTGCAGTGTAGGAAGGTTGGTACTTCTAGTGGTGCAAAGAGTGGTACGTGTACAGGAATGACTTCTCCACCTCCATCTTGAACTCCTGTGGGGGACACACGGGCTGAGGGGCCCTCGGGACTCCCTGGAACCCCCAGGAACACCCCAACAACCCCGAAGCCACCAAGGACCCCTGGGGTTCCCTCAAGGAACCTCTCCAAAGGGACCCCCAAAACTCCGCATACCTGGTGTTTTCCCATGCTCTTGTTGACTTTGCTGGGAGTCTTGTGGTTGGGAGACCCCCAGGACTCCTCAGGGACCCCCCAAACCCACCTTTGACCGCCAAGACTCCCCAAATCCCGTGCAACCCCTCTGTGACCTGTAGCTCTATTTGGATTCCCATAGGTGAATGACTTCATATTACCTCACAGTATTATTCAAAATACAGCACAGTATACTAACAATAAAGCAGAAAAAGAAATTAAGAGATGGCTAACTGACAGATCAGAAAAATAGTTGTCAATAGAGAATCCTCATGCAGGTATCTGTATTTCTGCATTAGATACAATTTTTTTTTCAGCATTTTCATCAATGTCTTGAAAATTGGTAAACTCACTACCAATGAGGTTTCTAAAAAATATAACAGAACTACTGCAAACTACTGAGGTGAGCAGTACAGTCAGAAACAAAAACTTCTAAGGAAGCTGGCCTGTGCCAAATTGTTTCTCGTGCCAAGTACTCGGTTTGAAGGTCTCTGAAGATTTTTTCATCTTCTTCAGTTTCTCTGCTCCCTCTGCATTGCACCTTTGGGTTCTCTCGTTGACACAGTGATTCTGTTGTCTGCTACATGTCTTAAGAGTTCTCTGTATTCAAAAATATACCAGTCTACTCCAGACATGATTACTTGGCTACATCGGTACAAAAAAAAACCCCTAGCCACTGTCTCATTTTGAGGGCAACTATCATGGTCTGGCCATTTCCATACTGTTACATTTTCCTTACTTTCACTTCGGGATGGTTTCATCTAATTTGCCCTTTGGGAGTGGTCCCCGACCTTTGCTAGTTGCCAGGCTTTTTTCTAGAGTAGTGACAAGGTCAACACTGGCAGGAACTGCTGAGTGTTCTGACAGTGTGGGTGGATGAGTTCCAGGGATGAAACCTGTGCCTGGGTCTGCACTATATACTAGTGCAGATACAACCTCTCTGTGCAAATCAGTGCTGTGCCTCCTCTCTCTGGTGTCTTTTAATGTATGCTCATCTGACAATTAAATTCAGTGCACATGAAGTGAAACATGTCTTTCCCTGCCTGTGATCACCACTTCAACAAATACATCCTCACAGCTACTGCTTTTCCTGATCTCTACTGCATCCATTCTTTATGTAGAATGATAACCTGAACGTTGCTTTCAACCCTTGACTCTCCTCAAGCCTCGTATCCTGCCTTGGTCCATCAATAGTCCTACACAGCTTACACTCATAGAACAAAAATGGAAAAAAAAAAAAAAGTATAAAATTATACGGGGCAGGGAATTTGAAGTGCACCTTCAAAGAGGAGAAGGATACGGAGCACAGGGAGAGTCATATAACAAGAAAACAGATTATGGATTTATAAACCATAACTAGCGTACAGTTAAACATGAAACTCTAGAAAGATATGTGGATAGACAGCCAAAGAATATAGACAGGGAATTGATTTTTCCTCTGCAAGTGACCCTGCTGATTGGTTTAACTACCCAACCATTTCTTTTCTGCTCAAGAAAAAAAATTATGTAGACATACTTTTGATGTTCACATTTTTAAAAGAGATAGTGAACAATCGGATGCAGTATAGACAAGACTCATAGTAATATTCAAGGACTAAAGAAAATACCATAAAACAGTCTGTTTATCAAAGCTGACTGATAAAAACATGTAAATACCTTCTTGTTACCTGATACTGAATGGAAAGTGCTCTCACCCTTGACA
The DNA here is from genome assembly GCA_013398955.1 of Callaeas wilsoni. Lineage (NCBI taxonomy): Eukaryota > Metazoa > Chordata > Aves > Passeriformes > Callaeidae > Callaeas > Callaeas wilsoni. The sequence goes on from VWPU01005439.1 coordinate 30,911, forward strand.
ACAGCTGAGATGTGAATAGGAAGAACCTGTTCCAACCTGAAAAAAATGTTAGAATGGAAAGGAATGTTATGCTCTTTGCTTCTTTTCTTTTTAAGTGTTACTGCTTTTATATACTAGAATATATTTTCACGTAAAGTACTTAGTGTCACATAGGTTGCTTGTGTAGGCAACCAGAAAAACAATGGTACTTTTATCACTGAAACAGTAATGCAAAATTATTTCATAAATACAGAACAGCCTTTGTTTCTGACTATTGATGAGTTATTGGAAGTAATGCCTAAGTAACTAACATAACTTTAATGTGGTACATTGCCTGTACCTGCAACTTGTTTGTACTATTTGTTTATCCTTCTAGGTATCTAAAAATGGGTGTAAAACACATGGAAAGTGTATGTTATGTGGATGTGAAAAGATTGTTGAAGATCTAAAACATAAAGCCCCTAAGCCTATTCCTGTATGCTGTAACTCCATTTAATGCAACTGTAGTGAACAAAATTTTGCCAGTGATGAATCTGGCTCAAGCTGTTAATTTATTAAACAATATGAAGAAGGAAGCAAAATAGTGCTTTTTTCTAAAGATCTTTCCTGAGGCTATGTATTAAATATCAATGCACACCATATAGAAGACTGCCTCACTGATTCATTAAGACTTTATAGAACAGTGCACTGTGAGCAGAGACGGCAAAACGAAGGATTTTTAGCTGTTTTGTTGAGCTATTTCTGTATGGGATTTTTTTCTATGAGAAAGGCCCTGCATCATGCTGATGACTGCAATATTAATAACTACTGTATAATACCACAGTCATCACACCATCAAGCGTATTGCATTCCTCAATAAATTTCACTACTAGGCTGCTTTTTCCACTTAGAAAAAAAAATAAAAATCTGCCTTGATTTTACACTTTAGTTCTGCCCTTTGTGCCATGTGCCCAGGTCTTTGAGGGACAAATACGCCCTGCTTTTACTGAGAGTAATAGGTGAAGGGTAGGCAGGGTCTTAACAACATCCCAGTTAAGTGCCCAGCAATATGGGGGATGAAGCCTGGCTTTCATTTGCTGTCCAATAAGTGTATGTAATGCACATTAAGACTGGTGGAATTAAAGGAAATGTGAACTTGGATTCACTTTACTGAAGTCAATAAATTCAGGGGGTCCAGTATCTAACCCTTTTAAAAGTGCGGCTCCATTGATTCAAAGCATGAGAAGGATCTCTCCCTGCATATTGTCCAGGGGATTGAATAGTCTTCAGCTCTAGAAGAACTGAATATTAGAACTCTAATTTACAATCAGCACTGTAAAAAGCTTTGTCCTATTCAGATTGTCTGGCAGCAGCAGCAAGCACAAATGTGTTTATTGAATCCCATTCCAGGGCATTGTAATTGTCCTTATTTAGGCAGTCTTAAAAAGAGAGAAATATATAATTCATGGCAATCTTTAAAAACTAGTTGACCAAGGCTCATGACAAATGCTTACAAATGGGGATTAAAACCTGAGCTGTCAGTGAGATAATTAGTTTATTCCAGCACACTGAAAGGCTGTGGTTGTGATGATGATGGGTGCCATCTGATGAGTAAGGAGTCATGTTACAACACAAGCACATGCTCCCCCTTCCCCTCCCCTCTCCTCCAGTGTAGACCTTATTTAGCCAGCTATGATACTGCTTTTCGCAAGAGAAAAAAGGAATTGTTTTAACTCCTCCATTTTCTGGTTCTTTTCAAATAGTGATTGACAATCCCCATTTGGCTAGAGTAAGATCTGAGACCAGAGATGTCAAAGAGAAATATTTGCAAATTCTGTCCTCACTCTTAAAGTAATTATTTTTAGTTTCCGTCAAGCAGGCAACTATACCCAGATACTCATAGACAGATTCCTAATGCAAAAACTGTCAGTAAATTGGCCATATTACAAAACAAATTGTTCCCTCTGCCAAGGTTCCACGCTCTGGATTTTCGTTCTACCGGCATTGCTGGTCACAACATGTGAAGACTGCAACTGGGTCATCATTTTTATATAGATAGGACAGCTGTGGAGGGAAAGAAGGAGGGGAAATTAGGTATCTCTTCTGCTTTAGCATAACTGCAGAGCACAGAATAATGTGTAGCTAGTCAGGAATTAATTCAGACAGGCAGCAATCTTCACACTAGATAAACTGTAGGGTGAACTATGGACATTATTAAAGTCAAGTACCTGTCTGCAAATTCTTATCCTTCAATTTGTGAGAATGGAATTCAGAAGATCAGATATGTGAACACTAGCAGACTTTTTACCATGTGTTTTACCAAACAATATTTAACAAATAACAAGAGAAGGAAAAAAAAAATTGAAAAAAATGTGTATTCCTGATCAGAACAGCAATATTGCTTTATAAAATGTCAGCTGACTTTGAATGTGTCAAGTAATCTTTTGCCCCCTTTGTTCTTTTATTACTTTCAATTTATTTAGGTTCCTAAATTTACTTTTTGTATTATTACAATGCTTTCCAAGTATTTTGTAATCAAACGGTGACACAGAGAAATATTACTAGCTTTCTTATGTCAGACCTAGAGGTCCATAGTCCATTCTAGGGAGAGTAAAAGTAGAAAGATAAACCAAGTATAGGAAAAAAAATTCATAAGCTGTTAGCCTGCAAATAACAACTCCTTTTAGGAAAAGAAATAATAAAGCTGGATCTTGAGACCTAAAGCACTGGCAGCTTCATAGTTAAAGATTCAACACTTCAAATTAAATGAAGCCAAAGAAACCTTATTGTGACAGGTAGACCTATCTCTGCAAAGGACAAGTCTAGTGAAAACAGTTTTCTTCAATGAAGTTGTTAACAAGTGGCAGAGGAACTGAAATGCATTTATTCCAAAATGTATGCCAAGCCATAGAGAAAAAATCCAAGTGTGAATAATGCTGCAGATGGGATTTCTTTGCATTACCCAAGTAAACATAATGTTATACCAGTGTCCATTGGAAAGACTGAGGTGTTATTCATGACATAAAGCTTGCCACTTCAAAATAGGTAAAAATGCAAAGGGAAAGCATGCATTTTATTTCTTTTCTTACTCACCTAAGATTCACTTAAAAGAAGTAGTATGAATTTTTTCCAATTTGAAACTCGTGTCATGGTTAAGTTGAATTCATGGGATTCCTGCTGATGTCACTAGGACATTAAAACGCAAAACATCTCCACATCATACAAATGTTGTGACGATTTTTGCCACAGATAAGAGATCTGCATTGCAGCCCAGTGAAGGAATCTTTGTTCTTGGCCTTTAATAAACTTCCTGTCACATCTATCACTCCCGGACTCAATAATTTCAAGCTTAGTGAACTTTCTTCTTTCATGATTAGTGAAGTGCCTCTAGCTGGCTAACAGAGGTTAGTTATTTTCTAAATTTCTGTTTTAGCAGAGTGTAAATGACTGGAGAAGACAAGGAGTGCAATGCATGCATGTAATACTTTGATGTGTGGAGATTAAATATTTTATGAGGCAAATCATTTCCTGGTGCCTCAAATGTGCAATTTGTGGTTTTGTTGTTTTTTTTTTTTCTTTTCTGTATTCTTAAAATGTGGATAGTTGTGTTATAACATCAGTGACTATGAAAGCAAAGGCATTTCTCTTGTGAACTGAGTCATACCTCTGTAACTCCTTTCATTTAAGTCAATGGCTGAGCACATGACCCATGTTTATGTAGCATGATGTACTTCTGATATGGTAAGAGCTTGCATGGAAACATGCACCTTAGTTTAGGGAGACGTGATCCATGTCCTTTCAGTGTGAGCAGGTTTTGTGAAATGAATCCACCAAGAGGTTTTCCTTGCAGCTTAATTTGTAGAAACTGCTATCATCAGGTTTTATTTCAAGAAAAACGTTACTTGTGTAGTTACTACCACCACATACTGCTTTTGGACGCAGGCTAATATAACACTGTGTTGTGTGAAACACTCTCTAAAAGAGTCTGACAGCATTTTATAGTGACCCCTGTGCCAGTGCTAAACTCTGTGGATGGTGTTCTGAAACTGTGCGAGTGAGCTGGGGTCACACCGGGCCAGGATTAGAACAAGAGGTTTCTAAGCAAAAATATTGTATTGATGGATTCAACCATTTGATGGATTCAACCATTTATGATTTCTCCTGTAAAAGACAATAGCTTTTAAATTCAGAAGCTAAGTAGGTTCAGGTAAAGCCTGTGTCTTTAATTGCTGAAATTTAAATCTGGAAATTCTGCAGTTTTAGCAAATTCCATGACAGTGTATGCGGAATTGCAAAGACAGCTTGGTTACAAATGGCTGTCAGACATGGCTTGCACTATCAAGAGTTAAGCAGAGATGGATGATTGGCATGAGCTGCATATTTTTAGTTAAGAAATGAAATATCCACATAATTACTATGTTTACCTTTTTAATTGTAAAATAGGTTGAAACAAGAAACAACCAGATTTAAAAATTAATTTTTCATTTTTCTTGCATTTTTCATTGCATTAATTAATTAATTACTCTTTAAATTGCTTATTTGTAAGAAAATTGATCTGCTTTGTTGACTTTTTCCCTTTCCTTCTCCAGATTTGCCTCCAGGGCAAACATCTCTTCAGCTACACACCTGGCCTAGAAGAAACCTCACATTTCAAACTCTACTTGTTATGACAGTGCCTGGTAAGATGATCTTACTGCAAAGCTGGAGGTGTGACAAAGTGAGGTGCAGTCGATGAAGCGGCTAACCCTTCCGAGTCACTGCTGTTTCAAGGCAGTTTTGTGTCAGGTCTAAGGGGAAAGGGTGTAATTTGGGTGTATGGGCCAGTAAAATCAGTCCAGTGTAATTCCTTGTCTAGGACTAAATGGTTTTGTTATCATCTACGGTAAGGTGTGCCAGCAGTGCTATTTTGGGTGCTCTAATGGAGTACTGATGGTGAGAGGGATTGCTGAAACTAGCTTTGTGGATGGGGAAAAGGCATTCCACAGAAGTACCCGAGTGCAGGTGAGTAGTTCATGAGGGGCCCTTTGTCACTGGCTTTTCCTGTCTTCACTGGTTCTTCTTCTCCTGGACAGAATAAAGAAATAAATTGTTATACTCTAATCCAATGTTGGTAAAGAAGAGTACTGCCTGTCTCCGAAATTACTTTCACATTTATGCATATGTACAAGGTGAGGCAGTCTCTGCTATTTACCCTTAAGTCACACTTTGACCTTAGAGTATGCTTGAATATTTTATAAATAAGATGGATCCTGTTTATTCCAGCTTTTATGTTCCCCATGGTTGGAACAGTGGCTCTCTTGTGCAAAAGAGATATAAGAACATTATGGACCCTCCATTTTGCATTGCACCACTCAAGTGTCTTTTTGGCGTCTCTGAACAGCAGCAGGAACTCTGCCTTGCTCATCCTGCTCCTTGGGTCAGGCAGGTTGTGGCAATGGGAAGCTACTATCTACAAACATATTGTTTCAACATATTGTTTCACTAGTTTCTTACCAAAAAAGGAAAATTTAAAACCTGTCTAAAGGACATAAAATGCAACAGAAAGCTGAGCTCTGCTTGTGTTTGGCAGAGGATGGTGGGGGCGGTGAGTGTTTACTTTTAGACTGGCATGAAAACAAATGAAACCAACTACTGTCAGAGCAAGAAATTTCTTTGTGGTATGTGTATTATCTTAAGCTTTTATGGGGTTTTTTTTAAGACTTAGCTTAACTAATATTTAAAGCTAGTATGGCGTGCTCAAACTAATGTTGTTGATAGCAATATAAATGTCAATCTAGAAGGTCCAAAAGTAATAAAAACAAAAAAAAAAAAAAACCAAACCACAAAACAAAGCAAACAGAAAACCCCAAAAAACCCAAAACAAACAAAAAAACCCCAAAAAACCAAACCAAACAAACTAAAAAACCAAACAAAATACCAAACAAATAAACAACAACAACAACAAAACAAAACAAAACAAAAAAACCCAACCCAAACAAAAAAACCAAAAAACCCAAAGCAGACAAACAAACCAAACAAACAAAATACCAACCAAACAAACAAAATAAAACCAAACAAAAAAACCCACAAAAAATACCAAAAAACCCAAAAACCCAAAACAAAACAAAAATCACAACAAAACAAAGCAAACAAAAAAACCCCAGGACTGAAGCACCACATTCTTAACTGGAAATCAACCCTCATACTCTCATTTGCTAGTGTTAATTATTTTAAGTCAGTCAGTCTTACATTTCATTTCCATAAAAAGGGCACAAGAAAGGTTACAAATCCATGTCATCTACTGTGAATGAATTCTTTTTTTGAAGCTCTACAGCCCACAGTATTTAAATTATGCCATCACTGAATATTTTTCTCCAGTCAGGAACTAAGCCTAATGAGCCAAGAGAATATTTATGCTCAAAGATACCTGTGGAGCTCAGAAAATATATAATCACCTAAAAGTCTTCGGAGCTGGCTCAAAGCAACAATTTGCACTGGTGGTGCACATAGTGGGACCTACTTTGAAAGCAGCTCCTATAAGGCAACTACCGCTCTTCTATTCTTCTATGTTTTCTTCCTATTCATTTCTATTACACCCTGAACCTTTCATTACTGAACAAGAAGCAATTCTACAATTGATATTTTGAGCTAGACAGCAATTTCTATGGTTTTTTTTAAAATAATATGACATACATATAAAGGACTAGATTTTGTGTTCAGTTGTACCTTCATAAAGTCTGCACATTTGATGTGATTTATCATGGTTTTGCATACACAAGGTTTGGCAGGCTATTTGCCACACATCAGGAGAGTTAAGTAAAGTATCCTAAAGCTGAAAATTAATGCGAATTTTAGTTATTTTAGCTATTGGGTAAATTGATGCTCTACATAAGAATATTATATTTTTTGACATTATTTTCACTTCTTACAGAGAAGCTGAATGGCTATATTTTGTAAGAATCGATACTTGAAAGAACACGTTGCTGAAACGTGCAAAGTCATGAAATGCCTTCATCCAAATATGCAGTTATAGTTAGGAGCAGACCCAGAGTAGGGAAAAGATTGGCTTGCAGCTCAATTTAGTGCCATCTGAATGCCAAGAAATCTCCAGAATTGTTTGAGCGCTGTATGCAGTGCACTTGTAGGCTTGCCAATATCCTTAGAGGGCATTTAAAGCATCTGGATTGTTTCCAGGATGCAGGAAGGTTGATTCTCCTGGAGGAAGACGTGATGCCTCTCCTAACAGTGCCACGTACACTTTCTGCTGGGCTCCTAGATGCAGAGATTACACTTGGCCATGGAAGTGGCATTCCGTCGCCCTGCACTGGAGATAGCACACAAACCAGTTCTCTTATGGGAATCCAGCAGTTGATATATTTTGGCAGAAGGTAATGAGCCTTTGTTTTTTTCTGAGAAACTGACGTCCAAACACATTCCAAGATTTTATATGAGGTTTTCTCTGTCTGAAAGTTTTAACAGGCTACCAGTTCTGAATACTTGTTTGGGGGTGTTTTTATCCACAAGATGTATTTTTCTTCCTGTGAAAGAAGTGAAAAGAAAATAATAATAGAAGATTTTAATCTGAAAAAGACACTAGCAGAAGTTAAATAAATTAATATTTTTCTTTTGATTAGCTCTCATTTGCTGCTGAACTGTGAATTTGCTTCTTCATTAGACATGAGGTGAACAAAGGGAAATCTAATTAAAGGTTATTACCTCTCCACACCATTGGTGCCTAAAATCCATCATATCTCTATTCCCTAATAGATAGTCCATTACAAAGAAATAATCACTGGCTTTATTTCAAGGTCCAAAATATGCCGTGCCAGGTCATAAGCTAAGAAAAAGTTTGTCATAAATATGAAAATTAAAGCTGCTTTATTCTCGTTTTAATTATAACACAGGACTGAAACTAGAATCCAGTCTTGTTGAAATTAATGAATGTTTCCTATCAATGAAAGCACAGGCAGATGTCTGAATGAGAATTCTCCTGACATACAATACAATGTATGTGTTGAAGACCAGGTTAGTCACCCAAGCTTGGGATGAATGTAGCTGTTTGTTAAATCCCAGATGAAGAAGCAGTCTTGAATTAACCAAAAAATGCTTCCTTCGCTCTGCACAGGACAAGGAATCCACTCAAGGACATATTTCTTCTAAGGCATCAAAGTTAAACAGTCTGCACATTAGCAGGGTAGCACTGTCAGAGAAAAGACCTTTTGTAGAAGTATGGTACGCATTGAATTAACCAGCCATTGAATTAGCCATTGAATTAGTCACTGAATTAACCATTAACTAGCCATTGAATTAACACACATTGAGTTATCCAGCGAGCTCCAAGCCCAACTACAAAAGCCAGGTTCATCTCTAACTGCCAGCCATATTCACACACACATATTTATGTAGACGTACACATATAAAGATTATGAAGTATAGGATATCTATTAATACATATCTTTACAGCTAGGCACTGTTTGTGTTTCAATTTCCAATCTTTGTCACATGCAGAAAAACTGTGATCTCGAATACATTTTAATTTATGTATTCAAATTGCTGCTAGGCTTGACTGAGGAGAAATAAAAATGTTTCCATCTTTAATGTTTGGAATATTTTCAGTGGTCCACTTCTCTTGCAGAAGTTGTTGTACCATCTAACAAGTGTCAAATCAAAGCCAGAGGTAAGCTGTTAGCAATTAAGTAGGTTTGCAGGAGACAGAAAACAATCAGTAGCTATTCCTTGCAGGTCTGTCAGGGAGACCTACTGTTAACTGCTACATAGTTACTGACACTGTGCTCTGCCACTTGCAGGAAAAAAAGGAAAAAAATATGTGGTATCTTAAGAAGCTATCAAAGAGAAAGAAATGGGGAATTAATGCTACTAGGATAAAAAAGAGTTCTCCATTGTTTTATGGATCCATTTTCACCAATTCACAGAGCTGTACCTCAGTGTTCATGGGTGTGTGCCACATAGTTTTATTCCAGAACAGCACAAAGTAGGTGCAGTTTGCTGGTGAATCTGGTCAACAAATCTGGTTTTATGTTTATATTTTCATTAGGATAAGGTTCTTCCCATAGAGGGTGGCTGGGCAGTGAAACAGGCTCCCCAGGTAAACAGTCACAGCGCCAATCCCGACAGAGTTCAAAAGCATTTGGACAATGCTCTCAGGCACATGCTGTGATAACTGGGGTGTCCTGTGCAGGGCCAGGAGTTGGACTCAATGATCCTTTTGGGTCCCTTCCGACTCAGGATATTCTGTGATTCTATGATTTCCACTTCAGTGAAGTACGAGTGCAGAGTGGACAGAAGGCAGAGCTGATACGTTTCACTCAGTTATCCAAAGTTGCCAGCATCCCAGAAGCAGCTCTTTGCAGCATGCATTACAGCACTAGCTACTTCAAAAGCATCAGGTCTGTTGTATTTGATGCTGGACTTACTTGATGCACTTGAGCATAGCAAATCCAAGAAGTCAGAGGCATGCCCTTCTGCACTGAGCTCAAATCAAGTACTGTACTTGTATGCAGTGGCTCTTTGTCCATGAGTTCTACTTGGCCATCATCCAAAGAGCTGTAGCTGTAAATTACTGCTAGACATCAGAATGTTCTGCCATAACTAATGGAGATGTCTGGTCTGATGATGTTCCTTTAAAGAACATGTAAAGGATTGTTATAGCAGCCTGTGATACAATTAAAGATATTTTAGATATGTCTTCATTTTATACTGTGAAGAGCATTCATCCATTGTGTCTACGCTGAGTGGAATAACAAAAAGACATATCTGCTTCCACACTTACAACAAATTAAGAGCTGAGCCTCAACAAGGTTTATTACCTTGGGCTAAACATCACATTATAAGGTCAGATAGTTTCTTCTCAGTCTGGAAGTGGACAAAGGCAAGCTTATACTTGCCCAAAGAACGTGGTATAAGCTTATGTACTTTCACTCAAAAGAGCTTCAGATATGGTCTGGTCTATATGCAAAAGGTTTTGAGAGTAGGATACAAATAAACCTCAAACTGATCAGTCTTAATCCAATATCAGAGTAGAGTTTTTTGGTCTGTTTATACCTCTTAAGAAAAGGTTTAAGTTAAATTGAAAAGCTATGCTTAAAGCAGAGCCAAGCTGTTTACACTGGGGATTATACCAGCATGGCTTTTCCTAGACAGCTATATCAGCATGAAGGATAAAATGTAGACAAAGTCTGCAGATGTACTGTGATAAAAATGTAATAAGATATAGGATGGAGAGGAGGAAGGACAAGAATAACAACAATAATTTGTTGTTTGCATTTCACAGGCTTTGAAAAACTTTTAAAAAAGAAATATTCTCTTTCCTGTTTCTGTGTGAAAGACTCAAACAGACAATAGGGTAAAATATTTCTGCCAGGACTTAGGAAACTACTCTGCTGACTATAGAGAAAATGCTGCCAAATTCAGGAGGTAAACAGGCTGAAATAAACAGAAAAACAACATTTACTTTTCTCAAATGTCTTAAAAAAATCTTCTCTCCTAGCAACCATATGGAAAAACAGTTCAGACGCAAATGTTACTGGTAACTCCAGGTTGCTTCAATGAAAGTATATTGTGCATGGCCTCTTGCATCCATGGCACACTTCCCTGGAAAGAGTTTGCCCCATCACTCACCAGCACAGTTAAGCATGCTGCATGTTGTTACACATGCTGTCATAGTCTGGGCAAGGGTGGAGGATTTGTAAGCCTCCAGATAGGGGCTTAAAAGTTTGAGATAGCAACATTTCTAGGTTTTGGCAAAGATGGTGCCAGCTGTCTGGCTCTCAGGATTTCTCCTGTCAAGTGGCCCATGAAGCAGCATTGGCACCAGCTGCACAGGAAATTAAATATACCTGGACCCTCAAAGGGAGGTCAAGTACCTCATTGAAAGCCTCCAGCAGGCATCAAAGAAAGAGTGGGACGGCAAAAAGAAACAACTGAGTTCAGAAAGAAACTGAGGGAAAAGAGATGTGTGCTGGGTTCAACACAGCATGTCCATCGCCTCCACATCCATGGACTGGCCCTGTGAAAATGGAAACAGCACTGGTAGAACTGGAAATCCTCATGTTTCACTTCAGTCTTTGAGTACAATTAGTATGTCTGAAAATGGAATGTTATAGTTTATTGTCTATGTTGTACTGTCTACTACTGAAATTAATTGTTTCCTAAATTTATTCTAATATATTCAAACCACATATAATGGAGGGACATGGCTTACAGACTCCTGGAACAATGATTTCCCACCGGTGACATTCATTGCAATAACACAGAGTCAGTACTTCCCAGATGAGGCCTTTTCCAGAACGCTCCTGGCTGGAACAGCGCTCACTCATGCAGAAAGGAACAAGACCAACTGCTTTTGGGTGATGTGCAGGATAAAGGCTGCGAATTCCTAGGGCTTGATCAGCTGAGATGCTGAATGACCTTGACTCCCCCCGAACTCAACAGGACCCTTGGCAGCTCTTTGGATCTGTCCCCTGCCAATGGGAGCATCTGTTCTTGGCCATGGTGGTCTCTGTTCCCCTTCTCCACTACAAGGCAGCTCAGCCTCCAGAGTGTAGCTGTGGGTGAGAGGGCTTGCAATGGCTTGAGTGTAGCCTGTGTCTTGGCATTTTCACAGACAAGATCAAGAATTCTAAGGTTTGAAAAATAGCACAGAAACTCTATTTTTTTCAGTGAGCACTGCTTCTGGCAGTGAGTCTGATAGATGTTCTGAAGCAGAATAAGCAGCATTCAGCCTGTCCCCACCATCTGCCCAAGTCCTGTTTTCTTTTCCTCATTCGGCTCCATTGGAAAATATCAACAGAAAGTGGGGTTTTCTTTACCAAGAAAAATCATGTGTTGGCTTGTACTATAACTCACGAGTCCTTTGTATTCTGGGAGAATACAGCTGCAGTGCAATTCATGGCAACCATTTGAACTTTCTCAGATAATCTGCTCCAAAACTTGATAAGAGCTCTTGAACTGTGTTCATGCTACACACGAGGCTAATCTGGCAGCTGGATAAATCTCATTTTCTGCCCAATTGCAAAATAAAGGTTACGAAGGAGATATATTCAAGATACAAACCAGTGATTTGGGAACAGATAGAAATCTGAGCAAGTACTGAGCTACAAACTTCCTTTTTTTTCGTCATGTGTCTTGCATGATCATAGAATATCCTTCTGATGAAAAATCCAAGGTAAGGAGTGACTGCATGGTTAGCTTGGCAAAACAAAGGGAGAAAAGACACAGGTTATTATTTATTTATTACCATATATGGTAGTACCTTGAGGAAGAACTGACCGTGGAGACACTATTGCACTGTTCACTGGACAAATACATTGACAGATTCCTTGCTGCAAACAACTAATGCTTGAAAGAATGAAGCAGACAAAGTATAAAAGGATACAAATGCAAACTTTTTATGTAGAATGCTGAAGAACAGTCAAGATTCAAACTCATTGTTTCTCAGTCTTTCATATAAGTTTATCTTTCATTGCTATGGAGATAAAACTGTACAGTTTTTACCTTAATTCAAAGCAAGATATGGGGGAAATCACTCTAGCATTCATAGCTTTGCCTTCCTAAATAGTCTGTTCTGTTTCAGTTATTCATTTCCTTTCTGAAAATCTTTTTCGTTATTTTTGTTTGAAATGTATGGTATATGACTGAAATATATTTCACCTGAAAATTTGGTCTCATGTCTCTTTATGACCACAAGAAATGTCTGTAAATCCTCCCTGGAGTAATTCTACATCTCTCAAATATCTGCTTTTTCTGGAAGGAATCACCCTCTGGAGGAGGCTGTCATGGTCCATAAGTAAAGCAAAAGCCTATATCACTAGCCTATATCACTGTAACATTTATTTCTGGAGAATTGAAATCAAACCAAATTAATTATCATAAAAGTGATACTGGCTTTCCTGGTACACCTTTCAACTCCTAAATATCATTAAGTAAATGCCTAATTAAACTCATTAAAAGGAAAGAAATGCCTAACGAAAACACTATGTCAAACAATTTGATCCTAGAGACCATGAAGTCTGGTGGAGACTCTTATCATGTCTACTGAGCTATTAGGAAATATTCTGATTCTATACTGACAGGTGACAGGATAAAATGTGGTGACACCTTTTGATACAGAGGACAGACAGTCTGTATTACATCTGACCATATTTAAGTGTCTATTGCATCAACTAAAATATATGAGTAAAAGAAAAAAGATGGAATCACATTTATTCTCTTGCAGTGAGGCCAAAGTGGGTTATTTTGACTGATTATCTGCCTGCAGTTTCTCTCACCCTCCTAAACAGAGAGACCATGCAGAAAAGTTGTGTTGGGAATGGCTCCTCACATATGCTGATCTCTGAGCTGTGCCCAGCAGTTATTTGGCAAAGCTCTAACAATTTTTTTGATAAGGATGCTTGAATTCCAGTGCCCAACACTGCTTCCTGGCCATGTTTAATTTCTTAGTGTACAGATAGCCTTAAGGTGCAATTCATCTCCTCCCAATACAGACATCAAATGCAGATGAATATTTCTCAGACTGTGATCTGTGAAGCACTTGGTGATCTGTAAGAAATCACAAGGTGATTTCACAACTATTTTGAAAAAACTTCAAAAGAATTTTAAATATAAATTTAAATTGTTTAAATATAAACAAATTTTAAATATAAATGCACACATATATATATTTCCAGGCATGCCAAAGGGAAAACAAAATGCAGGAAAATAAATATCACTGCAGATTTTTCCCAGGGCAGCTGAATTTTACTCGGGTATAAATGAAAACCATCATGGCAACACCGTACTAGATGATCCTTGGCATCATTTCGAAAAGGTTATCTGGAAGTAAGTTTTAAAAGAGTTGCGGAACAGCAGGCGAGATGACCCCTGGGTGTCCATGCAGCCCTATGACTCTTTTCTGTTTGAAGGGATTTGCAAATGCATCACCTTGGGTGGGAGCTGGTTTCCATGAAATCCAGGTATTTCTTTCCTGTACTTAGGTGTAGAATGAGGCAGAAGCAGGAGTTAGATGGAAAGGAATCTCGTTAGGAGGTTGAACATGCACTGAAACCACGATAGTTCTGCTGTTCTGAGTGTGTATTCTATCACCACCCTCAGCCCCACCCCCACGTGTTTTTAGTTGCTGTTTCTGTTGTGCTACTCTTGATGCCAGTCCTGTTCCTCCTGTGCTACCTGAGCACCCTGGGGCACTGTTACCTCTGTGAGGTCTCTGCTGCCCTTCTTCTCCTCCCCGGTCAAATTCTGCTGTGGAGCAGAGTCTGCACTGCACAAAGATCTTCAGCCCAAAGGTAGGCGTGAGAAAGGTAGTTCTCATATTGTAGTACTGAAAATGAAGAGCAGAAAATCCTGGTGGTCAAAGACATTTTCAGGGGGTGGAGGGATCATAGCTAGAAACTTAGAGCCTTTCTGCACTGCTGTTTTCATCACAGAGCACCATACACAAGTTCTCCAGCAAGATCCAGCTGGTAGAGGGATGGGAACTAGTGAGGGGGAAAAGACTCCTGTTCTCCTCCTGCTGCAGCCCTGTGTAAGCAAACGTCTTGGTTTGATAGTGCCTCAATACTTTTTAAGTTCACTACTGATAAATATGTAAGTGAGGTCACCTCAGGTTAGATTTGGATTTCGCAGACATATTTCACGTGAGATGTCCCTGGTATCCCCATGCACCACGTTTCTCCAGTCTGCATCGCTAAATTTGAAAGACACACTTAAACATTTAACTTTATATGAATTCATCCTTTTGTGGTCCGTTCCAATGTCATCTGAAATTTCTGTTAACTAATTTGACCATCACCCAGTTTGTCTATGCCACATAATAGGGTTTTGTACAAAATGGGTTTTTCGGTGTGTTAGGAATGCCATGTTTTAGTCAATGTCTCTCTGAATGTTAAATCTAATGAAGGCTGTAAGTGAGAGACTATAAATGCACAGAGAGAGTTACCATGGAAACCAGAGCAGTATCTGCCGTGTACCCCCCACACTGGCAGCACGGTGCAGCACTGCCCCGGTGCAAGGCAGAGGCTTTCCAAAATGTTTTCAGCAGTCACATCAAGGATTTTCAAGGCTTGGAGCAGAGAGCTGGGTGCTGTTTTGGTGGCAGCTTGTAGGCTGGCCAGTGTCATGATGGTAGGGTGGCAGCTGGTACAGTCACCTGCTGAGCTGTCACACACTGTGTGATTTGCTATCTACTTCTGTGCAGCTCCTTTAGCAGAACTTGTGCACCATTTGTAGACAAATTTGCCGAAACCTTCGGCCACAAGCTGTGAATTTTCGCTCAGATATGAGGAACTTTTACATAGTCAAGTACATCAAGGAACCCCAGAGATCATTCAAGCCAGAAGATAAGGAAGCTGCATTCATTAACAGAAGCTGCACCCTCAGAGATAGGAAAGGAAACCACTTCCTAGAGATGGCGAAGGTACCCAGTGAGGCATGGGAAGACCCCAGACCCAAATATTACCAAAGACCCCATCTGTCTCATGAAGGGTGGGGAATTTAGAGTGCAAGGAAATAGTTGTCTAGTGATTTCTCTGTTTGAGGTCCCTCTTCAGAGGCACCCAGCTTGACCTATAGCACTACTGATATAACAGGTGTTATAGAGGAATCTACCTTTCAGCTTATCAATTCAATTGACACGTAGAATCGAACCTGGCCATGGTGGCTGGCTTGCATAATTTCCATAACACACAGGAGAGTCCTAACTACTGAAAGGCAGAAGCAAGAGTCCTCTTGGCCACAGGCTGGACAGTTCTCCCTGCAGTTAGAAGAGATGAGGCTCCAGAAAAAAATTCAGAGGTTCTACACAGACCTGGACTTGTAATCCTCTGGAGCTGCAACTTCTGAGTTTTCTGGCTTGACACTCCTCTAAGATGAAGGGTTTAGGACCTGCAGGATAGAGAAGAGAAGCCTTGTTATCCAGAGGATCCTCATGATGTGAGAAAGTCCCTGCTGGCAAACTGAAGGGTACTTCTGCTGAGGACTCAGGTGCTCTCTGCCATGACTGTGCATTTCAGTACTCATTCAGTGATAGGTACTGCAGAATATTTGCTCCTCAGGACCCTGCCTTGTCCTTGTCCCACCCATCCATGGAGCATCCACAGAAAACGCTTGCAATTACTCAGAGGAACTGTGGAGCAAAGCCAAATTGCTACCAAGAAAACATAGTATTTTATTTTTTCTTCTTATTCTGAGTGACAAAGTGCTAGGACTCCTTTCTAGGTTATTAAAATTAAAGAAGTTTTCAAAGTGCCATTTATTTATTATCCTTTCTGTTTCATTTCCTTATTGCAGCTTCTCACAACTCAGAAAATAAAACTACACTGAAAGCTCTTTGGAACAGGGATCATTATTATAGTTATTTTCAGTGCTGCATGATCTCAGTTCCTGCATAAATCTTGTAGTCACTGTTGTGCTATACGTGCAGTAATAATAGCCAGGACTGTCTACTAAGTATTGCTTACTACATGTGTTCATTCCCCCCTGTATGCTCCTGGGCTTGTACTAAGCTCTTTTATTCAGTCTTTGGTAGTAAATCCAATCCCAATTAAAAAAAGAAAATAATATATATGTTTTTATTGTAACTTCCACAAATACTAGACACATTACTTTCTTTAAGACGTGGAGTATTTAATACATTGTGGCTCATGGGGAAATGAGCCTTCCACTTGTAAGTGTGTAAAGCAGCAGAGTGAAAGTGGGCATATTTCAAACAGACGTGAACGCTCTCTCAAGCTCACTCTCCCTTGGCTCTCAGCCACAATTTCAGAGCAATTTGCCCTAATCTGCCATATGGTTTTCTTTCTTTGCATTTTATAAAACTGCGGGGCTAAGTGAATGTGCCTCTTCGATAGTACTGACACAAGCCTGATTTAATTTAGTCTTCAATATTAACATACCAACTAAATCAGTGCTGCAGCCTATGAGGAATCTTCAGTGCACAAGTAGAGCTGTCCTTAGTTTCCAAGTGGTTCTAGCCTACAGCCCTTGAACTGGATCTCCCTTATGATTATTATTTCTAGAGGTCACACCAAAAGAACATCAGGCCTGCTCCAGCAGCATGTGACCCCCATTCCCTTCCCCGGATCAATCCAGGCCTCCAGTAGGACATTATTCAAGCCTGAAATCACTTCCTAACAGCAGACGTTCTGAGTAAATCTGATTCATCATGTGGAAGATCTATATGCCTGCTGTATGAGAAGCATCTCTGACTGAGATTTCCAGCAAGCCCTGCCAGTGAATCCTTTTAATCAAGGAGTCCGTGCAGTATACTTTTATATCACAGATGGCTCCAGGACTCAGAGACAATTTCCTTAAATAGGCTCTCACACCAGGCTTGTCTACACATTTTACTTTGGAATTTTTAGCCCGTAACAAGAATGTGACATGGTTCACTAAACATACGCTCCATGTGCGTTTTAAGCACACGAGTTTCCCCATCAGCTGCAGCAGATCTGCTGCCCTGCCTGGTGCCCACGTACCCTCATCTGCACGCCTACTTATCCTCTTTGCTGGATCAGCTGGGATGTGGATGGCAGGGTACCATGCTAGTACGAGCTCCTGGCTCCACAGCGGCATGTTTGGCCTTTGTCATGGTCAACACTCAGGTCAACTGCTCCACTGAAGTGGAATACAAACCACTGCCCCAGAGGGAGGCTTTTACATGAAAGAATAATATCATTTTGCAAGAAAACAATTATCATTCCGAAGTTAACTGTAGTTAAAGTTTAGTACTCATATATAAAGAAACACATAGTGAGAGAACCAGGGAGTGGAAGATACCAAGCTCCTGCCAAACTGGTGTAATATGTTAACCGTTAATGAGAACCAACCTACAACTTAACCAATATGATAATTAATGAAACATGGGACCGTAGAATCCTGTACTGAAGAAGATAGTCATTTCCTGTAACACATATCTTACTTAGTAACAATATTGATGCTTTTGTCTGGGTACGAACAAGTAAGCAGCTAAGAAAATTCTGCCCTGGTGGTGATGCTGAACTATTTCAGATTAAACAGGTTTTTTGGTTTTTTTGTCTAATTAAGGAAATCTAAACCCCCAAGAAACGACAAGATAATGCACCAAAGCAGTCCAAAGAGGGCATCAATTTTCATTCAGAGGCCAAATTAAGTCATTTTAAGTCAGTATATTGTATGAATTGCATGTCCAAGACTATATAGGTAATTTTCAGCCTGATCCTTCGGTAGATATTGGCTGCGGACTAATTTGTAAAATCACTTATCATATAAGAGTTAAGTCATAACTATTCCTATATGCTCCAGAAAATGTTCTCAAATTAGGTTCATGAACAATAAACAATCTTGGAATAGTCTGATATACAGCAGAATTATTGAACTGGATTTTGTCAATTAATTAGTCCAGAAAAGCAAGCAAATGCCAGAGATTAAAGTCTCAGAACTGTCACAGGGGGAGTTTTTATGAAATGGTCCTGAGGTGACTAACCAGGATGCAATCCTTTCCTCACTGAGAAATCTTGACCTCACATTTCCCCCTTCAATATGGAGCTTTCTGCCACCTGGCTGTACTTAATTTTGATCTGGGTCTTCCTTAATCCCACCTGTTGGATCAGATTCATTTTCCATTAAGTATTTAAATATGCTCAGAGTCAACACAGACACATTGTGTACAAGAGTGAGTCTGGGGACGCACCTGAGACACTGCCCCAGAGTACAAGATGATACCTACAGCCTTCTGCTGAGATTTATATTCAGCATCCCTCAAAAAGAGGGAATTCGGAGAAATAAAGTTGAGGGAGCTTCAAAACCTGTGGATGAAAGGTAGCTGATTCCTTATCCAGCAGTTTTGATAATGTAACATCTCAAAGTTGTTGTTTTTCCAGCCAAAGCTATTTCATGAATTTGACCTAAATTTGTTAATAGTTTTGGGACAACCAGAATTGCATTTTTCCTCAAATAAACTATTCATCAGAAAGAAAATTACTGCTCTTGTCACAGAACACCAGCTGCCTACCCATTCAAATAATAATAAAAAAAGCTTTTAAATCATAAGAAGGAAAATTAAAAATCTTAGAATATCTCTTAACAGTCACAGAAGGCATGTAAAAAGAAAAAAGTAAAAAAAAGAAAATAAGGAGGAAAGCTAAAGAACATGGAACAGTATAGGATAATTGTAAAACTCGAGAGGTTATTCAACCAAACAGATATCTTTCAGAAAATGGAAATCCAGCCCAAATGAAGCCACAAAAAATAAAGTGTAAAAAATAGCTTGTAAAATGGCTGTTGGGATTATGAAATACATGTGCTTATGTTGGTCCTATTATTTTGCACATATCCTACACAGTGGAATTGTAAAGGGCAAGAAGGGAATGTGAACAGCAAGCAGAAAACTGAAGAACAAAAGATGAATTATGCAAATGGATCAGATTTGGGAAGCTGAATTTGTTGCCTCCCAACAACTTGAATAACAGTGTTTAAATACAACTTTTTTTTTGTAGAAAGCACCACTTTCTAAGCAGCCCTTCCAAATGCTTTCCCATCTGTTTCGACAAATGTGATAATGAGGAGGTTATGCTGATAGCTCTAAAAAAATCAAGTTATTTGTCCATACTAGGAAACACAAGACAGGTAAAAGGTTGTGCCAGTCACCAAGTGATCATAATCCCAAACACCCTTTATTTTCTTAACTAGGCTTTGCATCCTAAGAGATAAGCGCTACCAATTTAGGTTTGATAATTTAGGTTTGAAGGAAGAGCAGAGCAAAATAGATCCCTTACAACTCTGCCCTGCATGAATGTCTTAGGCAGCTAGAAAAATGAACTATGCCTAGAAAAGGGTGCAGCAACTAGAAGGTTTCATTCCCCCGAATGTGAGCTGCTAATACAAAACATGCCTGAAAATCTTGGTATTTTATTTAGCTGTGGATTCAGAATTGAGGGAGGCTTTTTAGTCTGTGCAAGAGCAAAGGACTCTTTCTGTTCAGAGATACTCCTCCAAAGCAGTGACAGGAGCATGCAGATTGTGCTGTAGAAGCCTGACAAAAGCAACCCTTGGCAGTGTCACCTTCCACGTCCTCTTACTGCAAAGGGCACATTCGCTTAGCTGCTGGAGTGGGAGCTGAACTTTAAACTTCTGGCCTTTCTATCCTGAGTCTTTTCCAGTATAATTTTGAAGTAATACCACTAAAAGTGACTAGATTTATCAGTGTGTGACTCTGGGATGTGTAGTCAGAATCTGGCCAAGATGGATTCTCTGTTTCTGCCCTTATTCTCAATGCAGCTGAGATTAAAAAAAGGAGAATGGTCAGAACAGAAGCTGAGAGCATTTCCGAAGCAGGGTAAGGAAACCTTATAAACTATATTGGGATCAAAATAATAAGGTATGTGAAAGAAGTCACATAAATACAGTGCCACAGCTTTAGGGCTAAACTGTATCATTACAGACCTTTGAAACAGCATCCAACACCAGAGGCACAATGTGGTTTTTTTTGAAACTGGGTGAGGTAGGAAGTCTAAGCTATCCAAATTTCCTTCAGCCTTTTCAGCATCACTGTCATTTTCACAGGTAGAAGATCATGGGATTTATGAATCACTAATGTCTATTTCCTAGATAAACTGAAAGAAGTCAAGAGGAAGGAAATGAGGTTTTATGGGTAAAGAGATACCATGTACCAGAATATTAAGTATATTCTCCCCAGAAGCTTTCTGTTTGTGGCATTTAACTTTGCCCACCCATCCCAAATTTCCAGATGTGCAGTGGTTTCCCTGGAGCAGCAGATCTCACTGGGTTTCTTTCTGAGCAGCCCCCAAATTCCAGAGAAACTGTGACTCCGGGCTGACCAGCTGTATGTGTGTATCTGGAACACAACGCACATACAACGTGTGCACTGAGCAGACAGCCTTCTCCTCACAGTAAATCTGGAGTCCTCCTGATGCATCAGCTTTACTACCCACATGCAGAGAAGCTCTGCAGAGCACAGCTGGTGGGGCCAGTGCTTCTGGGGTGATCAGTGCTTGTGAGACATGCACACGCCTCGGCAATCCCTGCCAAAAATCCAGCTGGCTCCCTTCTCCTTTCATCCAGGTAATGGAGGGTAGACAGCAGTTTGTTAGATATTTGTCCTGTGGAGGCAGACAATGAGAGTGGCTGAAACAGCAGAGGAGGCGGTAACAGTGCTCACATTGCTCCTGGCTCCACCTTGGCCGTGCAGGTGGAGCAGGCTGGGAGCTCATCCAGCTCCTCTGCCTGCCAACCACCTCTTCCCCAAACCTTCCCTGTACTCTGGCACCCTGTGCAGGGAGAAGCTGTGCCAGGGAGTCCCTGCAGGCACATGGCTCCAGGTCTTCTGCACAGGTTCCTCCTGACTGCTGGCTCTGCCCCACCATCAGCAGCCTGAGGAGCACATTGTAATCATAGTCATTCAATGCCCAACTCCTGCTCTCAGCATGGAATAGAGAGAGATGCAGCAAAAAATCGTAGAATCATAGAATTGTTTTTGTTGGAAGGGACCTTTAAAGATCATCTAGTTCCAACTCCTGCTTCCATGGGAATGTGTTGCTTAAAGGCTCTGGGGACTGCCTCCCTTCCCTAGTCTGGCATAGTCTGTCTAACTAAACAAGCTGCTGGAGATGCCTTCGTGACTCATTTCTGATGGAGGAGAAATGCGTGCTTTCCAGGAAGAGGGAGGCTTAGATGGAACAGGAGATGCAGTAGCCCCATTTCTGTTTGGAGGAATATTAATTCCTATTAATGTTGCTTGGATATTATGGTTATATTGAGAGTTGAAATATTATTTTAGCTGGAGTAGGCCTCTGTTTTAATTCAATTGTGCAGAATATAGGCTAAATTAACTTTTTGATATTCTTTTCCTACCATGGTGACAAGAGAACTTTTAGGACAGTTTGTTTACTTTTTCTTTCAGTTATTGCTGAATTTTATGAGTCAATACATCTCATTTTCGGATATGTGCGCTTCAGTGGAAAGAATTCCACTTAAGAGCTGAAAGGCATGTATCATGTCAATAAAGACAATATTATCACATTAGATATTGTGATGAAACATGTACATACTTAATGATTTCTTGCTGGCTTCTGGAGTGAATTCCTATCAGGCATTCATGTCTCTCCTCATGCTCACTGTCTCTTTGCTTCTGCTGCTATCAAGCAACACCATGCTTAATAGAAATCTTCTGTGTCTCTGTTAGCAAGTAATGGCTTCGTGCAATCTGGCTTGCATTGGGCATAGAGAATTTGGGGGAGTGCTTTTTCATTGTTTAAGTAAATGTTTCCTCTTTGATCCAACATCTGCCCTTTCTGCTGCTCACACTGCAAATTGATGCAGATCTAGCAGAGGGATGGGAGACATTTATAGGGCTTCCTGTTATGGAGTAATTTGGGGAGCATCATTTTCCCCTGCTCACTTTTTGCCTTCAGCAGCAACAATCCAATTCTTTGTGTTTTCGATGAGAAGACAATTCTTCGTCTCGCCCTTTCCTTCTAGTTCTCCCTGAAGGCTATAGAAAGAAAGAACACGAATAACCAAGCAATGAAATCATAAAATAGTCCCGTTTACTGTTATCTTTCCAAGAACAGTGAAGGCATTAAAGTTCTGAAACCTTTTTTCTTGAAGCAAAGATTGCAGCTAGAACAGGAAATGACACAACATAAATTCAATTCCTGACAATTATTATAACATGAAAGGGAAATAGTATAAATCACTGTTGTTACACACTCTGTTCATTGGCTAGATCTGGCCCATTTGAGCTATTTATCTAGTTCCTGTGACAGATTCAGATTTTGCACCACACATGCTTTCATTTTTTAAAATACATGTTTCAAGTTTTTATGCTTCTGAAAAAGAGCTTCTGCATATGCACTGAGTAGAAGCTGGTGAAAGCTCATGCATAGTTGTCTTTTTTAAACTACAGAGCACAAAGTATGTTGTATTTGAAAAGACAAAGTCTAGCCCTTTTCATTTCAGTTGGTGTTAACACTTGAACTTAATGATAGTTTTATGTGGTTGACATTGAAATGTTTCTCAGAAATCAACATTAAGGAAAGATAAAGATGGAAACTGGAGGGTTTTGTATAAAAAAAAAAATAAAATTAAAAGTGCATACATTTTGGGGAAAAGGAAATCAGAAATATCATGCATATCTGTAAAGCATACCTAAGTCTGACAAAAAATTTGTTAAACTCCTATGCAGTGAAGGTGTGAAGTTTAAACAACTGAAGAAAAATAGACCCATCTGGAAAAGTGTTAAGAAAAGAGCTGTGTTGAATTCTCCATCCCGGCTGCATACAAGGCTGACCCAGAGTCTCCTGAGGGTCTCCCAGATTTAGCCACTTCAAAGGCATAGTGTAGTGTTTTAGAATAAACAACAGTTTCATAAAATTAATTTTTTGCTTTTAATATTAATGCAAACATTGATTCATATTGTTATAAATACAAATAGTACCAGTTAGATATTATTCATATATGAGATTTACTTCACAGCAATAACCATTTGGTCAGATATTTTATTGGCTTCTCACTTAAATTGCAGTGCTGCCTAAGGCAGTTGCTGTTGGAAACAGAATACTGCCCTGACAGACTTTTGAATCAAAAACTAGGGCCATGCTTATTTTATACTCCAATGCATTAAAATTTACTGCTTGCTTTCCATGCTTTAAGTAAAGTTACTTCATTAGGAACGGGAGATATATTTTTATGATGTACTCAAAAATGCAGTATTTTGAAGCAAATCATTCTTTCAACAGAGTAATTCAAGAAGTGTGAAGCTGTAAAATCTAAGAAAAAGATGGATTTTAAGAAGAAAAAACTATTCTGGGGAATGGGATATTCTATTATGGAAAAAAAATTAAAGAATCTAGGAGTCATGTCTTCACTTACTATTCCTAATTTAGCTTTGAAGTACTTTCCTTTAATTCTTAATCCTGTCTTGAAAAAGCCAATGATAGATTGTGAATATTGCTATTTTTACACTATAACTTACTGCATATTATATGTAATTTGGACACCATAGAAAATATTCACGATTTTAGAAGTTTTATGTCTATCTGGAATTTGGTATTGCACAGGCAGAGAGCTTCAGCAGAACCAAGACCTTCAACACAAAATAAATTTTTATCAGCTTTTTTTTTTATTATTATCATTGGATTTTTTTCTGGTTTTCTTTATGAATATTAAATTACACAAAAAAGTGACAGTGATTTATTTCTCTCTTGAATATGCCACTCATAATAAAATTATAATAAATTTTTCGCACTGAAATTTGACTTCTTTTGAAAACTAAGACTCTAAATTTTATTTATTGTTCAGTAGAAATATGTATGGTTTACAGGTTGGTTACAAATCAGTAATTCTTACTTGTTCAGATATGTAACCCAATTGTCTGGTAGTTAACAGTGACTAAAGGGGAAATAGACAATGTACACACTGCCCCTCATGAGGGAAAATTTTATTGGTCTCGGACATCAGCTATAAACTGGGAAAACTAAAACACAAAGTCACTAGGTTCCCTTAAAAGCTGAACTTCCTCCAGTCACCAGCTGTCTGAGACTGTATTTGAACACAGAAATCTTTCTTCAGGAGAAGGAGCACCTGTGAACCCAGGAAAGCAGACCAGCACGAGGTATATGCAGTAAAGAATCAAACAGGGCCTCCTGTTCGGTGCCATGGTAGTCATGCACTTAATGCTGGTCCTCTGCTGCACCGTTCTGTCCATGCTGCTCTGCAGATCTGCCTTTGGCTCCCTCGGACAGTTTGTCACACAGATGGTTTGCAGTTCCCGGCTCCAGTCCTGCCCTTGGAACCCTGTAAACCCCACCAGCGTCTTGGGGTCATTGCCACGGGAGCAAGCTGGGACCAATCGGTACCCTCCAATAGGGCTGGAAGCAAATCCTTACTGTAGACAGATCTGTGCCTTCTTAAAGTCTTTTGTATGACCAGATCCTCCCACAATCCCAAACTGGACCCCAAACAGTAGCAGCTTCTGGTGTGGATAGATTGCACAAATGAAACTCACTATGGGAATACCAAGAGGTTCTTTTCAATAGTAGAGAACTTTCTACTTCCCTGGAACTTCAGGACATGACTTTAATTTATATTGCAATAATTTCAAGCAAGAAATTAGTATAATATATTAGTATAATAAGTGTATTACAGGCAGTAGTATCATTCATTATGCCTTCTCCAAAATTACAATACTGATGTTTTTTGACATTCAGCTCCCATCTCCCAAATGCCAGTTATGGCAGTGGGATGGTTAAAGCATCTCATTATAGATCCAGAAAATTCCCAGATAGATTACTTCAGCAGAAAAGAGGTCATTTAGTAGGGAAATGAAAGGCAGATGTCTATGAGATTAACCATCACTTTCTTTTAACTGGTCCTAGTTAAGGAATTATATTTTCTTCAAGTATGATTATTTTGATGGATCATTTTTGCTCTAGCTTTATTCAGGAAGATAGCCAAGACAAGACCCAAATCGTTCATTTACAATGAGAGAATAGCTTCAAGAGCCATGTCCCACTGCATTCATAACTGCAACTAAGATTCCCTCCTTTCCATATTCACAGTGTATTTAACATGGAGACTCCTATGGTGGAATTCTTTCACCACAAAATAAGTCGTTTATCTTTGGAAATGTTGGGTTCAGCCCCTTGAAACGTGTTGAAATATGCTGCTCCAATTTAGAGCTACAGACCTGCCTCGTCCCAGTGGCAATCTGGGGCATTAAATCAGTGAGTCTCTGCAATTGTGAAACATTCACTGCTCTGACTGCCAGGGATGCTTTCTCAGAACAGCACAAAGTTGCTGAGAAGAAAGTCTGAAATAAATCCCTCTGTGGTGAAATTCAGGCCTGGCTCATGTCAAGGAAAAGTCTGGCATGAGCTGTAAAAGGCCAGGATTTCACCCTTTATCACACCACCCCCATCCCTGAGGAGAAGGGGTCATTATTTATTTATGTGGTGCCATTAGTGTGTGAGGCACATCGGATGTGCTCCTTGGCTGGTGCAAAGCCACACTGCTCCATTAATTCCTGTCCTGCCTCATTCTCCAGAGTGCAGTTCTTGCTGGAACAGCTGGAGTAGCCATGGGAATGACCACAGAATTAAGACTGTAGTGCTGTATTTTCACACCTCCTTATGAACCCCCTTTCTAAGCCAGAGCTTTTAAGGAACACAAAGCAGCTCTCAAGAGACAACTTCATTTATTTGCATTTTTATAAAACAACGTGTGTTGGGATGCTGTGCCAGCATTTATAACCATCCACTGATAGAGTTTACAGTAAAATACACTGGTCATTAGCAAATCTTGATAAAACTCCTGTTATAAGCATGCAATTGAAAAGCAGATCAATATCCTAGTCTGTCTGAGACCTAACTGTATTACTTCCATTCTTCTTTCCTTTTTTATCAGCAGAAATTTTGTCCACTCAGGAGTAGAGGAATGGATTTCAGAGGTAATGTCCATGGGATTCCTCTGAGAGTCCTTCATGGACACAAGGTTGGGCTGGAAGAAGATGGCGAGTTCCATCTCTCAGTCTTGGATAATAACCCATTATGAACAAATTGCATTATTTCTTGTGTCTCCACCTGCTTGGACTTTAGTTTGGCTATTTGGGTGTAAGGTGGTATCAGGGTAGAATTTCTTGCTGAGTTTTTGTACTGGACTTAGCACTGCTGAACTGTTATTTCAGGCTCTTTATTATTAATATTAAAAAACAAACAAACAGACAAAAAAAAAAACCAAAAAAACAAAAAAAACCCCACTTTCCTGTGGCATTTGCAGAAGAAGCTGATTTTTCAGGATGAAAGCAAATCCCCAGTAACAAAAAGCCTAATAAAATCAATACGTAAACTTTTAGTTAGAAATACAGCAAGTGTTGCAGAGGCTTTAGTCACCACATTTGCATCAAGTGGCCCAAAGCTAGTTTTTTCTGCTGTTTAAAACATGAAGTGTGGTTTCAAGATCAAATTCCTTTTATTCTTATGCTACGGAACATCATCTATCTCCATCTTAATACAAGGATGAAAGCTCGCTCTCACATCTTCTTGGCTTTGCTTGGTCTGGTGAATAAATATAGTAAATGACCAGGGAAGTATCTTCAGGGCTTTTGGTGGGTTGTTTTGAGCTTTCTGGTATTTGTTTTTGTTTTTTTTTTTTTCCTTTAGGGTAGTGAATGGCTTGTCCAGAAAAAATGTGGAAACTGCAGCTGTGGGGATACTTGAAAATTAACTGAAGAAGATCCTGAGCAAATCTGCTCTGCTTGGTCTTGCTTGGATTGGAGCATTGGACTCAATGACCTTCAGGAGACCATTCTAACAAATTATGCTGTAATTCTATGACCTTACCAGTAAATCACAAAATCAGATGAGCAATTACAGCTTCCTTGTGCAAAGAAGGCCAGACCAACTTCCTCACTGAGATATATTTCTCTCAATTTTCTCAGGGCAAAACCAAGCCTTTATAGTTCACAAAAATAGGGATCTACTCCTCAGCTGGAATCCCAATGTACTGAAATACAATTATACCTCCATATAGGGTAGAATATTTAGTAATATGTAGCAATAGTTACACACTGGATCAAGCAAGCAGTGACTGAAAAGCAAAAGCCCAAATCTGAGATGTAGAGATGGGATTAATTTTCTCTGAAAGCAGGACATGTCCAACAGTTTCATAGAATCATAAAATGAGTTGGGTTGTGCTATGGTTTAGGATTCTCCAATTCAGTGTTGCCACGCTGCCGCTTCCCCTCCCCCTCCAACTGGAGGCACAAAAGTCCAATGTGAAAAGAGAATTTGAACTTCGAGTCTAATGAGTTCTGTGTCTTACTGGGGAGCTTTACAGGAATAACATCTATCTTTCTATCTAAGGACCCAGATGAAATTTACTCAGATCATTTTTCATAGCCATTGAACCTCCACCAGATCTTCAGAAAATCTTAATTGCTACTTCATAAGCAGGAGTTCAGATAACTCAAAACAAAAAGAATGTTTTGGTTATTCTCTTCTCTAGTTCTCACTTAACTAATAATTATTTACTACTTCTTGAGCCAAATTATTGCTGAGTGTAACTCTGTCAGATTAAATGGTGCTACCAAGGATACCACTTTACAGAGCATTCAAAAGAGGCCATGCACATCACCTGGTGTAATCCTCCCCATAATGGAAGCCACAGGACCTCTTAACTAATTTCTAGCTCAAACCCAATAGAGCATTGTCTTTGGTATGATCCCTATTTTCAAATTTCTAATGGTTTAGAACCCATTATTTCTCTGCAATTCTTTTTCTGTACCTTCAAAGTGAGAAGTGGACATTTCATTTTAGTCAATTTTTTTCAAGCTTTGGCTTTCAGCCTTTAGATCTGTTAGGCTGGAGAACTCTATGAACAAATTTTTATCCTTGAAGCAGGTACTTCAGGTCTCCTCCATCTTCTACCAAATATGAAAGCAGGTTAAGCTCCTTATTATGTGCCATTTTTTTCTAATCCTTTCATTATTCTTCGAATGCTCCCTTAAGCTATTCAACAGGGAAAATCCTGAATCTCTGTATTATTCATGAACTAGAACTGAACACAGTATTTCAGCAGCCATCATATCAGTGCCAGATACAAAATATTACCTACGTACTCTATGTACCCCTTTTTAAAGATCAAAGCAATCACATTTCTTTAACGGAAGAATGAAAAATTATTCTTAACACAGTCGATTGAAGTAAGCTAAAGTATTACATTCTGTTCCAAGTACTTCATATAAAATGAGGGGGGGAGGAATCAGCCAAAATGCTGATCTTTGTCTCAGAATATGCTAAAGCCCAGGAGAAGGGTACCTACATAGATACCACAGTGGGTTTAAATTCCTTCTCCATAGGTTTACTAGGAGTTCCTTCACAGACGAACTCAGATTCAGAAGCTGACGGATGTCTGGACTTCTCATGAGGACTGAGTTGTCTTCCTCCATCTGTCCCCCACTGAACGAAGTGCTGAATTCCTTCGTGCTGAGACTCAGACTCTCTTTATGTTTATGGTGTATCCTCTCCTCAGCATGCTGCCTTCTGAGGAGTGAATATGCATTGTGCCTCAAGGGTCCCCTGGGTGCCCAGATTCACTTCAAGCTGTTTGAAGACATGGGTTTAAGACAAGCTCCAGATAACAAGAAGGTAAAAACCTTACATTGGAACCAAGCCTGCCCCTGCTTCTTTTGAGACAGACAGGGATGTCCCAGCACATACACCACACAGACACATCCACCAGGCTCCATCACAGGAGTCCTGAATTCATGTGCAGCAAGACACTGCAGCCTGTGTAGATGGATGAGTTAAAAGCAACTTTTTGCCAGAATCATGTCATATTGGAAAGGTGAAAAGTTGCTTTAAAGCAGTCTTTGGTCTTATATTCTCTAGGCTGCAGAGCCTATGAGCTCCACCCTTCACACATCTGCATTATCACCACATTAGCCCCACAAATTCAGAGGTATAAATTCCACCAGACAGCAGGCATTGCAAACCGGAATCCTGCAGGTCTGAGATCTATTCATAGATCTAACCATAAACCATGGTCCCTAGTGCTCAGCCACCCTAAACAGTGCTTTTGAGGAACACCCTCTAACAATGCCTTGCAGAGCACGGGAAGGGCAGGAATGCAATTGTGGCTCCCAGACTCTCTTGACCCAGTTGTAAATTACATGTGGGTAATAAGAACTACAGCTTACATGAAAGTGACTTCCTCTGTCTGACTTTAATTGTTTTATGGAGACAGATTGCCTAGGAACCTTGCTGCTTCTTCAGTAATAACCATTGGATTTATGACAGATCCCAAGATTTCCTACTTTAAAGAAAGTTCATGAGTGTCTGAGCAGATCTTGGGTCCTCTGCCAGGAGAGTCATGCAGACGCAGGTTTTAAGCCACTCAGCTCATCATCAATGAGCAGCTGCAGACACTCAGGATTTTGTATGTGTGCATGGCACTGGCATTTCCGCAACTACTTTTGCAGCCCCTCTAAGTGGGGAGCTACTGCAGCTGCCCTGCCTGCTGCAGTGATGCAGTTCAGCTTTTACTCCCAATGCCACAAGCACAGCAGTGTCTTCAGTACAGAATCCTCTCAGTGGTGGTGAGGGGTTTTTGGTTTGTTTGGTTGTTTTTTTGTAAAGCAAAAGAAAAGATTGATGACTTAATTGGTTTGTTGCTATCATTTACAACAAATCATCAATTGAGGTAAATAAATATTGCTCTATTTAATTCAAGAGAACAAATCTTCAGCAGGAGGATTTGAGAGGTAATGGGGGATTTCTTTTGAAGATAATGATATTAGGCAAAGATAAAGGACGTGCAAGATCCTTCTGTAAAACTGCTAATCTCTCCTCTGCCATTGAATCACTGCTCTATTGTAAACACATGATTGTGCCCACCTTTTCAGTTAAAAAAAACTTCATCTGTTTAATTGAATAAAAAACCAAAACATCCTCACATCCTTAACCTGTTGAGAAGCAGTAGAAAGGAACACCTCTCATCTTTGCTGATAGGAGAGGAAAAATCTGTAAAATCATGGAAGTGTTAACACTGGAAGGAGGGTCAGGAGCAGGACAAGAGGTTTGAAATTCCTTTACAAATAACATGAGTCATTTTAAGTGTAATGCTCATGGTGGCTGTGCTACATCCAGTAAGTGTCACTGTAGGTTGTTTTGGCTGTGAAATGAATCAGAGGTGTTTCATAACCGCACAGTTGGCTTCCTCTCCGCTGGTGAGTATGACCTCTCCTCCATGGCAGAAGAAATCCGCTGCAAAACACAAGGTGAAAACTCCTAGTTTAAAACAATAAAAGAAGTTCAGTGACAAAGTAGTATTGTATCATGCTTTTTAAAAATAGTCTTTCAGTGGTAGAGTGGGACTGATAAGATTTGAAGTGTTTTCTGCTCTGACAGCGGCTGCTTTTCTGGCTTTGGGTAAGTAGTTTCAGATGCATTTTGCACCAGATGTCAAATCAAAATTGGAGCTATGGCTTTATCCTGTTTCCCATGAAAATTATTAAAACTCTTATACTCCAATTTGAGCAATTGTGTGAACTCAGCTGTGAAAACTTCTAACACCACTTGGGATAGCCCAGTTAGGAGTTGTACCTGAAGTCTCCAGGCATTCTCCGTCTCTCATAGGGGATAATGCTACTCCACAAGTGTGCATTGCTAGTCTGTATGCTGTTGTGTATTTCAACATCAGTTAGCACAATTAGCTCAGAATCCAGCTTGGAGTCTTTGGAATACTTTGGCACTAACACTGAGAGTAGTCTTAGTTCTAAATTTCATTTACAAAATGAATTATCTGATTGTCAATGGAAGATGTAAAGTGCATCTTTTATGACAATTGGAGACCTATTTTGACATTACTAATTTTAGTTTTAGTTTTATGTTATCCACCTTTGCTGTTTTTGAGGATTTTTCTTCCTTTTGCAGTGCTCTTTTTTTCCTCTTTTTGCTCGTGTTTAATTTCTGATGTAATTGAATTTTGTATTGCAGAAGGACCAAAGCTGTATATATTAGGTTATAATATGGAGCTATAAAAAACTGACGATACTGTCTAGAAATACTAGTTACATACACTTATCAAAAAAACTGGGCTGAGTTTCCTAACTGAGTAATCTGAAAAAGAAAAACAATAATAAAATTCTTTGAAATCTTCTTCCACTTGCTAAGCAATTAACTTGTCTCCCACATTCAAGGAGATGCACTCCTCCTTTCCCCTTCATAGGAAGGGAATGGCCAAGCTGGACCATGAAAGTGTGAGAGAGATTTCAGGACATGAGAAAGAGATACGAAATTGTCTATGTTAACTACTCATGTTTAACTTAGTATATCTTCATCTTTCCATAATATGCATGTATATATGTAGAATTCAGTAAGACACCTCCCTAAACATTATTTTGATAGGCTTTTTATTTCTGTGAAGTAAGTAAGAATTACAGAGAAAGATACTGGATGTGATGGGGCAGTAATCCAAAAGAAAGAAAGAAAAACAATTAAAGAAATGACAGATGAAATTAAGAACTTTACAGATGACCTTCCTCAATTTTGGTGGGGCTTGTGTTTCATTCTATCAGCTCTAAGCTTTTTACTGCCTTCACTCCAACTGAAAAGGCCTAAATCAGACTGCAGAATAAAGACACTCTTGGAATCTGGAGATATTAAATTATGTTCTTAAGTATGCATGGTGGGATACAGAAAGCTGCCAGCTCCAAAGAGCACTAAGATCATAATGAAATTTTCTGAAAGAGAGAAAAGATCAGCAAATCTCAAAGAGGCAATTTCTGTAAGGCTGAATGGACCCAATACTCCTACTGAATTAAAAAGTTCAAATTAGAGAGACTTTGGGTGTTACTTGGAGCCAATGGGAGGAGGTAACACTGAGAGTAATTGAAACATTGGAGGCCTAAGATTGTAGCAAATTCTTAGTCTTGCAGTACTTCAGGCAATCCAAAAAGATGTGAATCAGGCTGAAATTGTGGTGCTAACAGAGGTGTCATTGGTTGAGGATGCGTGCAATGAGTCATGCAGGAGGCCAGAGCAGGCCTTTCAAATCATCCTTTGGAATCATGTGCTCAGCATCTTACAGGGAAGGAACGAAATGTACAACTGATCTCATCTAAATTTAGCCGCATGCAATTTGGTTATCTAGACTCAATTAGTCATCCTCATTCCTAAAGAGTCGATGGAGGCAGATAGTACAATGAGGTGCCTTCAGGAGGTGTCTGTTTCTCTCCACTCCACAGGAAGATCAGGATGGCTAAATTACATTGATTAACTTGGAACTGGCAAAATTAATTCAATCATCTCTGCTTATGTCAAAGTAACCCTTCGGTGCTTTTTAGTTACTGAATGATGATTTATCTTTTCAATTCCTCTTGCCTGGCCCTGTTGGGATATCTGGGCTTACTCATGATTTATATTGCATTAGGAAAAACAGAAGCTCTCCTTATGCATTCACTAAAAAGGCTAGTGATTTTAATCCATTCGTACAAGATGCAGTGACTTTGTACAAACTGAACAAGAGAAAAACTACTGAGATATTTGGGTTATTTGAATAGAAATTTTTTTATTGTTTACAATGTTATATTATTTATAACATAAAATAGAAAGGTTGGACCTCAGGAGTATACATTGACTCCAGCAGAGGATCTGGTTTGTGTTAATATGGTACTTGCCGGAAAAAGGAAAACAGCTATTTTCGTTAGGATGGCCACATCCTTTAAGAAAGACCTATTTTTCTCTTGTACAAACACTTAACTGTAGACCTAATCTATGTCACTTTCATGAAAGGATATTCATTTTACAACACTTGTCCTGCATTAGCAAATAGTTGTCTGTTGCAACTAATTTTAACAAATTCGGAAATACATGAGAAAGTGTAAAACATGTATTACACGATCTGTTACAGGTCACTGTTGGCTTTTGTCCTTAGATGTTTAATTTGTAGAAGAACGTACAATGCTGTGAAACAGCTCCAGATCTTAAAATTCCTGCATTTTAGTGATCTTATTTTGTTCTTAATGGGAATATTCTGGTACATGATGTTACTCACATGAGCAAGTTTTCACAGTAGCATTTTTCTTTGAGCACTGGAGAACACAGCCCTGTGCATAGCCAGTTCCAGCTGTCCACAGATAACTCACCAGAATAAGTAATATCTGGTCCTGCTATTGTGCCTGTAAAGTGTCTGAGAAAAATAAACCTAAATCTTGAAGTAAAGGAAGAAAAATTTCACTCTTCTATCTTTGAACCTACAGGACAAACTAATCTCTGAAAAACTCCCCACACAATTTGAGTGTTGAATTTCTGCTCTTCACAAGTGTTTTTTCCAGAGATAGATTCCTCTGCTGGTGGATTCACCTTCATATGCAGCATTTCTCCATGGGGAATAGCCCATAAGCACTGAAATCAGTAATGCAAATTGCAAACCACCCAAGGTGCTGATCTAATTTAGCTGGGGTTTGTTTTCAGTTAAGAACGGGCAGGGTTTTGTTGCTTTATTTTGCCTGTCATCTAGACACCTTCCTCTTCCCTCACAAGGATACTTTTATTTATTTTAGACTATTTAAGTGAAAGACAAAACGATTGTTCCTTCAGGTGCAGTAATTTTGCACAAGGGGTAAAGCGGATTCTAAGAATACAACAAAAATCAAGTTCAGATACTGCTTTTTATTGATTGTGCAAAATAAATGAGGAAAGTGCTAGGTAAAGGTCCATCCAATATAAGGATAAATGAGGTGGATCTTCTCTACATAGCTTTTCTAGATCTGTGCTTATGGTTGGAATACAAAATGCCCAGTTGCCAGGGGATACATAGAAAACCCCATTCTACTACCTCAGCCTGAGGTCTGGACAAAATTCAGCATTAATTCTTCCTGCCTTGACAGAATTATTTTATTTATTTGATTTTGCAAAGCTCTGCCTAGAGAAGGAATGTAGTTGTAATATGATGTCACCATATCAATCTCTGTTTTGTTCTGATCATTTCAAGAAAATTTGCTGTGATGTGAATGCAGATAAGTTCAATCTATCCATAAGTATTTTAAATATGGAAGCCTGTTCAATGTAGGGGTGGACCAATTTAATGAAAACATGGCCTGAAGGCTAATTTAGCTGAATAAATTCTTATTTTCCTCCAAAACAAATGTCTTTGGTTCAGAATAAATCAATTAAAAAAACAAGCTTGAGGAGTTTACACTGTTCTAGTAAAATTGATTTTGTATATATGGATATATAGGAAATAGTTAACTGTAGTAGAACTGCAGGAATTTGTACACATTATCTAACATGTCAGAAGCATGCATTCTTTAGTCTGATGTGAGCAAACTTATCTGGATTCCGGGAGCCAATGAAAAGGAAAAGGCTAGACTAGAGAGTTAGGAGGAGCAAGAGTTTGTTTTGCTCATCCATATTGCATAGAGTTTTTCAACACCTTGAACAAATTAGACATTAAAGAGAATATACTTTTTCAGCACAGGGCCAGTAAATACAAGTGCCATGAAGAGGTCCTGAATTATCAACAACTGAATCGGTTGTAAAGCGCCAGCTGTGAAAATTGCATTCAAAACCAAGGCTTGCTCCTTGGGGTTTGGACTAAGCAGCAAGTTATGCTAAGAGGGACACACTGTTTGGTGCTATTCTTTCAACACAATTATAAGCTTGTAAAATAGACCAGGTGTCTGACAAGTATGTAGTCAGGCTCAGAGTTTTTCAGCAACCATCAGTGTGCTCAAAAATGTATTTTTATTTACATACTCAGTTTCAATTAGGTAATTTTATTTTAATGGAAGAGAAACTAAAAAAGTTTAAACACTAAATCTTTATTTTTGAGTACTGCTAGGAAGATATTTTAAAATTAATAATATAGCAAAACAAAACAGTTTGGACGAAACAGAGTACTTCAAATTGACAGGAGTAAGAGTTTTCTTTCATTTTGCCACAGGGGAAAAAAGTGTCATATTTTAGTCTGAGCTATCTCTTCCTCTTTTTTTATTTCAGAAAATGAACCAAATCAAACCTTAGTTTGCCCAGCTCCACCTTTATATCAGATTTTTTTTTCGATGACCACCGTAAACCAAGACAAACTTACACTGACAGCAAAGCCATTAGAAGGTCAAAGAGGGAGTGAGTGTTGATTCTTGGGGGGGTAGTGGTAAAGATATGGCACCAAAATACTTTAAAGAAATAATGGCATAGATTTACATCTCCTTTCCTTATTTCTTCATCTATATTTTCCATGTATCCTTTTACATGGGAAGAATTTACTCATGTGTTGCATGAACCTGCTGCCTGGACCCATGCCAATTTCCTCTCTGCTGCAGGAATAACAGCAGGATAAAAACTGGATGTGAATTTCTGAAACAGCACAAAATTTCTGCAACAAAACTACAGAAAAAGTCTCAAATGCCTACAAAGAAAAATTCTCAGATGCCTATGGAGATCTGCTTTTCAGCCTGAGGAAGAGAAGCATCAGCAGTGTCTGATCAGCTCGTTCACACTTGGAAGCCTCTCCCCAGTCTATAAGGGGTTTTCACAGAGGCCTGTGTTGGCTCAGTTCTGCTTTCACTGGTTGTATTATATTAGTAAATTAAACAGAACAGCACTGGCACATTATTATCCATGCTGTTAAATAGTTGGCACATTCCCTGAAGCAATTTTGCCCTGGTGTTTTCCCAGAAATTACCCAGACATGGCACAGGGACACAAGACATTGACATCAGACAGTATCTGTTCAACCAGTCTCTTTTGGGGCATTAAGCCATACAGATGTGCGTGTGTCATATCCATTGTCTCTATCAGAAACTAGTCCCTTGGTACTTTTATTTATGATGTAGTCCCTGAGACCAACAGGAAAGAGCTTACGGTATTTTTCCAAGTATGAGATAGTTTCAAAGCATCTAAACAGCATTAATTGTCAAAAAGACTTTTACTTTTACTAGAAATCCTTTCTAAAATGTATTCTAAATAATTATAGACAGCCTAATTCTGAAATGTAATATTAATGATTGAATTGTCAAAACAAAATCAGATTTAGGGCTTTCCTTTTCTCTATTTCTCCTGCTGTAAAATGAACGGTGCCATGGACCAGTTGTGTGTTTTTCTGGTGCGTGGAGAGTGTCTTTCCATTCACCTTTTCTGTGATGGAGAAAAATACAAGACTGCCTGTGTGAAGCTATTGAAGAAACCTGCATCAGACTGAGCTTGACGAACTCATTCCACTGATGAAGTACACTTGTCTGAAGAGCATGGGGACATGGTTATAAGAGAGACAGAGAGGTGGAAAAGTAACTGCACAAATAGGTGTTGAAATGGGAATTACTGTGTAATATCACTGGATCCTGTGCCAGGGCTTAGCTGCTTAATTGCTCTGTAAACCTGTGCTAAGTGATGATCTGACTGTACTGGGATGAGATATGATCTTTAAGGCAAAAAAACATGAGATTGGGGCAGGGCAAGAACGTGACAGTGATTAGGAAGTGTTGGGCAGGTGCTGTAAAAGCAGCACGGGTTAACAACAGAAACGGGTCCCAAAACCGCGGCAAACCGAGCCTGGATTTTCTGAGGGGACTTGCAGCAGCAGCAGGCAGGTGTCTGGTGCCTTGGTGCTGCCTGGTGCTGCTGCATGCCCTGAGCCATACCTGGCAGCAGCAGCCCAGCTGTGCAGCCCTGCAGCTCCTTTGCCGGGCTGTAGCTGCTCTGGTCTGCAGCAAAACACATCTTCGAAAGGAACGAGGGGCACAAGCAGTGACTTAAGGGAAAATGTAAGAGGAACAGGCATAAGTTATTTATTGTTTTTTGTTGTTGGGTTGTTTTGGGGGGTTTTCAATACTGTTCTCTGGTAAAACTTGTATAATAGACTGATATTAAATGTGAACAGAAGCTCTTACAAGTAGAAACAAGACTTTCAGACTGTAGGTCTACCAGTAAATAATCAGTACCAGGACCTGAACCTCTGCCCTTGAGGCCAGTTGGCATGGTCTGCCCAGATTCACCCTGTTAAACTACCCTGGTTTTCAAAGCATCCTGGTTTCACCCAGCCTCAGCTTTCTCCTAAAGTGCTTGGAGAGAGCGCTGGGCAGCTACGGGCAATGCCGAACCAGGTCTGGTCCTATTTAGTTCAGGAGAGTAGATGTAGCCTTAAAATATACATCAAGTCATCTGTTGCCTTAATTCCACAGATTTCAAAGGATTTAGGCCAGAAGGAAACTTGCCCTAAGCTGTGCATTCTTGCAGCATGCTCATTATCACATTTGCCTTTGACTTGCACAGCTGTAAATCCATGGAAACCAGAGTAATTCAGGGATGAATCAGGTCCATTATCTCCTCGTGTTTGTACAGCACTTAGCACAATGGTGCCCTGATCCTGATGGGAATTCATGTTATTTTAGGACAATCAGAGCTTTCATTCGTTAAAATAAAGTATATTTTTAGCCAGAGCCAGTTTCAGTGGCAATGTATGGGGAGTGGGGGTGGACTGTGTGAATGAACGGGAAGGCACAACTGATTTCCCACCACATGACTCTGAGCACACCTATCATATGCCTGAGAGATTATCTCCCCTCCTGGCCAGGATGGCTGTGAAAATATGACCAATGGGGGACTCAGAAGCTGAGATAGAAAACAAAGAACAAAACCTGTGAATATTATTGCTTCTTTTTAAAATAAGTTGCATCATTTCTAGGTTGCTCAGGATGTGAAGTCCAGTACTTGATTTTGGAATATTTGGGGTTAATATTGGTATGTTTATTGCTTTTGCTGAAAAGTAATAAATCAGGTGCAGTGCCGTTGCTTTCCATGGAAAGTTACATCTCGAACACGTAATTTGCTCAACACTATTTTTCCCCCCTCATGCAAGTAAAAGGAACCAGGAACACTTGAAAAAACAAAAACTGTGCTATGCTCCATGTTCAGAGGTGCTTGTTTCAGCTCTTTTATGAAATCTTGTTAAGACCAGTAGGTCTTATAAATTCTAATGAGATACATATGTGGAACATATATAAAGACATCACACATGTCTTACAAAATATTTGCTATATAAAGAACCCCACTGTGTGTAGTTATTTTTCAAAGTAGAGGTAAGTCCTAGGAGAAGACAGAAAAAAATACCAGTTGAAAATCATAATCCTAGCAGGTCTCGTTCCTATTTCCTCTTAGTTTAAAGCTGAAATGTATGCTCCACCTTCAAATTATTTTCACAGACATAGATGGGGAAGACTGAATATCAGCTGTCATTAATCTAGTGTCCTGAAATGACAGAATCACCATTACTCCCAGTAAATGTGAGGTGATACTTACAGCTTAGAAACATTAGAAGCATATATTTTTACAACCAAAAATTATGAGCAATTATTGCTAGAGTTGTAACAACAAGTTTTAAAATCAGACATGTGAAACTAAGGAGCTATCTTTCCAGTCCTAACCGACCCGCTAGGAAAAACAGAAATGTAAAGATTAAACTCTTTCAAAGCTGGTAGCTTGTTTTTCTTCAAGCCACCTTATTATCTCACTGAAAGGTAATCTCAAAAATTCTTACTGTGAAGAGCCATGTCCTGAAAAGACTGTTATTTTAATTTAACATTTGAAAGTCCTCTTCTAATACTGTTCTTAATTTCATAGGTAGGTCCATTAATATTCCTTTACTTACTACTTAACAGAAAGCATTTTATTTGATGTGGAGAATAAACTATTTTGGGTGTGACTATTAGGGACAGGTCTGCCACTTCCAAAACTCTGACACTTCCATAATTCCATAGCTCTATGAAACATTAATTTCCTTCCAGATCTGAGTTTCCTGTCTCTGTCCCTTCAGAGTGAATGCAAGCCAACAAAGGAGCGCTGTGACACGGAGCTACCTGATGTGTGTGTGCCCGTGCCCTGTTGTTATGTATTTGTTCTAGCACATCTGAGTGCTGAAGGCTGGCGGCCTGGCTTTGATGTTTCCATGGCTGTGTCAAAATCCACAAGTGCTGAAGGCCTTTGCATTTTAAGAATGATTATGTTACAGTTTAGTGCATGTACAAAAATGATGATAACACTGCCTTTTCGCAAGAGTGACTGCAAGGCAGCGTGTCCCACTGACATTCCCAGGAGTTAGTTAGTCTCTGTTTTAGTTCAGTGAAACCCTGTTAGTTGGGACCTTTGACAGCCAAGGGGAGAAGATGTGAGTTGTATCAAATTAATAGTCATGGTAGCATCTTTCTAATTCTATCTGAAAACGAATCTTTTAGATCACAATAGGTAGGTAGTTTACAGTTAAAAAATAACCATTTTTTTTACTGGAAATGTAAACTGCTGCAAGGCAGCTTCACAGCCCAGTGAAGTAGTTAGTTATCTGTGTTCTATTTGCTTTATAAAAGTATGAGATTCATCTGCCCTAACTGAAGTAATTAAAAGTAATTTTTCTAAGTTTAGACTCATCACCATAGGCTTTTTTTAAAGTCAGTAAAAGAGAGTGAGGTTCATCTCAAAACTTTGAACAATGATTTAGTCCTTGAAGATGCCACCTTTCAGCCCTCCACCTGACGTGCTCATTGAGGAGGGAAAACAACTGTTCTTGAAAAGTATTTTAATTCCCATGACATACTACTGATGCCACAAAAAGTGAATTTGTGTAAGTCGTCAAATAGAAAACAGAGAAATCTCACTCAGAAACGTCACATTTACACAGAGGGAAGATATAGTTCCTTCCTTCTGTCCCAGTCACCATCAAACACACAGAATCACAGAATGGTTTGGGTTGGAAGGCGCCTTAAAGATCATCCAGTTCCAATCCCCCTGCCATGGGCAGAGATACTTTTCAATAGACCAGGTTGCTCAAAGCCCCATCCAACCTGGCTTTCAGCACTTCTAGGGAGGAGGCATCAACAATTTCTCTGGGTAACCTCTTTCAGTGTCTCACCATCTTCACAGTGAATAATTTCTTCCTAATATCTGTTTTAAACCTGCCCTCCTTTCAGGTACTGGAAGATTATTCTAAGGTCTTCCTTGAGCCTTCCCTTCTGCAGGCTGAACAGACCTAACTCTCTCAGCCTGTCGTAGGCTGGGGTATGGATGACATGGCAACACCCATCAGCACCAGCATTCTGCTTCCTGGCACAATTTCACCAGGTGGGTGAGCAAGCAGAGCAAGCTGGGAGAGACGTTCTATCTCTGGAAATGCAAAGGATACCAAGACCCATATCACCAGAGCTCAGAAGCTAAGCATAGGTTTTATACCCTCCAGGTAGGGGTGGATCACGCCAGGGCAGAAGACCCAGTGGACTGAAGAGCCATCGGTGAACAAATCCTTTATATGGTCTAGGACACACAAAGGAAATTATAGGCTAAAGCATCAGAATTTCTCTAAAATGTGCTCAGTCAGTAAAAAGCTTTGTAAAGCTGAAAATGAAGTTAGTCAACATCAAATGAAGCTAATCAAAACTTTCTTTTTTTGAAAAAACTCATCACATAAATGCTACTAAAATTTTTTAAAAAGTCAATGAAATCTAAAAAATACTAAATGTATTTAAGCTTCTTAGGATACTACATACAAATAATTTAATCTAATAAATTCTGAAGAGCAAATGTTAAAGAATACTGAAGAATAATCTCTTAATCTATTTATGGCCCCAGCAATGATGTTCATAAATGTGTGCTATTTTATAGCAATGAATTTTCCAGCAGACAGACAGAGGTCTAGATTATTATAGGTCTGAATAAACCTACTTGCAGCTAATGCAGCATTTAACCCTGCCTAATGCAGCTCCATGCCTCTGGATTACCACAGAGCAGTCCAATGACAGTACTGCTCTTAACACAGCAAATTATTTCAGTTT
This sequence comes from Callaeas wilsoni, assembly GCA_013398955.1. Lineage (NCBI taxonomy): Eukaryota > Metazoa > Chordata > Aves > Passeriformes > Callaeidae > Callaeas > Callaeas wilsoni. The sequence goes on from VWPU01005439.1 coordinate 72,171, forward strand.
GCATCATCTCTGAGACTGATGGAGTAAGACGCTATATTAAGGAACAAGGAGGACTGGAAGTATTTGAAAGAGCAGCATGCCTTTCTGTCATGGGCAGACCTGTGTACTCCACCAGCACTGTATCTCAGCAGTGTTGTGCCTTAAATTGCACCATTGTCTTTCAGTTTTTTGACTTAATTCAGGATTAAGTAGGTCTGATGGAAGCAAGTTGAAAGCCTGAAAAAGGGGACACACCACAGTCAGTCAGAAACATCATCAAATTGACATTATCTAAAATTTTGCTCCATTCATTAGTCTCGGTTTGTAAATGCAACCCTGAGCTGTTCCCTATCAAGCTGAGATTTGGAGGGTGAAATAACAGGTCACTATGCACCTCATCTGGGCAATTGTATAGGCAGACTACATAGAACTTTCTTCCTCATGAAGCAGCTGATAGTTACAAAAGACTGAAAGACTGACACCAGAATGGAAGACTCAGATTCTGCTTCTTCCCCAGTCTGAATGGATTAAAAATCAGTTTATCTTTAAAGAAAAACTCTCCAGTTATGGAAGTTACAACCTAGTTCTGTTAGAACATCAACCTCCCTATTTATGAGGTTGGGTAACTTTTCTGCAAAAATGAAGCTGGTATAAGCAAGAGAACAGTCTCAGTCTCTGTGATGGTCTTCACTCAAGAAGAAAAGTCTAGCACTGGGTACTGTACTGTGCACTGCTTATGCGTTTTGTGTTACATAAAAATAGAAAATAATCTTGAAAATAAAACCAGGCTGGAGGATCGAGTCCTGTTAGAGGTTAGAACTCATCTTTCAAAGCTTGTAAGATGAAGGTTCAGCTCTGGTCCCAGAGTCTTCTCTTTCTTTTCAGTCTTCACATGGAGATCTTTATTTCTTGACTTTCCTAAATAATTCTAGATTTTTTACTACTTTCTAGTGTTAGCTACAGCTTTAAGTGTTAAAGCAGAGCAATTCAGTATTGGAACATGTGCATGTAAGTTGTGTACATGTACTTGTGTAAGTTTCCATTTGCTTTATCTGTTGATGTCTTGCAACATGCTACATTTCTTTCCTTTTTTTTTTCCTATTTGACTCCTGTGCAAGGAATATCTCTGCAGAATTAAAGTGGGAACTTTGGTCTACTTGTAGGAAATCTGCTTTTAGTGACCTGCGTGCATGGTTAGTTTAACTATCTGGTTTCTCCTATGCTCCACCTCTCTCATTTCCTTATTGAAAAAATGGACTTCTCTAGTACAAACAATCAAGTGTGTTCTGGGTGGGCCTAGACAAACACACAACTGAAGTGAACAGTGGAAGGGAATGTATCACTGGCTCATGTAAAAACTTATGAAGGCAGGTCACTTAATTGAAGATTTCTTTCTGAATGATTATTCCATGCAATGGTGTTATGCCAATAAAGCTAAGAGCTCATCAAGGAAACATAAGATGCTTGTCCTAAGAAAAGGTAAACGAAACCTCTTTTTTAACTTCATAATATTCAAAGTTAAAGGAAGAAAAATAAAATAGCCTGTTATCATTTTGCATTCGGAAACTAATTCTATCCTTGGTTGCACATAGCACCCATTGACCTCTCAGTCATTTCCACAGATCTGCTATGAAAATGTTGCCCTAAATATATAACTGGTAGGAAAAGAATTCTTAATTTTGCCACATGAGAAAACTGCAATTTTATACTGAAGTTAAATCAAAGAGGTTGATGCCCTTGGTAAAGATTGCTTTTCAAGATGAAAATAAAATCCTGCCCAATATTTCCAGGAATAAGCACTAGGAAAATCCCCACTGAATTCAGCCTCAGTGGATGCATGTGCAGAGGCACATGGTTTGTGTGATCCTGTCACTGTGTGCCATGGGCTCTTCTTGGGAATCTGACATTTTTGAGCAACAAGGATCTTGAAAAACAAAAGAGACTGCAGTGTCACGTAAGAAAAAGACCAAGCAGGAAATATGAATTTTTATTAGTTACAACGTGATTACAATGAGAACTTTTCATTCTGACAGGTCAAAAGCCACTATTATTGAAGCTAGAGAGAATGTTTATGGTCATGCTGGCCGAATCACAACCTGTTTCCTTGCCCTTGGGCACAGAAGATAAAAAACCTCTGTTATTTTTCCCCCTCAAATGCGTCCTCTTTACTGAAGATGCCACTGAAATTTCAGAAACAGTCACGCTGGAGTTCACACTCACTCCAAGTTAGCAAAATGGCATTGAAATTCACAGAGATATGCCAGAATCACGTGTTTGCATGAGAAGCCCTTGGCGTAGGTTTTCCTATGCGCGTGGCACTGCGAAGGCAGAGAGGTCACACGCCTTCCTCCTGCCCACAGTCAGCATGTTCTTGTGTCCAGGATTCAATAACTCCATTGCTCCCACACAATTGGCAGTAGCAATATTCAAATAGCTTTGTTTACTTGCATCTTTAATTATGAATGGGTTTTTACTTGCTCTGAGAAGACCGTAGCATTAATTCAGTAATTACGTCATGAAATTGATTCATTTAATCTCCGAGTTTGACTTCAGTATGATGATTATTTGACATGTCAAGTGGAGGCAGAATAGTCATGATGTCACAGCATGGGTTTCACCACAGTCCACAGCTGATGCAGAGATAGTAGAATGAACATATTTTGGAGGGAGTACACAGGCTCACGTACACGTGTATTTATGCACATCACTACCAGAGCACACAAATGTTTGCCTGTGTCAGAGTTAAACAGGAAACACTTTCTTTTAGAAAGTGTTTCCATCTACAGTGGTGGCCTTGACCAAAGCCACAGAAGAAGATGGCATAAGGATGTTGCTGCCCACGTATCTCATATGTATATTTTTACTTCAATCTGACAAAAATGCTTTCCTTGACTTGGTTTTCACAGTTGTGACACCAAGTTTTTCTCCTTATTTGTTTTAAGGCAGAATTGACTGTCTTAAAATTTAGAACTTAGTATTAGAGCAGAAGCTTTCTGTAAACATATTCAATTGATTCTCTGATGATTGCTGCCAAAACCAGTTGTAAACTAACACACCATTGTTATCATGGTTTTAAGAACTTGAGTATCTGCTGAGTTTTCAGCAGACATCTCAGCAGACATCTGCCTTTCAGAGACAGATTAAATGAGGTTTTTTTACAGCAAATGTGGTAATTCAGGAATTTGTTCACACTGACTTAAAATAAAATCCAAGATTTTACACAAAGAAAAACTTCAAAATATTTTGATTTTTGTATTTAGTTTAGATTTTCAGTATTCATTTGGATATTTAGGTGTAGTTTTATCTTATGTGCAATATTTCTGTATCATATGTAAAATCTAATAAATCTCTTAATAAAAAATTGTCCCAAATGAAAGATCAAAATATTAATTTCAGAAAGTGGGAACATAATATTTCAACATCAGTACACTTTGTCCTTATAGGAGTTCTTTTGTGAAAAAACATAGGGCAAAATCAGCACCTTCCTTTCCTAAATGATTTTGTTGGATATGTTTATTTGCTATGAAAAGACAATTTGTGATGGAATTTCAATTGCCTATCTAATTCTTGGTTCAATTTTCATTCGAATTAAGAGATGAAACTGTGTTGGGTATTCTGTTCCTTATGGTTACTTGAAAAGAAAGGTAGGACCATAATGTCTTTCTCATAATTAATTAATTAATTAATTAATTAATTAATTTGTCTCTAGATCTTCTACAAGTGTTGGGCACTTGTATATTGTTGACTTTTCTCTTTTTTCTCAAACTGAGGAAAAAAAGCAAACTAATAAACAGACAAATTTACGTAGAAATCAATAGGTTCACCAAGGCACCTTTCTAAACCACAATAAACTATAGCCTATATTTCAGTGTCTTAAGTATACAAAGTTATTAAAATTTTATCTTAATTGTCACTAATTTTATTAACCCAGCTGCATAGCTAAGTTAAAATGATACACCATGATTTGTAATCAAACTGAGCTAGATTTGTATTCAATTCACGCAATTTTAACAGTAATTTTTATGTATAAATGGACGGTTGTTTCTAATTCTATTTGACTTGGGATTTTTATCATTTTCCATTTTAAACTCCCTCTTCTCTAACTGCAAACTGCAAATGGAGATGAAATAATGTGGAACACAGAGGAACACTTTCTGACACATTCAAACCAGAGTGCATACATTTAGGGGGGTCCAACAGGCAGAATAGTACATTGTCTCCCCTTCTTTAGTTGCATGCAATCACTGTGTCTGACATGAGCTTGCAGTAGAAAATACCTGAGAAAATGTTTCTTTAACTTATTATTTGAAAGGCATCACTTTGGTGATTAGATGTCTAATATGGAATTTATCATTTATGCACAAGTAAAATCGGTGCAGTGAATGACAGAAACAAGCACTTTATTTGGGAATTGTTCACTCCACATTAATGGTGCATTTAATTTTGAACCAGTCTGGTTCTTTGAACAATTTGTTCCAGCTAAGAACAGATTGAGCTGTTCTTTGAATCATTTTTCAGCAGGCAGTACAGTGTGAGTTTATGATAGCTTTTCTTTGTACTGTAGCTGAGTTCATTTGAGGTAAATCCTGCTAAAGTGCAGAGGGTTTACAAAGGTGCTGAGTGTTGCCTGTGATCCAGTGGGCTTGACATGAAGACAGCTATGTGGACTGTTTGTCTCATATTTAAGCACTGACACATAATTTTCTGGCAATTTAATGGTTTGTTTTCAGTTGCGTATCCCAGCATGTATGTTTGATATTTAATGTTAATCTTGCTTTGTATATAGATTTCTCTGGATGAGCATCACTGTAAAAATTATAGAGGAAACTGGAGCTGAAGCCAGTCATAGGAGGTTTCCCCCTTGCTGGATGGATGTGAGACTTGGAACTGGCTTTGCCAGCTCTGGTGGAGAGGAAGTGTGTATAGTAGTGAAGGATAAGACATAGCTGCTTTGGTTACTTTTGATAAGCAGTGCAATCTCGAGGTAGAAACCCTTACACCAAGGGATATGTTTAGGTACAAGGCAGCACAGGAAAGGGCTATGGATTACTCATGAGACCAAAAAGATTTTTGTACACACAAACATTATTATTTCTATGAATTTTCTGCAGATTCCAGTGGTCTGAGATTCTTGTTGTGGATTGATTTATAAGGACAAAGTAAAATTTATAAGACCTGATGCAAATTCAGGGCTGTATAAGATTTTACCTTTTACCAGTTTAAAGTACTAGTCCTTTTTTTTTTTTTTGGCAGTTGGGGGTTGAGTGTGGGCACTACAAAGGTCTCACTGAAGCTACTGAGAACCAAAAGTAGAAGACATAATTGCAGTTTAATGAAACCAATTTTAAATATTCCTTTCATCTCTGCTGGGATGTTTATTGTCACAGTTCAAGTTTCCTCTTTTAGACAAATTCGAGCCATTTGCTAACCTGTTCATGCTAAATGTCACCCTGTAAAACGAGTAGCTTTGACAAATCTGCCTCCAGTCTTCTACCCCAGTATGTTAAAATTATCACAGTCACATTCTTGTTTTTTGAAATTAAAAAGGTGACTGTCATTTGTCATTTCTGCCAAAAATACCATTATATTTCTCATAGGAACTCTGGAGAAGATCTGGGTTTTAGTTTACACCTTAAACAAAACAAAACCTCATTGCGGAGTAAGTATCCATAGAATATTTGAGAATTGGGTTCAGGTAGCAACCACAGCACAGTTTGTAAATCTGTTTAAAACTGGTGTGAGATCCCAATAGCAATCACTTTCCTACTGTGCAGCTTTTCCAGAAAAAGGCTGAGCTCTGGAACAAACCCCACATACCTCTGACAGACTAGGTGGTCCATAAGGGTTAGACCATTAAAAACCAGTGCTACCTTTTATTAAATGCAACTGAGATGGCAATATTTCTTGAATATTTAGGTACCTAGTAGTTACCACAGCAATTTATGGTACACAAATAAGGACACCCAAGTCTTCCAGGCAATCCAGTCTGAGATGCAACTGTTAAAACCCAAAAACCTAGGGCTCACCAAAAGGTAAAGAAGACTACAATGGCCACTTCTGCCCAACACATTGCCACTGGCAGAAAAGAACATACACATTTTGCTTTTTAGATGTTGGATTATTCATCTGGAAACAGGAGTGGAAGCCTCACCTGCCAGCTTCTTTACCTGGGGAGGTCCAAATCTATCTCACAGTCCTCAAGAAGAAAAGCTAGGACAGAAGACATGGCATGCATAGTCTAGAGGAGTTCACCCTCCTCTAGACTGCTGAAGCCCACCAAGAAGCCAAGAGTTTGGGGTTCAGTTTCAGAGAGAGAGAGAGAGAGAGAGAGAGAACAACCATTTGAGTTTAGAGGGACTGGAACAGGTGTTTTGTTCTGGACCAGTTTAACTTGCTCTGGTCAATGTCTCTGGAGCTGATTTTGTGAGGCAGGTAATTGATACTAGCTAAAAATACTAATTCTTAAAGAAAAAATAAATACAGAAATAAAGCAAGACCTGTCCAGAGTGTAACATTTGTTTATGAGTGAATAATACAATGATTATTTCTCCATTATATGAAACTATAATGAAACCATTGCATGGCCTTCAGCACTACAGAATTCAAACATTTCATGATTTTTAATACATTTATGTTCACAAAACTGCTAGAAAGCAGGAAAATGCATTATTTACAACTCCCATTTGTAAAATATTTACCCAGTTATTATGCAGCCTTTAAAATACCCCAAACACCTATGCATTCGCATAGAGCATAAGAATATTAGCCACATGTACAAAATTGAAATGAGGTTTTAATAGGCCTCTTTTTGGCTTTCTTGATTTCAGCTTCTTGTTTAAGTCTGTTCTTCGGTCCTCAACTTATTTTACAGCTCGGCTCTCTGCCCTGAACAGTGCATTAGCCATATAATGGGTGCCTGGGTTTATTTCCAGGCTTACAGCTGAGCTGGCAGACAATCTGTGTGTGCCCTTGTGCCCTTGTTTGAAACGAGCTGCAGCCTGAGGCTCCTCCAGGTAGATTCTGTCAATTTAAGTGTGAAAAATTACAAGTGATGAGCTCTGTCTTCTGAAGTACTGATGCAAAAGGTAGCAATATTGCATGACCCTAGGGATGGTTGGATGGCTGCTTTGTACTGTGAAAGAGCTGAAAGAAATAGCTTTGCTTTTGGGAGTTTTATGTCTCTGAGGTAGAATATGAAGTACCTGATGAGGAAGTTATGGTTCAAAGGAAGGTTACAAAAATAACAGCAGCCATCCTAAACTTATCTAAAAGATTTACAAGAAGTCTGCTACAATGTGTGGGTTTTGACCTCCAGGAACACTAAATTTTATTCATCTGTGCTGCAGAACAAAAATCACTTAGTGCACTAAATCAGCTTCATTTTTGTGTTTGTGCTTATGGGATTTGGAGCAGAGGTTTAGATTATAAGGAAATAGTTGTCAAGTGTAAAGCATAATTAAGACAGTTTTGGTGCCAAAACCAAGATTTTATTTTTCCTGTGGAACAGGGATTTTAGGGTTTTTTCGACTCTTAACATAGAGAGGATGAAAAGTGGGATATTTTTTCTCTTTTATCTGAACAGTCAAAAATGCACCAGAATGACATTTGTGTTGCATAAGCAGATTCAAGAAATTCACAGTGCACCATAAATTTACCCTCTGTATAGGACTTAATTTCATACTTCAAAATCTTAGAGAGATATGGAAGTATTCATCAGTATCACTGCAAATTTGACTTACCTCCCCGTGTTATACTTCAGGTGCTACGTGTAGAGCAAAGCTCACTAAATATTTAGGTTTCCTGGTAAAATTTCTAACCACTGCAGCTTTAGAAGGAGTTTTATGACAGATCTCATCTCTTTCCAACTACCAAATCTATGACTGTGATATTCATATAGTTATTTTGTTAGGCTGTATATGAAAGTATACACAAGAGTACCTCTGGCCAAGGCCTTGGATTTCATGTACTCTCTGATTTTACCATCTGTGCTCTAATAGCTGTGGTCTCCATATAAAACCAGTGACAAGTAGATAAAAGTGGAGGGGATGGCAGAGTCAGTGATGATGAGCCTGTGAATAAGGAGACACGTAATACTCTTTTGCAGTTCAGTGACCTATACAGACATGCAGTCAAGTAGCAGGCCTCGAATTTAAGAGTCACTGGTATAAATCAATAGGCAACAACATTTACATTACATGACTGAGCTCAAAACAATCCTCAGGTTATTGCATCAGGACTGAGCATTGAAATAACCCAACAGCAACTTTAGATCTAAAATGTTCCCCTCTCTCAGACCATTTCTACCTCGGACAGACGAANAGATCTAAAATGTTCCCCATTTCTACCTCGGACAGACGAACCCTCTGAAACAGTGTCAGACAGACAGATACCTGAGAGTATCTGTGGCGTGGTCTGGTGGATGTAGAGGAATATGAGGTTTTTTTCTGTCCCTTCTTAGCAATTAGCAGACATAATTACTCAACAGCGCTTGCAAATCTCCTGAAATCCCTGACAGCTGGATTACTCTCATCTCACACCCTCAGAGGACCTGTTGATAGAACCACAGCCTAGATGACAAGCTTAGACTAAGCGTGTAGGGTTTAGGCAGTTGAAGCTAGGGTGATGTCAATCCAGCCTAGGATTCTAAATATTGGAATATATCCAATATCCAAAATATTGGATAATACTTTGAGTCAATCTGGCCTTAGCTTACCTTCCAAAAGAGTTCCTTTTTCTTTCACAATCAGCAGAAGATAACACAGAAAATCTTTAGGCTTTCTCTCTACTGCAAAATATCTGGGCCCTTTATTTGAAACTCACTTCGATACAGACGTGCAATATAAACACTGGAACTAACAGCAAAAAAACCTCTGCTGATTTAAAAAGTAACTGGAATTTGGTAGCTCAGCTCCAGCCCTAATTTGCTGTCTTCCAGTGTCCTTGTCAGTAGGTTGTGCATGACATATCTGTGCTGAGGAAGAGACCAAAACTTTGGAATGATGAAATACTGTGAAAATGGGTACTGTCAAACTAGGCGTTGGAAGTCTGTTCTGAATATACTGAACCCAAAAGGTTGCAATGGTTATTTATTTATTTATTTTTCTATTTAATTCATGTAATGATGTAATTGAGCTTGTATTGTTTGGTGGGACAGAAGGACTGTGGGCGACTGTGGGAGGAAATTTGTTTCCTGTAGGATCTGCAGTAGGTGAGGAAAAAGATATGTAAGGCAAAGAGGCACAATGTAAAAAAGGAAATTTATGGTATCACTTCTCTATTTATATCAATGTATATACAGAGAAATATTTAAAATGTGTCTCTTAAACCTAAAGAAAAAAATTAACTTTATCCTATGTCACGAGGAAAAAAATATGTGTTGCCTGGTACATGCATGTGGGAAATGAGGTAATTATAGTATGATGATTTACTCCAGCTCTACTAAATCACTAGTTCTGCCATTGTCACTAAGAGAACAGTCTTCAAAAGCTTGAAGTCAGAAAAGCAGGATCATTTTGACACCCAAATATTTTGAAAGGTGTTTGGAGGCTTACAAAAAGCAACCACTTTGAGATTCAGACTTAAGGCATCTGATTTCCCTTGATTTAACTAAGAATTTGCAAATAACCTTTTAACTTTAGGAAATAAATAACCTCAAATGAAAATTAAGCACATAACCTGCTAAAACATGTTTCGAAGTTTTAGAGGGATGAAATTCTCAGCAAGACTGAAGTGCTGCAGTGCCAATTGCACTGGGCTGGTGCTCAAGAGCACCTTCCCAGTTCATCCTGGAAGACAATCAGCAAACTGGTATCTACCCCGCAAGTGCCCCAAAGGAATACAACCATGTTATTCTGAGGGCTCACTGGGTCTAACCAGCTTCCTCTAGACAAAAGTTCAAGCTTTAAGAGAGAAGGTACAAAAATACAAACCATCCCTCTAGTTATACACTAGTTTATACACTCAAACATACCTGCACTGAGAGCAGGTATTTACTGCTGGAGTCTGGTCTGGCACATGAACCTGCATGAAGTGGTGTAGCCACGTACCAGGCAGCTCCACGGACCACATTAAGGTTCAGAGCTGTTTCCACCCCTTGCCAAACCAACTAAAAGTAGATGTCTGGTCTAACTGAAAAACTCAGAGCTTTTGAACAAGGTGCATTGGCTACCTATGGAACAACAAAAGCATCTAAAGAGGAAGAGCATCTTACTATACTGAACCCCAATATTAAAAAGAGAAAGAGACAAGAGGAAAGGAGAGTGATGATTGTGTACCAGTTCTCTGAGTCAAGAATAATAAACTACAGAGTTGAATTTCAATAAGCTCTTTCTTTCGAGGGGACATAGCATAATCAAAGAATCTTCTTGCCCAGATTGTTAATGTTAAAATAGGAAGCCTAGAAACTAAAATTTGAAGATCTTAAAAAAAAAAAAAAAAAGTGAGTTCACTGATGTTGCATAGTCTAAAGAAAAGAAAATGGAGAAGAATATACCCATAAAGGCAAGAAGAGAGCTTCACTCTCCACACACATTAGAGACAGAAAACAGATAACCGATCACAGAATCAGCTAGGTTGGAAAAGACCTTTGAGATCATCAAGTCCAACCTATGACTTAACACTTGTATGACAGATCCTGTAACAAGGGAACTAAAGAATGTCATTAGGAAACTATTTTGCAATAGGCAGAACGTTGAAGGAACAGCCTGCCTCGAAACTCCAGTTTTCTCAGGCAAGACCTTTGCACTCAGGAGTGTTTTTCAGGTTTAGAGCATTTTAGTTTACATTGTCCTGAGGTCTCTGCCATCCCTATGCTTTATAACTTTTTTTCTTGCTATTTCAGCTGGGTAGCATTTACTTAACGTCTTTCCTTTTTCTACTGTGTTTCAATTTTCCTTCTAGTACTATTGTAATATTGTATTGCTGGGATAATTCAGGCCAATCAATTAAAGGTTGAATTAAGAGTGTCCTTTTATTTTAGTTATATATTGGTTTACAAAGTTTTTTTTTTTTTTTTTTTTTAAGTTGGATGTAGTTGATTGGAAGGCTGGAAAAACTACTGTAAGACTTTTTTGAGATCAGTGGAGACAGCCCAAAAAATTTAAGTCACTGACCTATGAAATTATTCTTTGAACGCTTCCAGCGGTGGGGCATCCACAATTTCTTTGGGCAACCTGTTCCATGTGTCATCACCCCCACATTAAAGAATTTCTTCCTAATATCTAATCGAAACTCTCTTTTGGTTTTAAGCCATTTCCTCTTGTCCTGTCACTACCTGCCCTTGTAAAAAGTCCCTCCTCAACTCTCTTGTGGGCCCTTCAGGTACTGGAAGGTGCTATGCTATGTTCAGCTTGGAGCCTTTTCTTCTCGAGGCTGAACAACCCCCGCTCTCAGCCTGTCTTCACAGGGGAGGTGCCCCGAGCAACCTGGTCCAGTGGAAGGTGTCTCTGCCCATGGCAGGAGGGTTGGAACTGGATAATCCTTAAGGTCTCTTCCAGCTTAATGCCATTCTATGATTCTGAGGAACCTGTGTCACAAAATGTTTTCTTTTATTTGACATTATTTGAATCCCAGGATAAACCTCACGTCACTGTTCCTGTTTCTCTGCACTAGTAGAAGTCTGTGTCTGTGGAACAGGATATATGCTTTAAAAAAAAAAAAAAAATCTGCTGAGTAACTTCATCCTGTAAAATGGTGCAATTCTAGAACATCTAAGAAATATGCCAGTATCACTTTATCAGTAACATATAATGACAATTTTCTTAGGATCTCACCGGAAAACACTTAACAAAATAGATTCTGCAAAATCTTCAGGTTCTGAGACAAAGAAAGTGAAAGACTTGTCTCTTAGACAAGTAAGACTGATTGCAATGCATATATACTGTATCTTAGTAACTAAGCAACAAATTTTGTACCAGACTTAAACATTTATCTCCTTTTGAAATTAAATAAGATTAGTTGATTAGGCATCCAGAAGCCTCATCCCCACTCATTTTATTCAATTTTTTTCTATCTATGAATCTGTTTCCCATCTTTTGTCTAAAGCTAATATCCATGTGAGAAATGCCGTAACTATATGAATAAAATGTAGCTACAGAAATAAACAAAATGTACCTGTGGTGATATCATCTGAACACTTCGTATTTATCATTGTAGAATTGTCCTTGATGGAAGCTGCAAAACAATAGAAAATCTGTGGTGAAGGAAAGACTTCCTCCTAGAACACTTCAGTATAAACCTGGAAAAACCTATAGTAATGGACTCTTAGGGTGTGAGGTGATATTATTGTAGAAAACCTATTCATTTTAAAGATTCATCGCTATCTTTAAATAAGTGAATAAAGTGGGAAAAAAACATTTAAATGCATGTTTAATTTTAGTTACATGTATAGCCAGAATTTATTTTATGGTCACTTGGTTTCTTTATATGATGACTTCAGAAATCGTTGATATTTTATTGCTACTTCAATACAAAACTTTTTGCAAACCTCAAATGCAAATGAAGAAATAGCTGTTGGATTCTGCCCTATTCAGTCTCTCCACAGAAGTGGAAGTATCTTGATGAAAAGTGCTGAAGTGCCCAAGACTGCTCTCAAAGGAAAAGCTTTGGTTATTGCCCAGATAAAATTCACCTTGTCTCAGTCCGTAGTGCAAGAAAAATTGCTTTGGTTACAGATTTCCTCTAGCTGTAAAATAACTTTCTGAATAGCAGTAGAGACCTTTTATAAATATTTCCTTACACTAGTCCACAAAAGTTCATCAACCAAGGATGGTGCCTTGGACCTGTGGGGATAATTCAGTATCCTAGACTGCCAGAGCACATTTGAAAAGATCCTCAGCCAAGAGATGAAAATATGCTCAGAGTGATAGAACTCTTAAAAGAATCTTACCTAGTGAAATTACTGTCTCAGGGAAGTGTCTCTGACTGGTGAGATAAGCATCTTAAAATAAATCAGTGCAATTAATTTATGTCTATAAGCAATATCAAACATGTTACACCTCCCAGTAACCAGCATTCACAATTTTACTTCTTCATCTTATCCCTATTAAAGTAGTAAACTGTTTATACATTTTATTGATATTTTCATATGTATCCCCAGGGAAAGAAATTCAGGGAGAACAGATTTGCACTGAAGAAAAATGTATAGAACAAAGCCATGATTTCCTTCAGTCACTGCACATCCACAGGGAAGAATAATTTGTGGAAACATGGAGATGGAGGAGTAATGGATTCCTCTGTCAAAATGATGAGTGAAAGAAAGACGTAATTACCATTAATGCACTTCAATTATGGCTCAACAGTTTTTTAGCTGTATGTTCCCATTTAATTTTCACTTAAAACAAAACAGTTGCCACAGACCCAGAGCTAAAAACAGAAATCCCTTTCAGCTACTGGCAAATTAGCTACTAATGTTCTTATTATATAAGCAGAGGGAAGATTGGCTTCTTCCAGGCAAACACGGGAAGTGCTTGTTTGTTTCAGGCACTACTCCTTCTCCCCCCAAACTCACAGTTGAACTTTATTTCCAATGTTATAACCAGCTAAGCATGATAATACTTTTTTTCTGGTTCCTATTTAGCTTTCAAAGCCCTCACAGGATTTCTGTCATGGATCAGTGGCACCTTCCAGGAGGGAGTGAGGTCAGTGGATATCCTTGGTATACAGGAAGGCATGTTCTATTAGAAAAGGGAAATGTTTTCAAATCCTTCAGATCTTAAGCTACTAAAAATAAACTAATGAGCCTTAAATTAACTCTTTTTTTCCACAGCTTTTCAAAGCCTAAAGAAAAGTATTTATTATCTGGGAGTGACATGCAGGAAATTAGTCTTATAAGTCGTGATTAAATGATTATAGTTTCCAAATTTCTTAATTCTAATCTTAATATTAATCTGTTGTAGAGTGCATGTTTCAACTTCAGTATTTTGGGTTTTGGTTGGGTTTTTTTTAAATTGGTTTTCATTTTATCATGCGAAATATTTATAGTGGAGTAGCTAAAAAAATACATGATGTAGGAATCCCCTTGGTACCACCATTTGACTGTCTGCCTGGAACAGTTTTGAGCTGGTGTCCACATTCAGTGCTACCTCTCTACATCCCCCCAATAACCAAAGTGAATTTGACAAATTTCCTGTATATTTTAATTTCTCCAACAAAATTTTTGTGTAAGAGTGTGAATGAATGTGAATTTTTTTGGTGAAACTCATCCTTACTGAGTCCCCACTGAAACCAGTGGAGGCATTTCTAGGGGAAAAGCAACCTTAAGAGTGGACTAATTCGCACCAGTCCCTTAGACCCACTGAACTCCTTCCCATGTGTCAGGCCGAAGGCCAGGCTTAGGACAATGCTGGTGCACTCACAAGAGCTGCATTAGCTCTGTCTGCTGCCTGTTAGGGCTGAGGGTGATGTAAGCCTGTCCGTGTTTGACCCAGTCACACCAAACAGAGAACTTCTGGCAGAGTTTGGCGTAAACCAGCAAGGATTCCTCCAGATGGTGCCTTGGTTTGTGGCCTGCCTGCCCCAATTGACACTTTGGACGTGGCTCCTTATTGCAGAGAGGATGAAAGTATTTGTGTTATGCCATGTCAGTTGGCTAGAGAGATAGAGAGTGGGACCTTGCCCATTTCATGTAGTACTATAAAGAACCTGAGCATAGAAGAGGTTAAAGATCATCAGACAGTTTTCCAACATGCTCCCCTATGACACAGGTGCTGTAAAACCTCATTGGGACCCTTTTCCTTGTTGAGTTACCCAGAGAGAATGCCACTGCAGCCAGGGCTGCTGCTGGCCTGAGCACGGAGAACTGTGGGTTTACAAACAGGCCTTGTGTTAGTAGGTTCATCACAAGCACAAAACCCCATATGGGGTGATATTTTGGGCTGGCTGCTACCAGGGTGTATATCACAAACCAACCTGCCAGATCAAAAGGGAGTCAGAGATGTGAGCCACAGGCAGAGGAAGACTACAGAGCAAGATCATCCAATTCCAGGGAGAAGTTACAAAGTTAAGCAAGTTGCAGACTACTACATCCAAAAGACTTACTACTACTAGCTATAGCTACCAGCTGCAAAGCTCACAGTGTATTCAGGCAAGATTAAAAAAAAACAGAATTTTTACACTTGCAAAACTTAGAGTTTCTTCCGGAAGTTTAGATAGGTCAGTGTGGGTATGGCAGCCACAAGATGTCAAAGAGCATTTAGAACACCTGGTAAATCTGGACCAAATCATGGTGAATAGCAACAGTTCATGCCTTGGGTTAGGGACCTAGCCCTCTGGAAAAGTCTTTGCCTTTAAAATGCAGTCACTAATGACAGAGTCCGAGTCTCCTCACAGAGACATTCAAATGAAATAACTGCAAAACAGTGTCTGCAGAGCTACATGTGCTGCCCCTTGAAATAATTTTAATTGCAAGCACAGAAGAGAATCAGTAGCTCTGAAATGCCAGAACACAGGGCTCAGCCATTTGCAATGACTTGAGCTTGATAGAGTGGGTGAGGCAATCCCATTGTTTCCCTGTGGAGACCTGTCTTTCCTTTTCTCACTTCCCCACAGAAGATCTCCAAGTTTCTGCCTCCACCTGCAGAGTTCCTGGAGGAAACTGTCTATATTTCATACCAAGTTCAAACATACCATGTTTTCATCCTAAAGTTTATTTACATTTCTTGATTACACTTGTTCTGGCTCATTTCCTTTGTTTCATTCTTGCCAGAAAACCTTGCTAGAGTGCTTGTCAGTTATTAATAAATTGCGTCAAACAGTAGCAAGTGTGGTTCAACAATCTGGCAAATATTAATGAATGACATTTTCATTGTTAGGAGACTTTTTGGCCCGTTTTCAGATCAAACACAAATTCCAGCCCTTTAACGTCTGTTTTTGCTATATTCAGATTGTTAAGAAAAAAATAAAAATAAAAGGAGACTTAAAGAACATCCTCAACAAAGGATGCATGTATTACATCACTGAATGGACTTTTATAACTTAAAAAAAAATGAAATGAATGAGTTTTGTTTGGCTGTTGAACGATTCTTCACAAAGTTATGAATTATGAAATCAGAAAAAAACAGTATAAGGCATTCTTAAACAAATTCTGCAAGAAAATTCAGAAAAAATAGATGAATGCTTAGTGAAGAAATTCTAGTGATGGGCACTCCACTGCTGCCATTGGTAAATTATTCCATCTAATTAAAATGTTCTTCTTTATTGTTAAAAAAAAAATCTACTCTGAATGGATCCTGCATCAACTTCAAACCTCTGTGTTGTTTTCAGATTCTGTTTACAGCTCTCATTATCAGCTGGATGATTTGAAGCATTCAAGCAAGGCATCACTTAACCTTTGGAATTTATAAAGGTTTTTTACAATAGTACATAGCTCCCAGTCTCAGGTTTTCTTTTGATTCTACATGGTTCATCAAGATCCATTTTGAACTCTAAGTTCAAGAGAACTGAAAGGAGCAGCCTTGCAGGTTTGCACAGGCAGCAGACAGAGCAGAACCTCTCTGTTCCTGTACTGTACATCTAGGGTTCCCTTTTGCCCATATTTTTGCCTTCATCTGTCACAGCATGAAATAATTCTGCCTTTTATGAGAATAATATAACAAATTAGGGAAGCAAACCACTTTTCTGAGACTGAAGAGATTTTTTTTTTCTAAAACATTATGGTACTAATTTATCTTTGCATAGGTATATTTTTCTAAGGATCCATCTCCCATCTCCAAAGAAAAGGGAAAGAAGTAGAACATTTTTTTATTGGTAATTTAACTGCTTTTAGAAGCTTTTACTGAAATGCTTATAACCTTTTTAATATATTTAGCTGAGTCAAAGGCTCCCTTTTATGATATCTCCATAGCCTTAATTTTCTCTGGAAGATGTTATCCATTACTGATATACTGTGAATATGTTGGGTCTTAATTTACTTAGTGTATTCATAGCCTTGTTATATCCACAGATATTATCCCTACTAGTAAGGGACATTTCAAACCTCCCTTTAAATATGAAACTCTGCAGTTAGCAATGAGGTCAGGCTGCCCCCAGCTCTTCCCAAGAAGGATCTCTGGCTATGTCTTTAGCAGCAAGTTAAACATTTACTGGTGGGTTTGTGGACACTGAAATGTGTTGTAGCCTAAGACCAATCAGAGGTTTTTCCTGGGCAGACTAGGCATGTTCTGAGAGTTAGAATAGGCCCAGAGAAGGTATGCAGTAGGTATGACAGATCTCACAACAGTATTTAAAAGGGCAGGAGATGTTAATCTTATGGGCATAGACCATTCTGTGTCATTTGGCCTCGGGACCAGAGAATGGTACCAGGTACACAATTCATTTGCCTAGATGTACTTTCAGCCCCTTTGAAGGCCAAACCATTGTATTGTTTTAGCAGATTCTGAAATTCATAGACCTACTCAAGTGAGTTTTCCTTAGCAATCGCTAAATGTTCTCAGTTGCCAGTGTTATGTCAGGAATGCATTTGAACATCTGAGACTGACTGTGCTTTGGGCCCACTGACACAGCCTAAGTACACATTTGACTATCCTTTCAAGTAAAAACTTCTCAAATTACATTTCTAACTTTTTCAGTGACAGCTATACACTTTGAGAAAAGACTGCTCAGTGCCTTTTCGACTAATCTATTCAACCTTCAAGTGCTCTTAAGTAGCATTAGCTGACAGTTCCAAATGCACTTTCTAGACCTGAACCAGATGACTTATTACAGTAGTATTTAGTTACAAAAATACTTTTTTGTGAATTAGCAAGCCACTTACTTAGCTAACCTCCATAGCTGGTCTTTAACTTCACATATTCACAAGATGGAATAGGAGGCAATTTAACACGAGATGCTTTGGGGGAGAAAAATAAAGTCTAGTAAGTATGTTAAAGGACAGGTTACTTCTTCAGATGCTTTTTGCAATCAGTATGTTTAATCTAATGAATGAGGATCTTGTAGGCATAACCTCCAAAATCCCAGGTCTCTCTGTTCAAAGGGAGTGAATTTAAGAAAATGGGCCAAGTCCTTTCCAAGGTGAGTGAAAACATTTTCTGTTGTTAATAACGTCTACTAGGATCTCCTTAGACCCTCACATTCTCAGCTTTTAAAGCTGCTCAGGCAGTGTCTCTGAAAGCTGTGAGTAATATAGGTTCATCCTTCCTGACTACACATCAAGTTTGATGGAATTTAATATACCTGCAGGAGACACCATATTTTTCAGGTAGGAGACATCATATTTCCATCAAAGTCTTTGTGGAAAGTAGGGAAACAATGACATCCTGCCTAGCCCTACATTAAGAAACATTAAAACGTAATATCTCCTTTGTCCTCAGAAGTCCCTATATCCACAGAGAACTTCCACAGATGTCACAGAAAAGACATCAGCAAGGCTGTGAAACAGCTACTCCTAATTTTCATGTTTGTAAGGCAAAGCCCTACACTTACACAGATGTGTGCCTTGAGAGGGCACTTGTTTGCTTAAATGTAAAACTGCCTGGTGTAGGACATTCACATCTGAGAAAATAATCCAGCCTCCCTTTTTAGCCATTGGTAAGACACAGACATTAAGTAATAAATTTTAACAAAAACTTCTGATTTCTAAATTAGAAATATGAATCACATCACATGCTTCTTTTTCTTAGTAAGTGTCAAAATGCTGATCTTGAATATATATGAATGTCTATACAGGAGGTGCCTACAAATAGGTCAGGTGAAATGGAATCCCACCATTTGCACAGAGATTGTAGAATCGTAATTAGAACAATTTTGTTTTCTTCCCCTCAAAGAACTCTCGAAGCAGTGGTGGTATGCAGTTTTTACACAACTTGGAATATTGAGAATGCAATTGATCATATGTTTTCATTATAGTTTTGATCACAGTTTATTCTGATAAATAGTTCCAAAACAAAACAGTTTCCTGAATACTGAAAATAGTGAAGTTTGGGGTCTAGTTATTTTATGTCACATGATGAAGTGATTTTGAAAGAACTGCACTAAAGCTTTAGCGTGACCTTACCCTTGAGTAGAAATTGGAGAAATGAAATTAGCTCAAAGATAGGCAAAAAATGAGGGATGAAAAGGAAGAGAGAATGTTTTTCCTGACAGCAGGAAAAGCATCACCTGGAGCTCACACCTTGTTATGCCCCTGAGGAGAGAAATCTTGATTCAGGAATGACAATTGTGATGTGTGATAAGGGATAAACTTAAAATGGAAATTTTCTTAGAGTTAAATCTTTCACCAACCACCAACTTCTTTCACTCGAGGTGGAATTAGTTAGACATATATCCAGGTCCATGTTTTCATTATTTTTATGGGAACTTTAGAATTTTTAGATCTTTTCTTAGTTGATAGGTTTGCTTCAAATTCACCTTCAAGTTTAAATACTTAGGGGAATAATGGGAGATAAAGAAAACAATAGACAAGCAGGCACACATAGCCCGTGGTATTACGTAAGGCTTGTTCTACAGGTAAACAAGTTTCAAATTCCTAAAGAAAAAGGGGGAAAATATGTAGAATTGACTAATGTGTAAAAAATATAAGAAAAATATCTCTGTTATATGTCTCAGAAATCCAAAGCAAAATAGAGTCCATACAGTGCTGTGTTTTTAACATTGTAGATTAAATACTACAGAAATCCACAGCTTTTCTATAAGAGCATCTCCATTGTCTGGACTTTGCCATTGTTTCCCTGTGGGACCTATCAATCCAAAATCCGGGATGCAAATATTCAAGATCTTATAAAAAGTTTCTGTCAGCTGCTATTCTTCTATCAATATTTCACAGCTATGTGACATCTTTCAAGCTTACATTAAAAAGAGACTGCTCACTTTGTCCCGTGTGTGGGGTCCATTGCACCGAAGGCCTTTGCTGTTTAGGGGCTGAGCAAGCCTGAGGCATTGCAGTCTCTTCTAGAACAGGGAGGGAATGTTCTCCCTCTTCCCTTCTTTTTCTGCCCTCCTAATTCCCCCTACAAAAAATAAGGAAGGGAAGTCAAGCAAACTCTCAAAACTGTAATGAATATTGGTTTCTTCTAGAAGCATGGGACCAGTGAAATTTTTGATCCTTTCAAGGAGTTTTCTTTTAATCTTCCTTTACGTCACACTCCAGAATCCTGCACCAGTTTGCTAGGCTGTAGCCCTTATCACTGAAAGGAAGGTTAAAGAAAAAATTCTTTGCCTATTTTCAAAACAGTCCACAGAAGGATAAAGTGAAGTAAGTAGGTTCAACATGTACATATTCACTAAATATTATATTGCACAGTCAGAGCCCAGCATTTTTTTGCCCACATTTACTTACAGACGTGCAAATGTTAATGTCAATTAGAGTCATAGAATCCTGAAACCCCAGTTACTATAGTGCAAACATAGGAATGGAACACTGAACAAGTATTCTTGGAGAGGAAAAAGCATAACAAATATTTGGATAAAAGTTCATGTCCACTGAGGATATAAAAGGAACAGAATAAACTACTTCCCTTTCCTTTCAGCTGGCCAAGAGAATCTTTTCTGTAAATGTGTCATTTCTCCTATGGACCCATATTCCCTTTGTTTATCTTTTCTCACCTGATCATGTCCCAATTAAGTTAAATGAAGGGAAATGTTTGTGCTTCTTTAGAATTTACAGTCCTGCCTGGATTTATTACAATGGTATTGTAAGTAAATAAAAGTACTTTGCAATGAGATAGTAATTTAAAATATAAAACAGAAAAATCAAATCAAATCTGGTGCTTTATCCCATCAAATTAATTGTCATTGAACTGCTTTGGAAGGTAACTCTTTAATCACACTGATAAATGCAGTAAGATCATGCTGCACTTCTATGCATGCTCTTGAGCACAATGCCATGACATTCCATGTGTCATGGAGTTGCCAAAATGTCACCTGTTTTTGTTCCCCTGTGCATATTCTGTCCAAACCCTGATGGACAGCTGTCTCACAGTTTCAGCACAGCCACCACTAGTACTACTGGTGAGCCTCCTCAGAATGACTCGTTTTAAAGGAGTCAGATGGTAGAATTGCCAGGATTGTATGTTTTGTAAGGTAACACTTTGTTTTGCAAACTTACCCAGATGGTCTCTGTAGATTGCAGTTTGTGAGCTTAGAGCTGAATCAACAGGATGTGCAGCTCCCTCACCTTCTCCTCCTGTTCTGTAGGAATAGGTGCTCGTCCTACCCTAGGGAAATAAATATGGACTAAGTTCTATCACAAAAGCAGATAAAGGAAAGAAAAGAGGTATTTCCTCTCCCTGAAAAAAATACCATATCAAATCAAGCCAAAACGACAAAAGCAAAAATCCAACCCAAACCTGTAGCACTCATACAGGTTAGTAAGTATTTGAGTGTATTTAGGCCACGTGTAGCAGCAGAAAAGACTGGAATGAAATTAAGTATTACAACAGTCTCATTTTCTCCTGTTCAAATCTCTGCACGAGTTCTTTAAGGTCATTATTCTCACACTGGTTAAATTAGGCACCTGTAAAGTTTCATTAGCAGAAATATTACCTTTAATTTAGCTTGGAAGAAAGTGATTTGTTATAATGTGTGCAAAGATAACATTTTATTAATTGCCAACTCAGTGGCAAGCATAAAAGAATGGAACTCCTGAGCTCTAAGTTTGTGTCTAGTTCCTTTCCTGGGAGGTATTAACTCCTTTTTAGGATGAACATATTTTAAATTTTGCCATTTATCTGGTAACTGGGAGTCAGAGGCAGTGGTGGTTATGCACAAGTCTTCCTCTTGGCTGTCTGAAGACTCAGAGATGTTGGGACTTCTTTTCCTGCTACATAGATCTTCCACCCTTTGGGAAGAAAGCAAGGTGTCAAGGTAAAAGTTGTCTTCCAGCATCTTTTTCCATGGTGAGCTCTGCAGAGCTTGCTCTTGGAATAATTTTTTCTTATCCTCAGTTCTCTTGTTCTGTTTTAAAAGAGAGAGTAATTCAGCTTTTCCTCCTGCTTTTGTGACTTCTATTTCTACCATAAATATGTGCCAGCATATATCTCCTTGGGTCACTGCAGTCTCCTTTCTGCTAAAAGGAATCCATCACTATTGCAGCAAAAGGTATTAAAAAATACTTTTTTTCTGGTCTCAGTATTTTTGGTATATGATAAGCTTTCCTTCTGGTTATCCCTAATGTGCAATATAGGCACAATCTGAGTCAGTGTTATAAGCTTAGAAATAGCAAAACAGGCTTATTTTAAAATACATTACTTCATTAGTGATTCCCAAAGATAAATACTGCTCCACTATTCTAAAAGGCTTGGCTTAGATGAAGGCAGATGTAGACATTTAAAAGAAGCTTGTGCTGTACACAGTACCAAGATTTAATTTCTGTTGACTTTTTCTTCCTCTCTGCTTAAGAAATTTGTGTTATTCTTTGCATGTTTTTCCCAAAAAGAAATGATTCAGAGCTTCCTTCTTCTACAAAACAAAAACAGAGTGTCAACCCACAGCCCAGCATGTGAGCAGCCCAACAATAATACCGTAAAATGTGCATGTGATGGAGCAAAACTGCTGATAAGAAAAATATTTTCAGTGCCTAGCTTGAAATTATGAAGTCAATCCTGTTTCCATTAGAGTCAGTATTGACACACCCATTATTAAAAAGAAGACCAAGTTGTGGTTTGATCACAATGGAAAGCCAAAAAACTAAGCTTGAAAGGCTGCTTGTCCCTAGGGGAGAAACCACAATGGCCTTTCTGGAAGTTAACAGCTGGAAGTTGAATGTTGTTAAATTCAAATGAAGACCATTTTCCTAGCAGTGAGAACAGTTAGAAGCCAGGACATACTTCCAGGGGAAGAATTACATTCTGTAACTTTTCAAGTTTTTAGCCTGAGCTTGGATAGTCTTCTCAGTGTTACAATTTAGCCAGGATAGCTAACTTGTGACCAAATTTGTGGTTTAAGTGGTCTTAAACATATTACATGATGCTGAGGTATTTTGTGGTTTAAAAGGAAGATGAAACAGAAGGTATGCGGACTCCTCTGGTTCAGACAAGTTGTTCCTGTCTGTGGAAAGAAGGGAAGAGTCCATGCCTGCCTTCTAGTCTCTGTTTTATGCGGAAGATAAAACCAGGAGAGATAAAGGTTCCTTTTGAAATTCATGCCTACAATTCAGCAAAGTGGAGATAAGGACCATCTGTATTAATTACTACAGTAACACTTGAATAACGCTCTTTTAAGCATATACCAGGTGTTTATTCGCGTGCCACACCACTGAGTGCAGGGTGCATTGTCTTTGCTGGCCCCCAGCCGCAGGCGCAGCTGGCAGCCAAGGGGAGCTGCTGATGCTGAGCCATTAGGGAGTTTCTATGCGCTGGCAAGTGAGGCATCGGGCGAACAGGGAGCCTTGCCCGGAGGGCAACGTATCCCAAATATCTCACATACCTATCTTACGATCGGCAGCATCACTCTCTGAAAGTGGCTGCTCTTCACCACTGATTATAGGAGAAGCTCAAACAACCAACTATGAAAAGCTGCCTAAGTTTCACATTTTAAATTTCTAATGTCAGGTGAGACATATCTTGCTGTGGGAATAATTTCCTTAAGTGCACACAGCTGATTCTGCCAAATGCTGGCATTTGCCTCTAAAGTCACGATAAGAGCAAAGGAAATCCTTAGGAAATAGTTTGGGATCTAAGCCTGTATATAAACAAATAATATCAATACTCTCACTGAAGTAAAGATAACTATATGTGCGAGGAAGGAAGTCACATTTTTTTCCTTGAACTAGTAGTATCCCACCCCGAAAGTCTCAGAGGAATAAAAGAAATATAATTATATGATATACTACCACAAGCAAAATATTCCTTCTTGAGTCTATTAGCAATCAGTTTCACCTGTAAGAGCAATATTGCTTTATCTTCATTATTATCTTGTAGTGTATATGAAAATACAAATAATACAATGGATAATTACATTTTGAAGATATTTCTTAAAAATATAGATATTTCAGCAGTAGTATTTGTTTCGATTCCCTAGGGCAAACAATAAACTACTTGCTTAAGTGTTTCATTTAAGAAAGTAAAAAATTAAAATTAATTTTTATGTTGTGTGCATTTTTTCAAATTTCGCTGCTCAGGTTATGTTTTCAAGTTTTACACATTAGAAATCTATCTGCTATGAGAGTTTTTGACATAAAATAAAACCCTTTTACATAGTCTCAGTAGTATAATCCTAGTCATTGTCAACTCTGTATTGAATACCATCACATTTCCGTTTCCTTCTTGTTCTTCTATTACTTTTTATAGTACATGATTGTTTTCTTTTCTAACAAAATGAAATTTGAGTTTGCAAAAGTGTGTGAAGCCATTTCAGAAATCATGCTAATACTTTCTCTTATAATTCTGTATTTTGAAACAGATAATTTTGTGATGTTAGCCACATACTTATGAACCTGCATCCTATCTCAAAAGCCACCAGGCTTCTAAATACTTGTCAGAACAAAGAAAATCTTGTTGTATTAGTTGTAATAGCTACTTCAGACTGCAACAGATAAATTATGAGCAACAGCATGCTAATTATTTCTTGGTTGTTACACTAGACAGATTTTTCTGTAAGTTCTGCGCTAAGGTATTGTATTTGTTTCAATATTACATATTGATAAATGACTAAGTCTTAGTTTCTTGAACAAGAGAAATATCTAATATTGGAATACCTAGTTTTTGCTAACTTTAAATTAACCTGGAATATTAATGTTATGTACCTGGAACTATTTCCAAAATTTGTCTAAATTAAACCAATAATTTTTTTTGTTGATAATCCGCCTCTGGGTAAACAGATGGAGAAAGAGCATTTTCCTAAAAAACGGGAGAAGTATTGTCAGGAAAAATGATCCACAAACACCAGAGGTTTATGTCCAAAATGGAGACAGAGGAGTCCTGTA
This sequence comes from Callaeas wilsoni, assembly GCA_013398955.1. NCBI lineage: Eukaryota > Metazoa > Chordata > Aves > Passeriformes > Callaeidae > Callaeas > Callaeas wilsoni. Next base: position 97,003 of record VWPU01005439.1, read on the forward strand.
AGTTTATTCGAATAAAGGGAGAGGTCGTGGGGCGTTCCCCATGAGGTCTCTCAAATTTTTGGAGGAAGCAGCCTCCTTTTTACCCTAATTTCTCGACCACATTTCCCTCTCTCTTTCGCCATCGGCTGAGGTACTTGAGAGGTACAGACTTCCCTGAACACCTAATACCCAAGACCTTCTTCTAATGTATACTCCTCCTTTTGTCTTTTCCTTGTATTAATCAGTGGAATTCCTATGGAATCCTCCCCATTGTTACTTTTATCTTTCTATGCTAATTTTATCTACTAGCAGACCCAGAGTTTGTTTGTAAAGACAAATCCCTCATTCCTTTCTATCTCTCCTTTTTTATTTTCTCAATAGCTGTCTTTACAAACTTTAGTTATCATTGACTTAATTTTCTGTTCCCGAGTCCTTTTTGGTTTTGCAATTATTTGCAGTGACATAATTTCCTGTCTTTCCGTAGCCATTTCTGGATCAGTGAGCATGGCTACTACCTGCATTCCTTTGATCACATATTGAATAAGTTGCACTAAACAAGGGATCATGCATGGTAAAAAAGATCAGAGTTGCTACTTCTTCTCCTAGGACTAAAGAAACGATTCTTCTACCTTTGGCCTTGTCCTGGGTTGCAGTGTATTCTATTAGCATCTTCATGAGCTGTTGGAACCAGGTGGGGCTGTGTCCCTTGCCTCCTCTCTCCAGACTATCTTGTGTTAATAGGCCAGCTGTCAAAACCATGTGGGGCAGGGTTCCTTATCTCTCCTATGACCCATCCTCCCTCTAGGGGGGATATCTCCTGTTAATGGGCCATCTAGTCTCACCACATGACTGATAAAATTACATCATCCAATTGTGAGATGCTCCACCCAGAGGGAGGAACCAAGCATCCCATCCTGGATATAAGCTAACATTTCGAACACCAGAGGAAGCCCTTACCTACTGGATTCCTGGAGGACGAGAGCTACCACTGGACCTTCAGGTGAAGACCAGACCTTTTCTACAGGATCACTGCTTCAACAGAACCATCACTCCAGGAGGACTGCAGCCACCATTTTATCAGACTGCTACCAACACCCTGACTGACAGGGTGTCGGGTTGTATCCTGACTCTGTCAGTGGTTTCTCTTTGTACTATTGCATTTATTTTAGGTTGTTTTGGGTTTTTTTTTTTCCTATTAAATTGCATTTCTGACTTGGAGTCTCTCACTGGTTTTGCTTTCAAACCAGAACAGGCCTAAGCCTAATTGACAATATAAAGGTAAGATTATTAAGAAAAACATTCTAGTGGTGTAATCTAATCTCCTAATCTAATTTTCACATTGTCTTCCGCACCACCTGTGGCGAGTGAAGGCACAGAAACAACTTAACATAAAGAAAACTATGACAGCAAGTATTGGCCCCCAGTGACAGGAGATCCGAGAGGAGGGATGTCCATACGGACTATTCCAGCAGACAATCTGTGGGTAGGCACACAGGGCTTCCCCCAATGTCGATGCACTGGCTGCTGCTCCAGTCCACTCCTGCGGAGTGTCAGTCTTGGCTTCCCGTCCTTCTCCTCCAGCTGAGATGTCCAGATCTCCTGGGCTTAGAGACCTTGACCCGAGTGTGATGGGTCCACTCGTGTTCAGCTGTCCTGGCCGCTGTTTCTGTGGTCAGTAACACTTGGAAGGGTCCATGCCTCTTAGCCACCAGTGGTGCGTCTTTCCATTTCTTAACTAGGACCCAATCTCTTGGTTGGATGTTATGAACCGCAAAGTCCAAAGGCAGAGTTTGTGCTGACTGGGCTTCCTGTCAAGGAGATTTCACAAGAGACAGTATCTTGGCCACATACTGTTTTAAATATACGTCACTCATCTCTACCCCACCACTAGGTTGAGAACTACGAGGGTAAGGAATTCCAAACATCAATTCAAAGTGAGAGAACTGAATATCTCCCCGAGGTCTGGCCCTTATTCTTGCCAAAGCCAAGGGCAAAAGCTGTACCCATGGCATCTTAGTTTCTATCACCAGCTTCAAAGGGTGTTTCGTTATTCTTCCATTTATCTTTTCTACTTGACCTGAATTCTCAGGCTGCCAGGGGTATGGAGGTCCCACTGAATTCTAAAAGCAGCCATAATCCCTTGAAGGATCCCCCTGTAAAATGAGTTCCCCCTTCCAAGTCCAGAGCTTTCACAATCCCATATTCAGAAATCGTTTGTTAATTGATCAAATAGTTGCTGAAGCAGCTAGAAACTACCAGCGGATATCTAAGCTTTCTTGCCCTAAGCATCTCAGCAAAATACACCCGACATCACTGGAAAGGATGTATAGCCCAAGGTCACTCTCTCCGTCTCGCAATCTCCTTTGCAGTCTGGCTATTAACTTTAGCCAGGCACCCCTCAACAGCTCGTTTTTAACTAAAACAAAAAGACCCAAGGCAGAACATCTTGAAGAACTCTCTGCCAATGCTCGAGAGTCCCAATGACTCCCCCAATGGAGCCCTCCCAATATCTGCAAAGTCAAAGCTCCTGGCATCCAGTGTTTACTGCCTTTTGTAACTCAATTTTCCTTTTTTTTTTTTCCTGCCCCACTATCTTTAATTATCTCTAGCTCCTCTGGTGGAAAATACAACAACTCTAACTTTCCTGGAGGTTTGAGAGCTGGTAGAAGGCTTTTCTGTATTTTATTCATGTCCTATTTGCAGTTCATGGCTACCTCTCCTGGTTTAGGAAGGGAGATTTAACTGTTTCTCATGTAATGTTTGCTTGGGTTTTGTTAAGATTTTTAAAATTCGCTGATTGGTAAATACAAAAAATTTAGCCAAATTATAATTTTGAAGCCTTCTGAGGCAGAACTGGGAAGATTAGTACGTATTTGTATGATTTCAAATATGTATAAATTCTTATACCAACTCTCAGGATAAAATTGGTTGAGTCAAATTATACATCCATAAGACCTTTAGCTACATCATTTTTCAGTAAAAGGACAAAACAAATTAGACAAAAATCAAACCCAAGAATATGTAGAATGCTTTAACTAATATTTGATCTCTCACCAAGTCACTTGCAATGAAAACACAAACAAATCACAAACATTAACAAACTGACAATGCAAGCAATTATGGTGGTACTTTAAATTTCATTGATTTTCACNATTATGGTGGTACTTTAAATTTCATTGATTTTCACGCAGCTCCATCTCATGGGTTGGTGGGTTCCTATAAAAGAAAAGTGAAAATTTGGCCTACCAGACCAATTATTAAAAAGAAGTAGAAACTTCTTGTGGCTAACACAAAGTGACAGAGTCTGCATGAAGAAATGGTTATCACATTTAGGTGCATTTTTGCTGCTTGCAGTTTGTCTGCTCTCAAACTATTTCCTTTATCTTCGATGCAGGGATGTTTGACATCCCTAAAGGAACAAACTTCTCCGGAAAAATATGCCTGAGTGAAAC
>VWPU01005440.1:0-40543 GCA_013398955.1 Callaeas wilsoni
TCCACAACATGAGTGTGATTGGGGGACAGAGTCAGAAAAGGAAATGATAAGAATTACCATAATTTGGAGCACTTCCCCCACATGTGATAGGTGATGTTTTTCTGTGCGTTAGCACTCTGGACCCTCTGAGATGACTGGGGAGGTGGATTTAGCCCAAAGACCCTGGGGAAGGAGCTTAGAATTAGAAAGAAGATAAGACACTATTGACTCAGAGATCTCTTGGCAAGTTTATTAACTCACCAAAGGCTTGTCTTAGGTTTGAGATTGGGTTTAGAGCTGGATCCTTTGATTTTGATTTTTTATTTTTTAATTAGGTCTTGAGCACCTTTGCAGTTTTGCAGCCCTCCCAGATGCACTTAGTGGCCAAAACAGAAACTTTCAGAGTCTGGTAGCTCAGAGATCCCTCAAATACTTTCAAGGGTTCTCTCAAACACTTTGCTGTGTTTGTGGCACTGAAGGATGGTGACAGGCAACATCCTAGCGACACCTCCGTGTCCTGCACGATCACCTGCAGCCTCCTTGTGTCTGTCAGCCCAGTGGCATACCGAGGAGTGAATCAGTGGGGAGAAAAGCTGTCAGAGGTTCTGCTGGACAATTTGTCCCCATGGCAAGCCAGAACAGCTCCTTGAACTGTTTTGGAGCTTGACTCATGCCAGGAGGGGACCTTTCTCTCAGCAGTTTCCTGACTGCCTTCTGGGCTCATTTGTTTTTCTTACAGGGGTGATTTTTGCTGCAGGAAATGCAAGGAGAAGGCATTCATCCTTCCTCTGACACATCCCTGCCTTGCCCCCCTCCTGCTCCTTGAGAGCACTCCTGGCACAAACCCGTCCTTGAAGAGGTTAACCAAATGGATCAGATTCATTGCGGGATGGGGCTGGTAGGAAATGCAGTGGTGTGCAGTGCCAAAGCCATAATGTGTGTGCTCTTTCCATTGGGAACACTGACTCATAAAACGGAATAAAAAGCTGTTACATTTCTGCACGATGAAAAAAACGGGCCCCAGTCTAGTTCCTCTTATGCATTCACACAGTCTCTGTCCAGTGAACGCTTTCCCTGTTAGAGCTTGTGAAACCTGGCTTGCCTTGGTAGGAATTAAATTTATTTCAGCTGAAAAGAATTGGGTGTCACCTTGGATGGGCCTTCTCCTCAGCCCTAGCCAGGGCCAAGCACTGGTCTTGTGACTTTCTAAATACAATCCAGATTATTTATTTGCTGTTATTTTAATTCAGCTGAGAAGAGCTTGGCCATGTCTCCCTTGGGTTGTGCTGTCAGCTGGTTGCTGAGCAGTTATCCAAGGTATGCTTGGTAGAAACTAGGGAAATAAGCCCTTCCCATAGCCACGGTTCCCACTTCTAATTCCTCTTTCAAGTGCAGAGTGTAAGAGACCAGCAGGAAAAGTAGATCAGATAATCAGGGGCAAGGAAGCTTTGGAGAAAGTGGGAATATTCTCATTGTGTCCAGCACGAGGTGCAACAGTGGATTTTATTGCATGATGTATTACAAAGTGATTGTGACGTGATGTTAGACCTTGTGCAGTCTTCTTTATAAGTAGATAAAGTTTAGGCAAAAAAACCCTTGAACCTCTAATTATTGCAACTATGAACTGAGATACACAGCTAAGTTGCAGTTTATATTACTGCGACTATTGAACCATGGTCTCAAACTATCTGAGATTTCTGCAAATGCCTCTTTATGTTGCCTAAAATAGGAGCAAATGCAATATAATTCAAACTGTGTGACAGATCTTGAACTGCCTTTGGGAGCAGCAGCATAATAAATGTAGAAGTTAAACAGACTGTCAAGAAGTCTGGAGTTGGATCAATGATCCTTGTGGGTCCCTTCCAACTTAAGATATTCTATGATTAAGAAAGAAGAAGAAGTACTTTGCTTTACACTGAGGCTCAGACACAGCTCAAGGAATCACTGCTGCTTGTCCACACCCTCACAGTTGATAATAGTGTGAGTTGTGCCTTAGCCAAAACCTGTTCCTTGTTTTTTGTGCACCCCGGGCTTGGATGCTCAGCTCCTGTGGTTTTGCTGGGGGTGGGGGGGGGAGGTCAGTTTTTGGGAGAGTGTAACCTGCGCTCCGTCAGGTTGAAACCGTTCCCCCTTGTCCTGTCACCCCAGGCTCTTGGAAATGGTCTCTCTCCATCTTTCCTTCAGGTACTGGAAGGCGACAGTTGTGTGTCTAATTGACTGTCTAATCCAGGTGGTGTAAAGAGATGGCACCGTTGTTATGGCAAGACTTGTCCCCTTGAGCAATATCTTCCATGATTTATTTTTTTAGGGGGAATCCAGAGGGACGTATAAGCAAGATTACAGTTACTTGGTAACTACTGCGTCTCTCTCAATGTCCTGCTTGGGCAACTAAATTCAATTATAGTGAGCTTAAGGCATCCTAGTGAAAAAATTCTTGTTGCTTGGATTGGACTCGGCTTTCTTTAACCAGTGGGTTTTTTCATGTGCTCTGGGAATACATCCTTGCCTTTCAGTTCAGTGTTCTGGCCAGATGAAGCTATCAGTGCCTGTGAATTTTTGGAGGCAGGGTGGTTTCCTGCTTGCAGTGGGAAAAAAAGTTAAAGGCCAAGAACTCTGCTTAAATCCTTCTGTTACTAGCAGAATGTACTGTGGCCTTTGGCGTCCCCTAATTCTGCTTCTCTGCAAACCGATATATGATTATGGTGATTATGGTAATTATGGTAATTAGGGTACCTGCCATTTGTGGGAATGTGGAGGGTCCCGGAGAAGAATGCAGCCTTTTTAAAAATGCAAAGCAATACATCTGTTGAATATTAATGGTTTGTTAAATTTATTGAGCGCTTTGGGACTGCCGAATGAAAGACCTTATATAAATGACAATTATTGTTATTGCTGGAGAAGGGCTTGCACAAAAGCAGCAGTTATCTGGGAATCTGGGAAACAAAGGTCTAGAGCTCACTGCCAACATCTGCTACTGCTTAAAACTTACAACATGAGGCACTAATTTGGAGAGAGAGATTCTGCAGTCCCTGAGTGTGGCAATCCTTTGGTTAGGCTCTTCATATCCTGAGTATGTTCTGCCCACCTTACTCCATGGGAAGGGACTCTGCCCTGGATTGTCACAGGGATCGTGGGACACTCTGATTACAAATCTTCTTTAAACACTGTTTCCTTCCTCACAAAATTGCACAGAAATGGGCACTGATGTTTTTCACTCACGACCTCAGGTGTCCTCACAAACATGGGCAGGAATGTGCTGTAGAGTACCAAGCAAAGTTTTCCAAGGCAGGTAAGAAAGCTCTCTATTTCTAGGAGCTCCTTCAAGCTCTTGGGTCTCAGCATGTGGAAAAATCCATTAGTATGTGGTGCTTGGCTCTGGCTGCTTTGCTTCTGGAGCAGTGGAAAGCTCCAGCTCTCCAGCTGAAGAGAAACTGGGAACCTTGCAACACCAATCTACTGTGAGTCATCTACCCAGTGGCTTCAGAGGAGAGAGGAATAAAACCTTCTACCCCCCAAGCTGATTGCCAAGGAGTGCTGCCATGTCCCAGCAATTTCATGGATACTATGATGAATTCACTGACAAGCTTCTTGGAGCCTTTCTGTGCTGCAGCAACAGCAGAGAGAACAGGGCAGGGCAAAGACATTTATTTAATGCTTCTATTTCTGTTCCTGTTCTGGACCAATAAACTGTGAACTTGCTTTTGACCAGCAGGTTTGCTCACAGTCATGAGGAGCAGGTGGTGGTGACTGGTGAAGTTTTGTGTTTTGACTGAACTGAATTCTCCCCGTAACAGCTAAAATGGATCACTTAGCCATTCTGGGAGCATATTCAGCTAAAAACAAAGCCCATGATTCAGTAAAGCACTGTTTTCTTTATCCTATTTTTTAAATAGGAAGCTTCCAAATCTTGTTTTGATGGCTATTTTTAGCTTTTCATATTGTCTGTGACCAGAAGCTGTAGAAAGAAGCCCAGAAGGAGCATCTGAGATGTGTGTGCAGCCCTTCTAGGGCACACAGGATCCAACCTGAGGTTTAGTTTTATGTCAGGTTGAGGAGGAGTTTGCTTTTTGGAGATCTCCCATGTCACACAAGGGAGGGCACATCCCTCATCACAAGGGGAAGAGAAGGGAGGGCTCTACCTCCATCCCCTCCCTTGTCTCTCAACTGGCCTCAAGTTCCATCTGCTGCATTTGTGCCACCAATGGTCATAATGGTATTTTAACTCCATTTGATACATAAATACTTCATTATTCAGCAAACTCTTTTGTTACTGGTTGGGAGGAAAGAAGAAGTTCTTTTTCTGAGACTCCTTTTTCTTTAGCAGCTCAACTACAAATGGAGGCAAAAAAGGAAGAAACAGTGAATAAGTACTTTTACTTCTGTTTGATCTTCCCTGGTCTTAAGACATTTTTGTCGCTCTTTCCACCCCACAGAGATGAATGCATGGCATCTGGCATCTGCCCTCCCATGAATCCATCCCCATAAAGGCCTATGGTTGCTCAGCACACTTGCATTAATAATAATTTGGCTGAGAGCAGTGCCGTGTTCTCAGGACAGCTGGGACTGCTCTTGCACTTGCTTTCCCAGAGTATTAGGAAGGAAGATTGCCTCCATAGCAGCCCTGCATGGCTCAGGAGAGAGTGGAGAATGGAATGCCAAAGATCACTTGGGTCCCAGATAATTTCATGGTGGCAGGAGCTGTAATTTCCACGGTGAATCTATTGGCTCTGGTTTTGACTGTGAGTCCATGGCCTTTCTGCTTGTATGTGGGACTGAGAGAGTGGAAATATTAAATTGAGCATGGAAGGTTCATCCCTTTGCCAGTGGCTCAGGAGAATGGAGAACTAGTGTTCATGCATGGATGTGAACTCTAGTTTTGCAGGGATATTGTTTCTTTAGAAAGCAGCAGATACATATTTCCTTCCAAAGGCAGGCAAGACCTTTTCACTTAGGATTTGTCTGTGTTTTCATAGACTTTGAGATCTCACTACATCTCAGATCATGCTCAGTAGTTCATATTCACAGTCCAGACTGTTTGGTTTCATTGCTTCATGTTCTGCTCTGCAAAATTATTGATGCTTAATGGGTTAACTCCCTTAGTTAATAAGGAAACCGATTTTTTTCTTCCTAGTCTTGAAGTTTCCCATTAGGAACAATTCAAGCTGACTCCTTCATAGTTTCGACAGTGCCTTTGATACTTTTCCTAACAAGGTCTTAAGTAAGTATTGTTGGTCCCTAGTGGTTTAGAAACAGTAAGTCAGAACCTCAGACACTGAAAACTAAAATTGAAATTCCTTTTTTCCACATCTTCTGTTTCTAAACCTTTTAGGGCTTGTTAATTCCTGTTCCCCAGGCCTTCCTGAACTGCAGCTGCTGAAGTGCTTTTTCTCACAAAATTACTCCCAGAGCAGCATTTTGAACAAGATATTGGGTAATCCAAGAGTTGACAGTGTTGATTGTGCAGAGTGTTACTGGTTTGTTCCCTGTGCCAATTTTAAATATTTCAGTGGCGTTGGATATTGCTGAGAGTCTGATTAAAATTTTGATGTGCTCATCCTTGGGTTGTCTGTGCAAGAGGGAAGTACTTGGGCTGGATTTGAGGCAGATGGATTACAATCTAGGCTCTACGTGGAGCACGTGGGGCACCTTCCTTGCTAATGCATTCCCTAGCAGGGGAATCAAGGTCAGGACAAGCACCAGAGTGCTTGGAAAAGATCATTCTCAGTATTAGACTGAGGGCACCTACAGACACAAGAGCCCCTGATGTCAGGGAGAGAGAAATCCTGTGCTGCTGCAGCTCAGTGTGCACTCCAGTTTTTTAGTGGTTGTGATCTCTCAGGCACAGCTGCTGCTGAATTTGCTCCTTGGCACCATTCAGCATATCCATATAAGGGATTTTATTTGGAAATGGAGCGAAAACACGATCCTTGTGCATTTTATGCCCTCTTGGATCAAGGGCTGGATGAATTTTCTATCTTCCCCTGCAGCAGTTTCAGGAAATGTTGTTTTGTTCCTGGTGATACTCCATCAGAGCTGCTCTGAGGAGATGCTCTGGCTGACACGCAGCTCCAGCCTTGGAGCCTACTCCGGAAACATTCCTGCCAAATGCCTGGCCACTGAGTCCCTGCTTCCCAGCAGGGACAACAACTGGCTCCTTGCAAGGTGGGGAACTGCTGGGGGAGGGAAGCATTTCATGAATCACAGCTCCCACGCCTTTGCATGCCCACGAATTCCCAGCCAAAATGCTTCCACCCTTATTCACACCAGATCCCACCTTTACTCCAGAATCTTTTCCATCTGTCCTGCAGGCTGCTGTGCAAAAGGGAGAAGAGAAAATCCAGGGCTTCTCTGGAAAGACAGAGAGCTGACTTGAAGCAATATATGTGTGTGCCTACATCCAGTGACTCCAGTTCTCCCCTGTTCCTGCTGTCACTGCCATCACCAACATGGGTGACAGCAGGAATAAGATGGATTTACCAATCCATCTGCTGTAGGAATATCTTGCAGGTGGACAAGAAGCAGTCTCAATTTCTAAGTGGATGCCTTGAGGAGCTTTCTCAGCTCGAAGAGCTTCCAGAGGGACTCTGCTCATTTTTCATGGGATGTGTATTTGATAGTAGGCCAAGGAGGATATATCTTCTGGATCTTTAGCTAGTGGCAGGGATTTCCTGCGGTGTGGACTGTTTTAAGCACCTAAAAGCATGCGCTGACTGGTGTAGGACACTCTAAAATGGCTTGATTTGAAGGACCTGGGTGAGAGTGTCAGGCAACACCCAAAGCTTTTGTGCTCTTGGGATATTAGCAGTGCCTGGAAAGGAAAAGGTAGCAATTTTCTTGCTGGTGTGAAGTGGTTAAGGCAAACCACCTTATTGCTGGAACATTAATCATGAAGGTGCAGGCATTGATTGCCCTTTCTGTCATATGTTGGGGTGGTAAGAGTGGTGTTCTTCTCCTCCTCTTTCTTTTCCCATGTCCATGAAATGAGGATAGTCTGTTGCCTGTTTGTCTTCCTAGACGTAATGCAAGGATATTTATCCCACATTCTTGGGTTGATGTTTGGATACCCAGTGAAATGGATAGGCATTAAGTGGCCAAATTCCACTAGGCTTATCTTGTCCTCAAAGAGATTCCCAGGGCTGGATCTGCTCCCTAAAATAAGTATTTCAATATGAACAGAGCCCCTTGAGCTGGTTGAGGACGCTGAAGGTTGGCAGGAGTGGCTGCAGCTGGCTCATGGTTTGAGGAGGAAATGCCAGGCAGGAGTTTGTCACTGTGTAACTGATATTCTTAGCTCCACCCTGCTCCCCGTCCGCCTTCCAAAGCTTTCCATGGAAAATTTAGCTGCCATTGGCTCTGGTTGAGGCTCCAGGCATTGAGGCAGCTTTCATTTGTGCTGTTCAGGTTTTTAAAAAAACACAGCAGGGACTAAACCCCCAGTGAGGTCACAGTCTGGGTAGTGACTGATGGATGAACAGTTGGCCTTGTCCCCCAAAATGGTGATTATTACTCTCTTTATAGTCATGTCTGGGGTGTTCAGCTTACAGTCAGGGGGTGACTCAGCTCTATCAACATCTGAGCTGCCTTTCAACATTGTCTGTCTCTTCAGTAACCACCTAAGGACTTTGGGCAGACTGGGAGTGGAGCTCAGTACCTCCCATCAGCTGGGCTGAATCTTGGCCATGGTGGTAAGCAGCTTCTCCCTAACTCAGTGATAAACCACTCTCCAGTTAGGCTGGCATTTAGGATTGGGAACATTTGTTTTGGAAGGAAATTTGGCGCTAGACAGCAGAGAGTCAAGATGCTTATATTGTTCACAACTGAGCTGCAGAGGATTTCAGGATGTGGTTCTGAAAAGCGTTTTGCTTTCCTCACAGCTTTATCTAATGTGATAAGATTTCAAAGAGTTGGTTCAGCCATGTCTTCAAGCATCTGCAGGTTCACAGCAGGTGTCTGTGTCAGAGCTAGAAATAAACCTCATGTCTCCAAAGACTTGGTCTTGGGAGCTAGAGGTGCTTTTTCATGGAAAAGCTTTTTCATGTTACATGGAAAGAAGGTTAGGCTGGATTGCCTGCCTTCGCAGACACTGTTTCTCCTTTTCCAGGGAATGAGGGGAAGGGATTCACTCCTTCCAGTGGCAGTGAGCCTTGCCTCTGTGTTCAAGTCCATAAACTGCAAGAGATGAAGCTGAACATTATGTACAGATTAGAAACGTAGCTTTGCCCAGGAACTAAAGTTGCGGGGAAAAAGAGTCGGGACCTTGGCAGCAGCTTGGAACATACACCAAATTCTTATGTTGGGTGTGGGATTAAAGCTACTTCTTAGGGCCATTGTGGGGAAATCTTTGAGACTGTCTTCCAGTGGTTGCTGGAGGTTTCCTGGGAAATGGGGAGTGGGTGCCATGGAGGACTGCTGCAGCATTTCCGCAAACCAAATCAGCTGCTTATTAGCCTTAAATCTCTGCTCCCCAAGAGGAATGTGCTCCACTGCTCCAGGAAAAGTAATGCACTTCAATTAGAAAGCCCGAGGCACTCTGTTGTTCTTTGGTTTTTTGTACGTGGGAGAAAGAGCCATAAGTTTGGGGGTTTTTTTTCTCTTCAATGGGTTAGGGTGGGGAAGAGTTTTTTTAACAAGAATGAAAAAAAGATGAGTTGTAACTTTTTCTGTTTGGAATCTGAGGGGGTAAAAATCACACCTCTAAAAAGAAAAAGAGAGAAGAATTTTGTTGGACCTGTTGAGGACACAAAAAATGTCTTATATTTCAGTTCAGCTTCAGCAGCTGAGCTTGGAAAAGAAAATTAGTAGAAGAAAGAAACGTTGTTTTAAATAAAACCACTTCCAGTTCTAAACTTGGAACTTTTCCCTTGAAAAATGTTACAGCAAAACATTTTGTGAAATTTGAAACTTAAAACTCATATGGAGTCACTCTTTCCTATGAATATTTTCATTTTCAATGAGGTCTCTATTTGCTCCAGTGCTCCAGTGAAATATTCCTAAATAACTTATGCCCCTAAAAAAGTTTCTCTTCCTGCATTCCAACCAATTGTTGTTCAAGGAACTTTTTCTATGAAGGGAGAAGATGTGTCAAGGCATATTTGCAGTGGGGAGAACCTGAAGTTCAAAGATACGTTCAGTCATTCTGATCAGCTGGGTGGTGCTGGAAGATGGCGAGAGAATTTTTGAAAGGCATGGAGTGATAGAAAAAGAGGGAATGGTTTAATACTCAAAGACAAAATGTTTAGATCAGATATTGGGAATAAATCCTTCCCTGTGAGGGTGGTGAGGCCCTGGCACAGGTTGCCCAGAGAAGCTGGGAAGGCTGCCCCATCCCTGGAAGTGCCCAAGGCCAGGTTGGATGGGGCTTGGGGCAGCCTGGGATAGTGGAAGGTGTCCCGGCCCATGGCAGGGGGTGGAACGAAATGGGCTTTGAGGTCACTTCCAACCCAAACCATTCTGGGATTCTGTGACACTCACACACCCCGAGCTTCATCTGCAGTGGCTGCACGTGACCTTTTGAGTCCGTGCAGTTGTTTTGGTGTGTCTGTCTGTTGGAAGCATAGCCACGAGGAGGATGTTTGGCACTGTGCCTCCTGCGTGACGTTGTGGGCTGCACTTCCTGGGCAGCTGCTACGTGCACAGGGAAGAATTTGATCCTGTACAAACAGGACAGCCACGTGCAGTTACAGGCAATTCCGTGTTCCCTTTCCCAGGGAATATGTGCTGCTCAGCTGACATACATCCCTCTTGGTTTTGCTTGCCAGCACTTTCCAGCTGACAGGTTTGCACGAAGGCTGCACCAAGTAGGAACTGTATTAACCATTTAGTTCCCTCCCTGCCCCGATACTCCTATTTTATCCTTTTCTGTTCCTGTCTACTATTTTATCTAAAACACTTTGAGTAGAAGTGGGAAGGGGGCTTGTTTTTACTTGCCAGAGGTTGAGGATATTGTAAAGCTATAAAAATGCAGGCAGAGAGAAAGGGACTCTGAAAGGGAGTGATGGGAATAGTGCGACTGTTGTTCTTGAAGTTTTAGACCAATCAGGCTGCTGTCAGGTGTCTGACTTCCCCCAGGAATATGTGGTGTTCCATGGTTTCCTGGTGAGCTGGCAGCAGTCCTGTCTGGTACCAGCAGTGGGACATCTGCAGATCTCAGCTTGGGCACATTGGTTTGCCCAGGCTGTATGTGAATTGCATTCATCAGGCTCAAAAACGGCAGAGCGAAATTAGTGTGAACCAAAAATAGGAGAAAGCAGAAACTCTTTTACATTTAAGAACATAAGAATGGTTCTGCTGGATCAGATCTGAGGCCTGCCTGACTGGGCATCTTGTTCAGGCGTAGAGATCTGAAAAGAGTGTAAAGATAGAGCATATGTGTAGTCACACTTCTCTGAATCTCCAGCAATTTTGGCTGGGAGGCATTCTGAACCAGTGATGTTTGTGTTTATTAATTCTCATTTGGAGTTCAGAAAATATTTCTGCTCCCTTTTAAGGCATGGCAGTGGATCCTGGGTTGTGGAAGCTGGGGTGTAACCAGCCTTCCTTAGATGCAGCATGACCTCCTGGGCAGGACTGCTGAGCACGGGGTGCAGGTTGTGTTCCCTGAGTGGTTGTCACTTGCCAGGCAGCCTGACTCTGAGGATGGTTTGTGATCAGGGGTGCAAGAGGTTCCTGCCTGTGGTGCCAGAGCAGCTCTGAAGGGTCAGTGAAGGAGATGGGGATGCTTCAGCCTCCTTCAGGAATAGCAGGCAGGGAGAGGGCAGCACTCCTAGCTCTTACACTGGTCAGTGAGGTAACTGTGTCTATCACTGGAATTGAAAATTCTGTTCATTCAAGAGGCTGAATGAGCTCTTGAGTTACGAAGCCCAGTTTGCTGCTACGAGCAGCCATGTGTGTGCTGTCTCTTCATTAATTCACCTTGGATGCCCTGGCTTTCCGTGACCATAAGATGGAACATTACAAGGCTTTTGCTTCCACCAGGGCAGCCACATCCCTGTCACTTTTACAGGCGCTTTGTAGCTCAGACCAAGCCTAATTTGCATTAGGCAGCACAGGCTGATGAACTCAAACACATGCAGGGATAATGCCAAGTAATAACTCTTGCCATATCCCTCGACTGCACTAGAAGTCACTCTTGTTCTGTACTGAGGCTGTTCCAGTAACTAACCGGCAGTTCCTAAAGAAATATGTCACCATTAAAGATGCCATTAAACCTAGCCCGTTTGTCTCCTAATGGAGACATTCCTTGTCTGACTTCCTCATGAATCATGGAGAGAGGGAAAAGTTGCTTGCCAGGCCTCCTACTCATTTTTATCGTGAGAATATTAATCCAGGGCTCTTCTCCAGAAGCCTCCATATAACCACGCCAAGAGAGAACAGGAGGGACAGCAGGAGATGATCCGAAGTCCTGCAGCTTCCATCCTTGTTTGTACCATAAATTTTCCACAGTGGCTTTGGAAGACCAGAGAGAGTCATGCCACCAAAATGAGCAGTGCGTAAGATGCAGTTCACGAGTTTCAGTGCATCAAGCTGAAAAAGAGTGGGTTTAGATCAGATACTGGGGGGAAAATCCTTCCTTGTGAGGGTGATGAGGCCCCGGCACAGGTTTCCCAGAGAAGCTGTGGCTGCCCCATCCCTGCAAGTGTCCAAGGCCAAGCTGGACTGGGCCAGAGTTTGAATTCAGGTCTCAGGAGAGTGATACAATTTTGCAGGATTTTTCTGTGTCTTGGGCTGACATGCTAATGCCAACACTGTTACTTTAAAGGCTGATGCCTTCCTCTCCTTTTTGTGCACTAGAGCCTCAACCACAAGCCTTGCTTTAATTTAAATTTTAAACAGCAGACAGACACACATGCAATGAAGAATAATGGGCTGTTGCTGCCAAGGATGCCATCAAATGGCTGAGTGAAAGGGAACATTTACAAACTAATAAAAGTTGTTATTAAGGGGATTATTAATGAAAGGCCTTCGAGCAAAATAACTCCCTCCTGCTCCAAATGCTTGAGGTTATTTTTTTGTAGCCTCCTCTTTATTTTTCTTTTTACTAAGCTTTTTGGGAAGCTAAATAACAAAATAAATTATTGAAGATGCTGTCACCATCATATGGGTCATTTTTTTGGGGCCTAGTTTCGCAAGATCTCGTGTCATGTGTCTGTCCACCCCTGCTCTTTTGCACAGATGTAGTGAACTTCACAGCTTGTTCTAATTAACACCAGGCCTAATGAGGAGCTGAGAGTGGGAATTCAGGGAGGGGGGGAACGGGGGGTGGGAGAGAAAAAGAATTCATACTGTTACTACTTGGTTTTGGTTAGTTAGGGGAAAATGGTTGTAGGGCTAGAAAATATGACATGGTGCTTAAGGTTTCATTTGGCAAATGGGGTGAAGAGCTGGGATTCAGGGGAACCGGTGTGTTTTCCTGGCTTTTGGATCATGTAGGTAAGGGTTTGCCTGTCATGTCATGGTAGGTGTTAAGGCGTTGCTGAACTGGGCACTGCCCTGACAAGGTGACAGCAGTGGTTACTTGCTTTGCTTTGCTTTGCTGCTGGGAGGTCACTGATTCCTGGCATTGTGTCCCTCCCCAGCAGCTCCAGCTCCTAATCCAATGTAAGCAGTGCTGTTTCCTGATGAGTGTAACATCAGCAGGTTGGGAACACCTGGGCTGTGCCAGAGCAGGCTCTCCATAGGCTGGGCTGGATATATCAGTGCCTGAGGAGCAGGTGTTCTCTCTCCTGTGCCACCTTTCCTTGGAAAGAGGTGGGAGGACAGCTCTCCTAAGTCACTGGATGTCTGCGTCCCCAGCAGCATGGGCAGCAGGCACAGGGAGGAGATTTTCCTGCTTTGCTCTGCTCTCCTGACACCCCACCTGGAATACAGTGTCCAGTTCTGCTGCCTCCAATGCGCGAAGGACATGGAACTGTTGCAGCAAGTCCAGAGGAGGTCATGGAGTTGATAAGGTGACAAGAGCACCTCCCCTATGGAGACAGGCTGAGGAAGTTGGGGCTGTTTAGCCTAGGGGAGGTTGATAAATGGAAGAAATTCTTCCCAGTAAGGGCCTGGCACAGGTTGCCCAGAGAAGCTGTGGCTGCCTCATCCTTGGAAGGGTCCAAGGCTAGGTTGGATGGGGCTTGGAGCAACCAGATCTGGTGGAAGCTGTCCTTGCCCATGGCAGGGAGTGGAATGAGATGAGCTGGTATGAGATGATGCTCCCTCATGATGCTGTGTGAGGGAAGTGCATTTCTGAGCTGGATACAGGCTTTTCAGGGAAACCAGGGCTTTTCTGGGAAGTTCAGAGCAGTTTGGCAGATGTCTGTGGATGGAGGTACGCAAAAGAGAAGGGCAGGGATTGATCAGTGTGGAGAAGAGGGAGGGCAAGGCCACAGTGCGTGGGATGGAGGAGGCAGCCTATGCTCCATCTCTGGAAGGGACCAGGCTTGCTCTTGCAGCTCTGGTCTGACTTGGGCTGTGAGCTCAGACAGCTGGTAGAAAATGGATGATGCAGAAGAAGCATCTTTGGAGTTGGAAGCAGTAAAAGGCTTGGCTTCTTCCACAGCAAATGTTTCCGTGAATCAGGACAGAAAAAAACTTCAGCTGGATTAGTTGTGTGCAGCTGGGAGAGGGGACTCTGCCAGTTCTTCCCTCTTGCTGTCACTGCAAAGGAAAATTGGGAATGTCTTTAAAGGGATTTTGCAGGATGCAAGTGCATCTTTCCTGAGGTTTGGGAGGCAGAAGCCTTGCTGATGGCTGTCTTGCTTGCATCTGATGCAGATTGTCCCCAAGGGCCATATGCCCCTTGCTCTCAGCCTCTGCAATCCAGCTGCAGTTAAAATCCTCTGGCCTCAGGAAATCAAGGAGCTGAGCTGCTGCTCTGCTAAATGAAGCACCTCTCTCATGTGTGGCACTGGACAGCTCAGTGGGAGCCTGGGAAAGGGAATAAATGGGATTTGCTCTCTGTAAGTTCTCACCAGGGTCTTCCTGCCCGCGCTGTAACCTGTAACAATGCACAGTCCTCTCAGCACTTCTGAGTGTCCTAGGTGACACGTAAGATGTGCAGCTCCCACAAATCCCTGGAAAATACACCTCCAAGTGTGGAGGAGTTGGCATTCATGGGCGCACAGCGTTCCCCAGTGAGCGGCCAGCAGTGACCGAATACAAAACTGAGATCTCCATCAAGTCCTCCTGTTCAGGAGCTGCCTCACCTCAGAAGCAGAACTTTCCATGCTGCTGTAACTCCTGCACCTGGAGGAACTGGGAGACAAACTCAAGCCTGCTTCTAGGGAAGGAGGCCAGTGTTAAAGGGTTTGGATGCAACTGCGGCAGAACAAGGTGGGCTTTGAGGTCCCTCACAACCCAAACCAGTCCATGACATTATGATCTTCACTTCATGAGGCTTTTGACTGGCACAGGGAGCAGGGGGCAGGTGTACCAGGGGTTTGACACAGAGTGAGATGTGGACAGAGAGATCTGTGAGTAGCTGACATAACGTGAGTAGCTTTTGGGAATGGTTTCCTGGTTGCTTACTCTTGGGAAAACTCTGTTGGCTTAACTGGAGAGACTGCTGCCTCGTGGGCTGAGTAGGAGGGGAGGATCATCTGTGCAGCCTGCATCCTCTGGGCAGTGGGAAGGAGCAATACTCCCAACAGACATCTCTCCCTTCTCTCTTAACTGTGTAAGATGATCAGGGCAGCTGTGCTTTACAGTTTCTGGTCTAAGCCCACGCCACATTTAATTTGAAAGCTTTCCTGTGTCGGGTGCTTGTGGTCCTGCCTGTAAAATGGTGCTTCCTGAGAGCCTTCCTGAGAGTCCTGACACCTTTCTTTCCTTGGAGGCTGGTACTCTGCTGTTTTGCTTCTAGATTTGCATTTGCTCTCTCCCCCTGCTTTCTGAACATCCTCTGAGGTAGCCTGAGGTGTGCTGGAGCCTCTCCCAGCTGTTGGTGTGACCGATGTCCATCAAACATATTGAAGTCAGTGCTCCACAGAAGGTCTGTGGGTTCCCCTTGCACCTGGGCCTGGTTCTGCCACCTCAGGTGACACCACAGTGGGTGCATGGCCAAGCAGTATCCTTGGATTTGCTCTGTGTAAGGACAGCAATATCACAGAATCCCGGAATGATCTGGGTTGGAAGTGGCCTTAAAGCTCAGCTCAATCCACCCCCTGCCACAGGCAGGGACACCTTCCACTAGACCAGGTTGCTCCAAGCCCCGTCCAACCTGGCCATGAACATTTTGGGGAAAAGTTCGCCTTAATGTGAAAATCTCTGTTTGGTCAGAAACACCCATTTTCCACTGGAGTCAAGACAGATGGAACGCTTTGCCCATTCGTGCAGCAGTGTCTCACTCCTGTCTGCATGCAGTTGGTTTGGGAGAATAAGCTTATTTAGGGTTCAGACTATTAAAAACATCTGCTTTCCCATGTATCCTGAAACACTGCAGGATTTGAAAATGGAGAACATGTATCATGCTTGTCCCAGCCACCATAAAACATCGGCTCCACAGTTTAAATTGTGGGATTTTAATGATGGTGTATCTGTATTATTCAGTCCTGTGTAATGCACTTTTGGTTGTGGTGCTGTGATCTCTTTTCCTGCGTTGGACTTGGGCCACCTGACCATATTTGCAGCGTGTGGTTAAACATCAAATGCATCAGAATAAGCAAAATAATCACTTCCAGACTAAACATATTTCAAATTTGTTTAGAATATTGAACAAGCTTCATCACTGGGAGATGTCTCTTCTGTGACATCAAGCTACATCGATGTGTCTCTGCTGATGCCAATTTCTTTTTCCTGTGTTTTTGGACTAAGAGCATAAAATTCTCTGAAAATCCCACTTTGACTGTGGTAACTCTTGGCTGAGGGTCAGTCTGGGCATCTCTGAGCATTAATATCTATGTCTTCCATGGCCCCTGTGGAGCAAAAAGTTATAGACAGTTATCCTCCTCTTTCATGTGGGAAAACTGGATCGTGAACAGACAATAATCCTCAGCTGTTTAGCTTGGAATTAGTTGGGAGAAGCTGGTGACAGTGCTGGAGGAAAGCAGAGTTTTGGCATTGGTTGAGTTTGCTACAAGCCCCTTACATTTTTTAGCAAAACTGTTTCCTGGTGCTCAGGGCACTACAGCCCTCCTGCTTCCATCTATCCTTTATTTTTTTGGGCTGATTTGTCTGTCTCTTTGCTGGCTACACTTGTGCAGTTGTGGAAAGAGTTTGTAACGCATCTGTGCTCCTCAGGGATTCTCTGGCTCCCTGTTTCTCTGGAGGGAAGGGCGTAATTAAATAGTCTCCCACCGAATTCCAGTGGGTAATCACACATGGACCGTTGTCCCAAACCAGCCCTGACTCAGGCACCAACCACCCTCTGGGTACCACTGCAGGAAGAGCCAGCAGGCTCCTTCCTGGCCTTGCAAAACGGTGGGAATGCTGAGTAAGAGTGGGACAAATAATAAGGCTGGCTCCTGAGCCAAGGAAAAAAAAAAAAGGTGGCTGCAATCAGTAGGTGTTGTCCAAAGTTAATGCTGAGCTTTCACATGGCCACAGTGAACTGTGGATGCTCCGGAACAGTCAGCTTCCCATTGGGAAGCTTTCCTTTGAGTTTAACAAGGCATTTAAGCACATGCCTCAGGGCAGAGGGGAGATTTTGGCCCCAGGGACAGTAAGATCAGACATAAATCTGAGCATCTGACTGGAGTCAGCTTGAAAGTAGATTTAAAATATGAGTTCCTAATCGAGCTCTTCCCCACCCAGAGACTGTTGTTATCTTGGCCTTCTGAAGTTCTTTACAAATGAACCCTGGCTTCCCCTTATAAAATATTTCATCTTGGATAGCAATGTAGTCAATCATTTCAACCTGCTCTTGGAATGTTTATGCTTGCAGCAATTATTTTTGCACACTCAAATTGTAATTTTTTTTCTCTTGTACCTAAATAGTAAAAGACACATTACCATGGATAGTACACAGGGTTTTTTTCCAAATTATTGGAGTACAAGAGCGAGGATGGATAGTTTGTGACAAATTGTTGTGTTGATAAACAAATGGGCTCAAAGGAATTAGTTTCCCAAAGTAACTGCAGACATTAAAAAGCCCTTCTGCATGTGTTTGGCTTTTCTGAACACGTTCTTATCAGCATGTTTAGTTAGAAAAATACTTTTTTATCTACCATGAAATGTCTATTCTGGCTTTTTTTCAGAACGTGAAGTTTTGAAACTTTAAGAAAAAAAGCCTCCATTTATATTCCAAGAACAATCAAGATTTTAATTCAGATGCTGCTTTCTTCAGAGTTTTAATGTTGTTAAGAACAGGGCATTCAGAGATGAGGCTGGATGAGTTCTGTCATGCTTATGAAATCATGGAAGCACCTAATCCTCAACCGAAAACTTTTTGAAACCTCATTTTAATGTAATCATCCAGGCTTACTCCACTAAACTATGTGTTTGTTGGATTTGAATGGAAGATGAGGCAAGAATCAAACTGATATTGTGGAATATCAGTTGAGATTGCATTGCTTTAGGGAAATATCCCTAATTGTGAATGTTAGTTGTATGCACTTTTCAGTATGTAATTGGTTCACGACCAGCGTGAGCATCAAACAAATCAGGTGTGGAGCAGTATCTGTTCAACACTGAACCAATATTGTGTCATGGCCTTTTGCTTTCTGAAGTATCAGGGAGCAAAGAAACAAAGTAAACTGGTGTGCATGGCCCTGACACTGCAGTGCATCACTCGTGCTTGGCTTCCTTGGCATTAGTTCCTTAATTACCAAGTGGGAATAAATAATACATAATAATAAAGAATTAAACCTGAGGCACCACTTGGAATGTGTTGTCCCAGGACGAAAAGCTTCTCCCTGATTCTCTTTCTGTGTGTCCCAATTGCTGTTAAACCCCGGCAGACAGAATAAGTCAGCATGTGGTGTATCAATGACCTGTCCTAATTATCATTTACCTCTCCACAGTTTAATGTGGCTTTCAGTTTTCCCACATAGCAGGGTCACAGCAGCTTTGTCTGTAATGGGATTTACCCCCTGTAAGTATTTCCAAAAGAAGTCCCCGAAGTGATTCAAGGAGTCACTTGAAATGATTCCATGAAAAGAGAATGGGATAGCTATAACATTTATTTCTTCCTGTTTGCCAGGCCAGAAGGAGCTGGAAAAGAAAGGAGGAATGCAAACAGATATTCAGGAGTGTTGCTCTTTGTGTCAAGACATTTTCTGCCACTAGCCCGCCAGGATAGCTGGTGACACCTCACTGGGGATATTCCAGAGCCATCTGGATGCAATCCTGTGCTCTGGGATGACCCTGCTTGAGCAGGGAGGTTGGACCATTGACCCGCTGTGGTCCCTTCCAACCTGACCCATCCTGGGATTCTGTGAAACCACAGCCAGCCAAGGACTGGAGGAGGGTTCCCATTCCCTTGAAATTCCCTCGTCTTAGTCCAGGCTTGGGGGATTGCTGGACTGTAACAGGTAAGGGTGACCAGAGCTACCTGCAAAGCTGCTGTGGGATAATGGCTTTTATCCGGGCTGGAAACCGTTGGAGCAGTTCCCAGCAGCAGCCATGGGGATGGCCTGGAGGAAGCAGCTGAAAGCAAACAAACATTGGAGTTTGGGTTTTTAATGTTTCTGAGAACTGTCTGGGTCACCTCCTTATCTGTGATTTGTATTTCTTAAGAATAGGCTGCTCAACTCTCTGGATGAGAGGACTCACCGCCTTGGAATTACAGCTGGGAAATGCTTTTGGAAAAACAGAAGATGTGCTGGAGGAAGATAGTGTTGTCTCTCTGGCCTGGCAGGTTTGTATAAGTTTGGGGCTTTTTTTCCATTAAGATGAGAAATTGATTATATTATTTGGAGAGAGGTACTCCTTGGAAAACTCATGATTTACTCACACACCATGTCCGTGATGTTCTGTTGCTATGACCTCAAAAGAAACAAACAGCTTCCTTGTCAAAAAGCCTCCAGCTCTCTTGAGCAGGCTGTGCCCCAAGAGGTCTGACTGTCTCCCCCCTCCTGCCAGTGTTTCCTGCTTCTTCCTTCACGATTTCTCCTTAGGTATTCGTTGCCTTTCCTTTATATAGGTCTGTGATTGTCTGTGGATCTCAGAGCCAGGCCACAGCTTCCCAAGTAATTGTGTGCTTATAATATTCTGGAAGGAAAAAGACTTTTTAGCTTGGGAGTAAAACAAGATGACATTTCTACTGACTTTTGTATTGTGTTTGACTTTGGGCTGTGCATTGCATTTTACTTTTCACCATGTGTTATTCCTCACCCCTTGTGGACTATAGAATAAGATGGAAAGAGAGGCATAACGGAGGATAATTGGATTAAAATCAGTGTTCGATTGAGGTAATGTGATGCTTCTTTCTGGCCCTAGTATCTGAATTTATAACTGAGGGCCAAGCAGTGCCCAGTGTCAGGGCTGAGTGTGGAGGACAGTGCTGAATCCCAGGAGAGACAGTATCCTACAGCAGGGTGGGATAATCTGCTGCAGGGGGGAGCACAGTGTCTCAGAGCACTGTTATTCCACGAATGATGTTACATTAGAGCATTGCATGAGTGGATTCTGCTCATTCATTTCTGCTCTAAGGGCTGACAGTAGTGAGGAATTCCATGCCAACCACACACCTCCCTAAGGATTTCTTGGCTCTGTAATTCCTTACGTGCTGGAGCAGATGATCTCCAGCAACGTGGGGCTTCCCCTTCTTGGGGTGGCTACTGTTTGCTCTGGGATTTCCCAGCACATTCAGGCAGAAATCAATCTGCTTCTTGCATGGGAGGCTCAAGTCTACTCTGGATGCACAAACAATGTATGCATAACCCTCTGAGAGCTGGATTTCCCATTCCTCATTGTGCAGATCTCTCAGACACTTGCTGAAATCTCTGAGTAACGCAGAAAATCTTAATTGTTTTTCAAACTCGCCCTATGGGCAGGAAAAAAGCACAAATGGAGAGAAATATGGCCTTATCTGACAGACTCTAAACTGTGACTGACTTCTATTCCGTGGTGTAACATGACCCTGCTCTGAGCCGCAACAGAAGGAAATTTGCCTTGCAATCAGAGAGTTGTAAAATATATGTCTATTTCTGTCAACCCAAGTGGGGAAACCTCTGGATCCCATTCAACAGGTTGGGATGACTCAACTCCCAGCTGAGTTGGTCACCCTGCCCCAGTACATACAGTATGTGACACGAGGATTGATTCTTCTTGGCTCGCTTACTGGGAATTTTTTTGTGGCATGTTGCAAAATCCTGTCCTGTTAACCCCCTGGCAGCCTCGTGGTACAAGCTGGACCTTCATTACCCTCAGCCTATGATGAAGAATGGGAAGTTTCTGACCTAATTCCATCATCTCAGTCTCCTCCTTATCATCATTCCCAGGTTTTGTGGGACATTTCTTCTGACATCTCATCTCTTATGAGCTCATCTCTTACGGCCTGCAACAGGGAACAAGATTTTCATAATCCTTTAGCAGCTGTGAGACGGAACATGGGATTTTTCCAAAGCACTCACCCTGTGAACTGCCCTTCTCTGGAAATAAGTGGTGAGCGGTCTCAATTTCCATGGGACCAGGATCAGAGCAACAATAGGATTTCTGCAGAATCCCACAGATGAAGCCAAGTTTTGAGCACTCACCGTCCTGAATTCTCTTCAAGGACAAGAAGGGAAATTCCAGCAGGAGACCCCAAAGGAACATAAAATTTTTGCTGCTCATTTCAGGACACAGTGTGGGAGCAGAGACCTCTTGTGAACTTGCCTGAATGCTCCTACGTCTGTTTATTGTGTAAAAGACGGAGTCTGAACAAAAGATGGTCTTTTTCAGATATATCAGTGTGTGATCTTGAGTTAAATGAGCCTTGGTCTTGAAGTATCAGGACATTCTGTGAATGGCCTCTGCTCTAGAGTGCAGACAGTGACATTGCTCTTAGGGGGAACAGGTTTCTCCTAAAATTATCACAAGAACAATCATACTGAAAGGGACCTTAAAGCTCATCTCATTCCACCCCCTGCCATGGGCAGGGTCACCTTCCACTATCCCAGATTATTCCAAGCCCTGTCCAACCTGGCCTTGGACATTTCCAGGGATCCACAGCTTCTCTGGGCAACCTGTGCCAGGGCCTCACCACCCTCACAGGAAAAATTCCTTCTTCTCCTGGCCCTGAAATCCATGTCATTAGGCTGCAGAGTTATAAAAAAAAGAAAAAAAAAAGAAAAAAAAATTGAAAAAAATGAACCATGTCGGTTATATTTCTCTTATTTATTTTAAGCAAGAGATTGGAAGTTTCAACCTCTTTTCAATGACACGTTGTGAGACTGAGACTCACAGATAAAGGGAGTGAGTGACTCCTGCCCAAAATATTTTAATGTTAATAGATCAAGATGGTGGTGAGGGAGGCATAAAATGTGGTTGTTTGAACAATAAGGCCCCACGAGGTTACTGGATTAGAATTGCCATCAGAATTCAGCCCAGGTTGATTCATCTGCCTAAGGTTGTGTTCTCCATTGGCTTGAGAAATGCTGTTTCACTTCCTTGCTGCTGGCTAGCCCAGAGGGCCACAAACCATGTGTGACTGAGCCTGGTTCTTGGAGAAAGGCTGAACTTCAGTTCCACTCCTCCTGAGGCCTCTTCTTGAGTCCCAACTAGGAAATGTTGCGTCCTCTCAAAAGGAGTTGATATAGCTTTTTCCTGTAGCTGATTAAAATAAAGCAGTATCCCTGATATCACCTGGCTTGGCAAAAACCCACTGAAATCTGAGTGAAAAGCCAACTTTTGTTGAAGTTCTCCCTGTCCCAGATGTAAAGGCTCCAGCTGTGTCAGCAGCAGCACAGAGCTGCCTCTCCCAGTCTGTGCAGCTCCTGGCTCTGCATGTCAGTGTGGTAAAAATAACCCTGTTTGAATTCTAGTGGAAATATTAAGGGCTTAATTATCATCTGCTTTGGAGCTTTTTTTTTTTTTTCAGCCGAGACTGAGGAGATAGGAAGAATTTGGCTGCTGTTCCCTGCTCCCGCACCACTCAGCCACAGTGAGAGCTAAAGCAACTTGGTGGCTCCTGTATTTTTAGTGGCAGGAAGGGATTAGAGGGAATTGCAGCTACTTCAATACCCCCTTGTTCCAGACAAGTGTGTGTGCCTGTCCCCAGCAGACCCCTTGGCTGTGTGTAGCTTTATGTGAAAGAGGGAAAGTAAAATCTATTTTTAGGCAGTCTGAGTGGCCTGTTATTGGAGGCAAGGTTGTTGACTCATGCCCATCTGATATCATTTAAAGGGTTAGATATTGCCAGCTAACAAAAATAAGTGCTGTTACTCCCTCCTAGTCAATAGAATTAACTGTTCTTAAGCTGACATTTGCTTTTATGGCAGAAGCTGTGCGTCCCCAGGGCCCTGTTAATAATGTATACATGGCTGAGAAGGTGCAAATCTGGATTTTCTTGGGATTGTGGTGATGGAAACAGAAATGTGAAGGCAGCAGGGTTGCCAGGGAGCCTTCAGCTCTGCGTCTGTCACTTACATTCATCTCTACTCAAAGAACCTGCAGAAATTACAAGGGACGGAGACAAAAGGCTGTTCTGTTAACACCGAGGGCTCTTCCCTTTCCGTGGTAGAGTCTTGGAAAGGCCCTTCCCTCCTCCTCCTTACCCCAGCCTGCCTCAGGAGCATTCTCTTTGTTAAATAGAAACTCTTCTGCTTCCTGTCTGTTGGTTTTTGGCGTCAGTTTTGAAGCCCCAAATCGCTCCCTGGGGATGTGCACTGGAAAACTGATGAGAAGCTGTTTCCTATCAGCAGCTGAGATGCAATTCCTGGCTCCCCTTTGCTAGGGAATCACAGTGTGCAGACCTGGACAGCATCATGTGCACAGCGTAGGAGAGCAAGCACCTCTCGTGGGCTGAGTGTGTGAAATCCTGAGGCAAATAATTCTTGCAAACTCAGGGCACGAGGGAGGTGGGAGGGGAAAATATCAGCTCATAAAGCTTTGCCTGCTGGCTCAGGAGCAGGGAAAGAAATGCATAAAGAGTGAATATAGTTCTTTCTCTTTTTTAGGTCACAGCTGGAATTAACCATGAGGTATTTAACACTGAAGTGGAAGGGAAGGATGAAACACTGAGAAGAGGAACTGCTTGAAAACTAGTGAGCCCAATGTCTCTTTTGAACAAGAAAGATGAAGGATTTGCTTGGTGTAAGGTCACACTTACTACAAGATCCTTGTCTTTCCTTCCCTCAGCTGGGATAAGGAAAGCCAGGGCTCCAGGTATCCCACTTGAAATGTAACATAAAGGGGAGATGCAACAGGCAGGTGGCTGTGAGTGAAACAGGCCTCCCAAATACACCTTCCACTGCAGCTGCTGTGGCCAGGCTGACTCTGAAACCAGAGCAGCAGCCAGAGAATCCCAGAAGGAATCCCAGAATGGTTTTTGTTTGGAGGGACCTTAAAGCCCATCTCGTTCCACCCCCTGCCATGGGCAGGGACACCTTCCACTATCCCAGGTTGCTCCAAGCCCCATCCAACCTCGCCTTGAACACTTCCAGGGATGGGGCAGCCACAGCTTCTCTGGGCATCCTGTGCCAGAGCCTCCCCAACCTCACAGGGAAAGATTTCTTCCTAACACATAACCTTAACCTGCCCTCTGTCAGTTTAAAGAATCATGGAATCATGGAATCATTTAGGCTGGAAAAGACATCCAAGGCCATTGAGTCCAACCTGTGCCCAATGCCCACCTTGNCTTCCTTGGACATCTCCAGGGAGGGGGACTCCGCCTCCTCCCTGAGCAGCCCCTTCCAAAGTCTGACAACCCTTTCCATGAAGAAATTCCTCCTGAACCTCCCCTGGCACAACTTGAGGCCGTTTCCTCTCATCCTGTCACTCGTTGCCAGGGAGAAGTTGCCGATCCCTACCTGGCTCCTGTTTTAGAGTGAGAAGGTTTCCCCTGAGCCTCCTTTTCTCAGGAGACAGAGCTGAACTCTTCCCCACAGCTGCTCTAATCCCTTCAGCTGCCCAGTTCCCAGCACGATGGCCATTTCTCCCATTGAAGGAATGCTGATAACTGCTCTCTGGGTGCACTCTTTGGCTCACCATAGTGGCCACAGTGCATTGATTGCACTGTTAGGATTCAGGCTAATCAACACCAAATGGGGTCCTGCTTTCAGAACAGATTTTTCTGTCCCATGATAATAGGAGTCATCTCAGAAATATTCCTGGAAAGGACTTGTTTTTCTCCCAGATGAAAATAGGGGCAGAGAATGGCACTCTAGAGCCAATATCTGAGTCAATCCCAACCCTTTTTGGGGTTTGGAAAGACTTCTTTAAAGTGCTGCTCAGTGTCACTGGATGGATAAAACAAAATTTATGCTGCTCCCCAGGTTAGCACTGCACATGCTGGGCTGTGCTCCCTTTTCCCTAACTTGAAAATTTATTTCAGACCTGAAAAAAACCTCTTCTCCGATGCAGATAAATTCTTTTGTAATAAAAACACATTTTATTTTTCTGACAAAACAAGATTTTTCATGAGGGGAGTGGGGGAAAACTGCATTCAAAAACACACAGCAAGAAAGCACATCACAAGAATATAGGTCAAGTAGTCATCAACAATTAGAACAGTTTCTTGGAGAGGGCCCCAAAATAGCAAAAAAAGCGTCTTTATTTGTGATGTGTTGATTAATGATGCGCTAATAGCTGAGACTTGTTCTTAATAATTATTTGATTTTTAAAAACCTAAGCAGAGCCAGGATCCTCTTTGGGCCGAAGGGGCATTTGCAGTTTCCCAGCAAAGGCAGACATTGGGATCATACCCAGCAGCTCTTGGGAATCACAGCCATGGTCCAGCAATGCCCAGAAAGCACACGCCCAAGTTTACCCTTCCTCCATAAAACTTGTGGTACACAGTGACAAGGCACAGCAAAAGAAATGCTGGATAAAGGGGGAAAAGATGGAGTTGGCCAAGTCAGGCAGGAGGCCCGTGTCGGAGCCAGGAGCTGAAATCACCTCTCCTGAGGACGCTCTTTACCATCACTGCCAGAGGCAGAGCTGACCTTCCCGTGGCTCCCTGTGCAAGATCCCAGGCTCCACAGGACCTGACACTTGGATCCAGCTTCTTACTTTTATCTTTTTTGCTCCTTGGCCCTCAGGCTGCTTTCCAAGTGGGCCATGAGCATCACGGTGAATTGCTGTCAGAGGACTTTTCCGATTGGAAAAAAACAAACAAAACCCAAACCAAAACCAAACAAAAACTCCAAGCCATGACCGAAAACCTTCTTTAAGCTTTTTTAACCCAAGCTCCCAAAGAAGTTTAATGCTCTGGTGGAGGACTGTGTTGTTCAGACTGTGGTCTGAAAGGTGGGGAGGAGAAGGGACAACAGGAATTAATCCTGTGGCATGTGGTGAGCAAGATGTGATGTCCACCTTGCAGACAGATGCTTTTCAGCAGTTAATGGGGATGCAGTCCCTGCCTCATTGCTTTTAGCCAATCCCTGACATTTTAGATCAGTGGGAAGAGTCCCAGGCAGTCAGCAGACTTGGGAAAAAGCCCCAAATGACAGAGAAAATTAGACTTTGGGAGTTTTGAACTGTTATTGTTTGACTCATGGCTGTGGGTATTTTCCTCTCTGTGCAGCTGTTGGGAGAACTGGGGGTGGCTACTGGGAGATGATTGAATCCATGTGACATCCCTGAGGTAAAAGAGCTGTGTGGTGAGGCCTTAAAATGTTACAGCAATCCCAACAACCAACAATCCTAACCGGCCAGACTGAGTCTGGGTGAGCTCTGCTGTGAAATTCCTGGAGTTATTTGGGCAGTGGATGTGGGAGAGGTCAAAGGGATGGGTTGCTGCCCCCAAGAAACTGCTTACAAAAGAAATGAGAAACAGAAATAAAGGGGCTGTTGCAAATTTGAAGCAAGAAAGAGGAGGGTTGGTCAGATGTGGGGGCCAAAGGCTCCTCTGGCTACTTTTAGGTGCCTTCTTGGATGAGCTGACTGACTAAGAAGGGTTTTAATGAGGGGGAAAGGAGCTCAGCTGCTCCAGAAGTTAAGACCAAGGATGGCTGTATCCTTGTAAACCCTGTATCCATCGTAGAGAGGAAGAGAGGCTCAGGAAGCTGTGTGGCTGTGCTGCTCACAGCTGCTAATTCCTCTCTTCCCAGCTCTGCTTCCAAGAGGGGTCAGAGCCAGGGCAACAGTCAAAGTGCCAGGGAGAAGTTTCATTGCTGATAGCCATAGTTTCTCCTCCATCTGCAAAGCTGAAAATGGAAAGAGACCAAAAAAAAGTCTGAAGCACCACAATGATGATAATAATAATCCCAAATTCCCTCGTAGTCAGTCTCATCTCACCCCACCCTTTAGTTCTTCTCCAGAAATCCTGTTTCCCCAGGACTGCTGGCACCCTGAGGAGGACGGATCCGGTGCAGGAGTCATGCTGGGGGTCAGAGTGATAGCATGGAACGGGATGGGATGTGGGTTTCTTTCAGGACAGTGAGTTCAGATCGTGGTCTGCCAGAGGTTTTTCCATGGAACCGTAAGCCTACCTTTTAAACTCCTCTCTGCCTCAATTTTCCAGCAATCAGATGGGGTGGTATTTTTCTCTTTAGCCGTTTGGACTGTCAGCTGTGTAAAACAGAGGCAGTTCCATCTCCCAGCATGCCTGCTCCTGGCTGTAGCTGCTGCCATGATATCCCTTTCAATGAGGGAATGAGTGCGTCTTCCTTTCTCTGCTCAGCATCAGCTGGGAAAAAACCCTTTGGGTTTCCTGTCACAGCACCAGCGACAAGGAGACAGGATTTGACTCTGAATTGCCAGATCCCAGCACGGATTAGCCAGGCACATTTACAAAAAGCCACAGGACAGTCTGTGCTCGGAGAGGAAGCTCTCTGAAGGTTGTGTCCCAGCCCTCACTGTCCCCAGAGCAGCTGGGTCCCTCTGGACTGCTGGGCTCTCATGAGCAGGGTTGGCCCAAGGGCTTTGAGCAAGTGTTGCAAATTTTCCTGCTTTTGTGGTTTTTTTCTCAATCAGGGCAAGACCATCTGTGATGCCCTGAGGTCATTAATGGTTTCCAGGACTGCCAGGAAGTAGAAAATACTTGTGCAGCCTACGACGTGTAGGGCAAGCAGATATTATGCTCACATATGCAGGAGCACAGAGCAGGGTGTAGGGGTTTATGAAATATTCCAGTGCAGTGGCTTCCAGGGGCTTGGCCTTTAGGAAGCTGCACAGCTGTTCCAAGCTCTTGAGCACTCGGGGAGATGAGCTCTATTTGCATGACAAAGGCAAAAACAATGTCGTTTTCTAAGTCACCTTTTCCTTGGTGTGCCAAGCAAGGGTCCCTTCCAGCCCCTTGCTGGGACTGCTTCCACCTGCAGCCAAGGATCTCCGAGGTGTTACCTTAGCCCTCAAACCCACCTGGAGGACTTGGGTGTTTTGGGCTGTAGCCCAAAAATCCAAATGAAAGCCTGCTGGAGCCAGTGGGAATCTTTCCATTGAATGCTCAAGGGTTTGCTTCGGATTTCATTTGCTCTCTGCAAAGCTGAGCTGCAGCCAGTGGAATGACTCTGCTTTGGGATACTCACGCTATCCCTTGGAGGGGTGTTTCAGAGGTTAGGAAGAGTCTCCAAGCAAAAAGCAATCCTGCCAGGAGCACCAGGATCTCCTGGATCTAATCACCCCTGCAGCCTTAATGAAGCTCTTTTATGGGAGGAGGCCACTTGGAGCTGCTGTCGCTTGTGCACAAATCCTTCATGGCCTGTAAGGAGCCGTGGGTGCTTGGAGGAGAGCTGGGATGTGCTTGTGTAGTTTTGCAACTGCACATCAACATCTGTCTCAGCACCAGTATTCACGGATCAGTTATCAGGAATCTGGCTCAAGTGGGAGGCATTGTGATAAAAATGTCTGGATGTTTCATTTGCAGCCAGGAAAGGGAGCTGAGTTTTTCTAGGCTGGCGTGGGATTCCTAGGCTTTGACAGAACTGTTTTTGTTTTGACACTGTCAAAACTTTTTTTTTTTTGGTGGCTTTGCCTTTTTGATGGAGATGCTTTTATTAGAATCTGACTTCAGTATGCTATAGACTGTGTGATTTTTATAGTATATTAATAGTCCCCTCTATTGTTTTGCTGTTACTGCACCAAACTATTCCTACGTCTTTGAGAAGAAGAGGTTTTATGCTATCAGGAAAAAATCAACTTTACTAAAGCAAACTATACTGATATTTCTGTGTATTTTTTTTAAGCAATTCACTGATTAATTGCCACAATGCTATTTGTATTTAATTTGCCTTTCTAGGAGTTTGTAGAAAAATACTGGGTCTTTCCAGAGACCAAAAATTATACCTCCCACATGAGTGTGGTTCTTTTTGCAGAGATAAGGATGCATTTATTTCACTGGTGTGAGAGTCCCTTTATAAACTTATTTCATGATCCAAGTGGTCTGGCAATAAGAACCTGCAGTAATTTAAACTTACTGATTTTATATCTGTTATTACATGGACCTGACTTCTCCCAGGGGGGTTTCACTGACTCTGAGGCTGGATGTCTTACAGAGTCAGAGGGATATTGTTGATCTTCCTATTATAACCTGGGGAATTTGGGAATGGAGACAGCAATTCTTTTCCAGAGGTGGTGCAGGGAATCAAAGGCAGGTGAAACCATGAACACTGATCCCAGAACTCCCACACAACATCAGGACCCCCAGCAGGTCCAGCAGGTGCTACCTGTGTTTTCCATTTTGTCTTGCCAATGTTTTTCCCAGATCCCAGCCTTCTGTGGAGAGAGGCCTTGTAAATCTCTTTCAGGACCATCCACTCTGTCCTATTTAAAACTCTGCTCTGTCCTGGAGGAAACAGAATTTTTCCTCCCTCTCTTGAAACTTGTGGTATCTTCAGCTGTAGCATCACAGGAAATTAATTGATGTGATCCTGCATAAAACTGTTTTCTCAACAGCTTCACCCCATCCAAAATTCTTACTTTCTGAAGATGAGAGTGATGGTTAGTACATGCAAATTTTTGAATTTGCTCACAGTTTTCAATTTACCAGGATGGTTCCAAACTTTAAAGCCCAGCTTGGGAGTAGTAAAGGGCTTAAAACAGCTTATTTTGGTCCTACTCAGGTGAATAAGTGCATTTCTGCACCACATGCATGGCCTCTACCCCACTTCATCCGGAGGAGAGCCTGATTTCACTGCCAGCAGAGTTTTGACTCCATCTGGGTGAAGC
Source organism: Callaeas wilsoni (assembly GCA_013398955.1). Lineage (NCBI taxonomy): Eukaryota > Metazoa > Chordata > Aves > Passeriformes > Callaeidae > Callaeas > Callaeas wilsoni. The sequence goes on from VWPU01005440.1 coordinate 29,152, forward strand.
TGGATGGAATGGTGAGGGGGTCAGATTGGGCAACAGGGGGGTAGGGGTTGGAATATCTCTGGAATGCCCAAGCAGGAATCTGGAGCAGTGGAGTCTGGCTTGAAGTGGAGACTGCAAGCCCTGTGTGCCCTGGAGATGTCCTCCAGTCCCCTGTAAGGAATCAGAGGGAGTTACTCAGTGCTTTAGGACAGATTTACCAAGGGGGATTGGAGACAGACAACCCTGCAGCAGCGGTTTTGTTTGGGTTTGCAGCTTTCAAAGTGCTCCAATTGCCTTTTAAACAGCTATTCCTTTATTCAAGGAGACCTGCCCAGGGGCTTCCCCAGCTTAAATTCCAGACTCCCATGGAAATCCGGGAGCCTGGGGAAATTCGAGCTGGCCTTTGTGCTGTCTTGCCTTTTTCAGGAGAGCTAGATGCTACATGTGAAGCAGATCCTAAAGTGAAAGATCTTGGGAAAGAGCTTGCCTTTTCCATGTACTGAGAAATGCAGTCCATCCCCCAGCTTTTGCCCATACTGCAGCTACCCAGGCTTAGAATAATCTGATTTAAAATAACATGCTAACATTCAGCTTGCCAGGGGCTGCTTCCTTCCAGTATCACCTACCAAATGTTTGGGCCAAGCCAGTTCCATTTTTTGTGTTGTTTGGTTTTTTTTTCACCATTGCCTGAGCTTTCTAGGAAAAACAGTTTCTTCTGCAACCAAATATAGTTCTAACTCCTCCACTAAGAGCACTTTTGATGTCCTGTTCAAAGCAAATCCGTCGGAGCAGGGTTCTGTTAATAAAACTCTGGAGAAACAGGAGGTCAAGTGACGTGAGCAAATAGACCTCTCCATCTCTTTGGAGCTCCCATTCAAAGCCAAGAGGAATTTATCTTGACAAAAACAGCAGTTTTGACTTTGGAGATTGCTCTTTGAGCCACAAAGAACTAATTCATGCTAGTGGATTGCATAAAGGCACTTATCCACATCTTTCCAGTGCTCCCAGACATATCCAGGGACAACTGTTTTATTTTTTTAAAGATAATTTTCCATCGAAAGAGTTAAACCCCAAACCCTAAGTCCTAGAATTTTTTTGGTGTTTCTTAGGTTCAAACATAACTTCTGACTGGAGCCAGAAGTATTTTATCTGAGGAGGAGGCAAGGGTTTGCACAGGATGTCAGCTGGCCAAGGCTGTCTTTACTCAAGGAACCTCTGTTTCTGAGATCTGCTGGGATTTTTTGGGGTTTTCTTTCTCCCCAGAAAGAAACCCATGCTACTGCTTTCTTTTGCACGTGGCCCAGTGCTTTTAGCTGGCTTTCCACTCCCCTCTTCACAAAACTGAGATGTTGCCAGCATGCAGAACACCACATCTTGCAGAAAATTTATGCCCCAGACATTTTATATGGGAGTCACACACACGTCCCTGGGCATAGGAAGCCTTTCCTGATGCTGTCACACCTTTGTTTTCACCAGCATGAGGAATCGGAGGTAAGGATGGCTGAAAATCTCGTCTCAGATGGCCCACCCAGCCCTGTGGGTTGTCTTTTCACCTCTTGTCATTCAATAGCCTTGAGCTGCCTGCTGGGGTGGGGACCACCAGCAGTGATGGAGAGATGTGTTCATCCCTTGGAAAATATCATTCTCATGTAGCCACAAACCCATGGCAGTCACTACTCCCTGCCACTTCCTTCTCCCAGTGTCCAGAAGTGACCTTGCAGAGGCCATTTGCAGATTTTGCAGGCCTCCAGAAATGCAAGAACTGTAGCCAAAAAATCTGTCTTTCTCTCCCAAATCTTGTATGTAACTGAAATACCTTGGCACAGGCACTGTGGGTCCTCAGCCTGGCAAAATCCATAGTGTGTGCAACATTCTTGGTGCCCTGAAACCTCAGTCCCACTGCTCCCATGTAACCTGAACTTACGATTTCTGTCAGGAAAGCTTGAATTAAGGGAAGCCTGTGGTATTTTTTAAGGGATGAAAAGGAATAGCTTGGAAAACCCAAGCTGGCCCCAGCCTATTAAATGTCCACTTGCTGATGGGAAGGGACAGACTCTGTGGGGACTTTCTCCCTTCTTTCCACTCCTTTGGCTCTGTGCCTTTTGCCAGCAATTTCCATGGTTGCCATTCTGGTGACATTCCTGCCAAATTCCCCCCTTGGCTCACAGACATGGTCATCAGACTCACTGGGCAAAAATCTTGCCCTGGTTTGGCTCAGGACCTAACTGGTCACTGTTCCCAGTCCCTGCATGGATTTCCGTGCCCACAGCTGCCTATGGCTTTTCCAGATTCCCGAGCAGCCCTGTGAACCAGCCACATCCCCATGTCCAAGGGGCTTCCCTTTCCTCCAAATGACTCATGGCCTACGTGGATAAGAGGCCCTTTCTTCCAGAAGGCTCCCAAAGACATTGCAGATGTTGCAAAAAAGGGCAAAAGGTTCCTAGAAATTACTGTATTGTTGGGATAAAATGTAAAATACTGCAAAGTGGGATTTGTCTTCCCAAGGGAATGGCAGGCTGGCTCAAGAATGCATTCCTCCCACCTATCTTTGGAAAGACTGACTCATCCTGTGAGGCTGCTTCTTTCTCTTTCCATCAGAGTCCTGCATGTGTAGCTTAGATGGGCATTTAACTTCCAAGATTTTTGAAGGTCTCTGTAATATCCTAATTTCTTTTTTCAGGTTGGTAGTGGCCAGCCCAGCTCCTGGGCAGCTGACTTGTGCTTTAATCGTAAAATGAATCACAAAATTATAGATGGTTCGGGTCGGAAGGAACCTTAAAGCTCATCTCATTCCACCCCCCCGCTACAAGCAGGGACACCTTCCACTATCCCAGGCTGCTCCAAGCCCCATCCAACCTGGCCTTGGACACTTCCAGGCATGGGGCAGCCACAGCTTCTCTGGGCGCCCTGTGCCAGGGCCTCCCCACCCTCAAAAGGAAGAATTTCTTCAGTAATGCAGTAAATAGAATCAAATGTGAAACTTCTTGTTTCAAGCCAGGCACAATTCTCTAGGCACATACAAATGATGTTTGCAAATTTGGGGTTAATGTATCTGAAGGCAGAGTTTGGATTTAAAGATCAGTTCTTTATGCTGAGTGAGAGGAGGCTGATTTTATTAAAGATACGTTTTGCATGGTTTTTCATATTTCTCTGACTGAACATCCCTTTTGACTTAAAGAACAGCCCTCAACACAAGCTATTACATCATGAACTTGATATCTCTCCCTGGGAAAAGAAACACTTTTTAGGGAAAAAAGCAAATGCAGTTTGAGGGGGAAAGAAGGAAGTGTTCAGAGGAGTTCAGAAAGCCTGAGATTCCTCCAGGGTCCCCAGCTGTGCTGTATGTTGTCCCAGCTGACCACCAGATATTTCCGCTCTGCACATAAATGCATTCACAGAGAGATCAAAGCGCCTGCCCTGGGCGTGCTCTGGGCCAAGTGTGGATGTCCTACCTCCAAACAGCCTGATCCCAGAGCTTCCAGCCCTTTATCCCTCCCTCCTGATACGCCTGGGGCTGAGCACGGGCTCTCTGGAGCTCATTATGGGCAGTGTGTTAAGTGATGGACAAATCTTCCCAAGCTCCGTGGTCCCAGTGGCCTGGAAGCCACATCCGCTGCCGGAGTATTTCGGGTGATGGAAGCAATTTTCCTTCCATGTTGAGGGGAAGAAGAGCAGCACTTCTCTGACGGTCCCATCACACCACACGTCCTGGGCTGCCACTCCTCAGAGGTGCCTCTTTGGAGGCAAGTGCTGGTGGGTGGCCTTGGGAGACCCCGACTCATCCAGCGGGAGGAATGGTAGTGTTAGGAAGTCGGAGGAACCCAGTTAGGAAGGCTCTGCCAGCTCTGTTGCCCCACAGGGTTGGTTTGTGATGCAGCCCAGATCAAAGCCACATCCTTTACCAGTCAGGAAATGCTTCAAAGCAGTATTTTACATCTTCAGAACATTTTAGAGGACAGTTCTGAAATTATAGAATCACAGAATGGTTTGGGTCGGAAGGCACCTTTAAAATCATCTTGTTCCAAGCCCTGAACAGAGATACTTTCCACTAGAATCAGTCCTTGTATCTTGCCTTTCTAAGTGCCCTAAGCAACCATCACTGAGCACAAAGGGACAGGGAGATCTGCTGAAAATTGAAAGTACTGGAGGCAGTGGAGCGTGTTGTGCAAGGGCTCTGTCCCTCGCCAGTGTCAAATTGCACAAATCAGTGCTGGCCAGAAGAAGTGAAGTAACAGCTCACTTCCTAAAATGGGAATATCCCCATATGCCTGTTCCCAGCTGAGGACTGGGGGCAAGAGCAGCAAGGGGATGGCAGTGACTGCAGAGTGTCCCTTGCCCCCACAGTGCCCAAGGGAAGGAGAACAGCACTGTTTGCCATAGATCTGACAAGGCACTTTGCACCCTATAAAATCCCCCTGATGTAGCTTTAAACCTCAATGATGCATCTTCCTTGAAAAGAAGCTGCTGTTCTCTGGGATCCAACCTCTGCTGGTTGGATTCCCTAGGGCTTGAATGTTTCAGGCGTGTTGCTAGCACAACAAGTTAAAACGGGAACTTGTAAAATCCTATATTTGGGGTTTATTTGCACGGTGGAGCAGCAAAAGACTGTTCTTCAAAAAGGGAGAGCAGTCAAGGTCCATCCCTGCAGCATGGGGAAAATGACTGGTAGGTGCCAGTGGAGGAAACCCAAATATACCATGGGACTCCTCACCCTGGGAATGATGCATCATTCCATCCAGAGGAGCATGCAGCCTCTCTCTGCTTGGGATTCTAAGACTGCAGGTTGATTTTCATTTTAGTTTTAACTACACTCACCATTTAGCCCTGCCCCAAGGCTTTGGGCAGTGTGACCTTCCTGAGACCCGAGGTGCTGCTCGTGTTCTGCTACCACAATTTTTACCTCTTTTGTTTTTTTTTTTTCCACCTTAAATGGCCACAGCAGGATTGTATCCTGAAGGTTTTTCCAGAGGAGTTATCTAGCCAGATGGCATGTTTGTTTAGCAGTAGCTCTGGACACCAGTTCCTCCCAGACGTCCTTGAAGGAGCAGAGTGTCTTGCCCACAGCTCATCAATTGTGCAGTCTCTGCCTTGCCAGAGCTTGTGGACAGCATCTGTCCTGATGTTGCTTCCAATGTATCCGAGCATTTTTATCCATTTAAGGGCTAGGGATTTGGATTGCTTCTCCTTCCATGTGAGTTTCCCCATAATTTTGACCAATGCAAGCTCTTATTTTGCAGTGAACGTCTCTCCCCATTCATTTGTCCTCTCCGATCATGACTTGCCCACTTATCTCTCCAGAATTTTCTCTCTCGTTCATTTTCTTCCCGAGAGATCCTTGATGGTCTCTGTGAACCTCTTGTTGGAGCAAAACTGCTCTTTTGTGATGCATCATGTGGAGTTTCACTGCTTGCCCCTGCAGTCTAGCTCAGCTTGGCATTTTATCCATGTTAGTACCCCCAGCTCTTACCCACCTCTTCCATCTGGAGTCTCCACGTGGCTCACTGGAGATTTTCAAGACCTTCAAAGGTATTCAAAAAGCAGGTTTTTTTTGCAGAATTGATGAAAATTGCATCCAGTCCACAGCTGTTCAAGCAGTGGACATTTGCAGCCTTGCCTTCCAGCACAATAACCTGGGCATGGAGCTGGAGGGGTGGGGAAGGTGTTGGGAAGCCTGAATTTTGCCTGCCCTCCATGGCAAGACTTCATTTCAGCCCTCCTTCAGCAGTGACTGGTTCAGGTGGTGTCAACAGACAAAGTAGGAATCTCTGCCTCAAAAACAAGGGAAACATTTAATCGGTTTTTCTTTTGCTATTTTCTTCTTTCAGAAATAAGAAAAACGAGAGCGAAAGCCACAGCAGTCGCTGGGATTGTGGAGCTGCCCACTTTTCACACACAGCTCTGGGATCTGCCCTGAAATCCCAGCCCGTGGGGAATTTCCAATCCTCCTGGGAAAGGATTCACAGGTGAGTTTCAGCATGAAACCCCTAACACTCAAGGGAATAAGTGGAACAAAGATGACGTCAATTTTTCTTTAAAAGTCCTGTTTTTAAGGCAATATCAGGATTTTCCTGAGGTTTGACTTACTTTATTTTGTAACAGCTGGGGCAGAGGTGGAAGCACAGCTTCCTGAAGGGCAGTGACAAGGCTGGAGCAGGAGAGCAGAGGGACATGAGATCTCCAGCATCAGCTGCTGCAGGGAGGGAGGATCATTGCCATTTCCTTGAGGCAGAGCTCAAGGAAATTGGGAAAACTGGGAAATACTCATTAACACAAACTCCTTTTAAAAGTCCTCAACTTGTGGGATTTTCCAATTTGATCACTGTCCTGGAACTTCAAGTTTTTGGAATTGGAGGTTGCTTTTATTTAACTGAGAGGGTGGCTGTGTGGCTAATGGGACTCCTGGGCTGAATGTGTCCCTAGCTCATTAGCCCTGGGCTGGGATTCAGTCCCTCAACTGGCTTTGAATGGGGTTGTTTTCATTTCTGTCCTCCTTGGCACAGGGTGGACAGAGGCCATGACTAAACTTTTCTGGTTTCTGTGCCAGTGCAATCATGTGAGACGCTCAGGGGCTGAAGGAAATGCTGATGCCTCTCACATGAAATAGGAGGGGGTTTTGCACATCGGACAAAAACGAGCAACCTCAGGCAAAATTTGGGGGACAAAAACCATCCTCAGCCCTGCCCAGTACTGGTCAGAAGTAGCAGCAAGAGCAAAGGGTAAATGCAAAGGGCAAAAAGCTGGATCCAATGGAAACTGCTGGTCCGAAATCTCCCAGCTGGGTGTCTGGCACAGTGCAAGCTTGGGAGACTTCGGCGGCAACCTGAAAATTAGGAAAATTAAGAAAAAAATTAAGAAAAGGCTATTGACAAGTGAAGTCATGAACATGACAAAGTAGGTACCTCACTTCTGCATTCCTTAGTGACTCTAGAGAGTCTCTGCCCCAAAAACCTGCAGCCAGTGCTTATTAGAAATATCCCTCTGTCCCTTCTCCCTGGTGATGCTGGGGAATGCCAAGGCATTGAGACAAACCTGACCTTGCTTGTAAGTACCACATGCTGGCCTTCCTGGGGCTGAGTTCCCCTGAGCTCTTCCAGAGACCTTTAGAAGTGGCTGGAGGAATGTGCCAGTATCCCTGGACACTGACCCAGGACCTGCCTTTTGTCTGTGTTTTCCTAGAAACCAATGGAAGGCTTCTAACAACACCACCGTGGCACTTTCATGTTAAACTAAGTCCCGCCTCTGCTTCTTCCCATGGCTTGGCTCCAGCTGCACTCAGCTCAGGCCACAGCAAACACTGCAGAAAGCTCTGGGATTTGCTGAAAGAAAAGGAAAAACAAGCCAGAAAGAGACCAAGCATCACCTCCTCTTAGCTGAGTAACGTGGTCCCAAATAGGGACCCAGAAAATCCATGTCACCTGACTCCCTGGACAGCTTTCTGCCTGCCACCAATCCTTTAGACGAGGAGGTTGAACTGGAGGAAGATTTCTTGCCATGCTTAGGTGGTTATTGCACCATCAGCAGCACCCTCCGTGCCTCCCACCATCCATCTCTTACCCCTTGGGTTTCCCTTTTGGAATCCACCTAGCTGCCCTTCATTTGAGGGAGTTCTGTCCCTAACCACGATCAAGCTGTGCCATTTTTCCTCCTTGTTGGCAGAGATTTGTTGGTCCTGTCGATGCCTCGATGGGCTTGCCTTAAAACAGAGGCCAGACGAAATTAAGGGAATAAAAAGCAGTTACATTTCTTGAAGGGCCTTCAGGTACATTTAGGGCAGACAAAGTCCACTCAGGGGCTACACCCCAAAAAATGGACGATGGGTCACGGGTGTTCACACTTTTGTAAGTTTGGTCCATTTGCATAGTGGGGGTTGATCTTCCAATTACAGCTTCAGGTAATGAAGTCATTTACCCCAAGTTTGCTCCCCCAAACTCACTTTTGTTTCCATTTCTTGAGGCCTGAGACAGTGAGGTGTCCTTGATTCCCAGGCCGAGAGAGGAATTGTTGTGTCTGACCAAAATCGGAAAAGCAGTAGCTAATGCTCTATATGGAGCTCAGAGTTCTACACTAAAGAACTGCAGGATTGCAAATATATGAAAATATAAAAGCTAAAATCCTAAGGCATCACTGTGGCCCCGCCAGCCATGGGGCGGGATGTCCCTGTGTGCACTCGGGGCTGCGTGAACCTGTAACAGCAAACAGTCCCCACCCAAGGTGTCCAAAACTGTTATTTTGGAAGCATGTGGCCAAAAAGTAAATATAGAAATAGAAAAATTAGTTTTGGCTTGCGTTGTTAATTTTCCTTTGTGTGAGTATTTTGTGCCAGGCAAATAAACCTCTTAATAACATAATCTCAGCAGAAAAATAAGTGACAAATAAGTGAGTTGAGCCATCAAGTGCTAGGAAAGCAGCTTGTACAGAAAGAAGTGGTGCTCTAAAGCAAGGGTGTGGCATTGCTGCACTTTACTGGGATGGTGGAGGGCTCCAGCTGACCACCTTTAGTCACTCAGTGATCATCATCCCTCCCCGGGGTCTTTCTTTTTTACCCTGGTGATTGCCAGAATAGCAATGGAAATGGGCTCCCATGGAAATAAATTTCTTCTTATCATTGCTGCTGTTTGATGACAGTGGAAGTGAAGGGGCAGCTGCTGCTGCTGTATGGGAAAGCGGGACGATAAGGAGTCAGGAGAGAGATTTTTGGCTCTCACACAGGATTTTGGGGCAAAGCTGGTGTGTTTCAGCAGCACTTGTCAGCCCTGCTTTAGTTGGTGCCCAGCGAGCGTGGAACTGAGCAGCACCCACATGGCTGTGGGCAGGAGCAGGATTTTAAAGAATTTTAAATGAATGAATTTTAAATGAATGAATTTTAAATTAATGAATTTTAAATGAATGAACTTTAAATTAATGAATTTTAAAGACCTTTGCAGGACTGTTGTGCTGTTACACACCTGGCAACATTAAAGCTGAGGTGACTCAGTCTGTTGCAGCCACCAGAGAGAATGCAAACTCAGTTTGGCCGTGGTGTGAAACGGGATCTTTTGCATGAGTGGGGAGAGAGGTCTGTGTCAGGGTGACATTTAGACCTACAGTGACAGTTTCCAAGCCATGCCATCCCCCAGTGCAGCACGTTTGGCTCCTTCACCCATCAATCTGACCTTGATAACACATCCCTGGGGATTGTCTGATTCTTATCTGTGGCCATGATGGGGAAGGCACTGGGAAACCTTGCCGCCAGCTCGGCATCTCCCCCCTTTCCTCATGCTTTGGGAATTTTCCTGCCCCCGTGAGAAATGTGGCAGCCAGACTTTCACTGATTTGCTTGCTTTAAAGCTGTTTCATGGAAAAAACTTGTTTTTTCCTGTCTGCTAGGGGAAGGCTGATCCCAGTTTTCAGCTCTGAGTGGGATCAGAAGTGGGACAGGGGTGTTTCATCCAGCACAGCCCAGCAGTGTGCAGTTACCTGCCAGCTTCACACCCCAAGTGGCTGCCAGGAAAGTCGGGCTCTCATGCCTGGCTTTGCTTTGCTGCAAAATATTGTTTCATCTGAAAAAATGACAGGGAAAGAAGCCAAAGAGCAAAGCTTTTGAGGACACGCTTTGAGCCAGCCTCGTGCCGCCGGGAGATGGAGGAGGAATTCTGGACAAGCAGTTTTCTCCTGTGGTAAAGGCCCCAGGGAATCAGAGGGTGCAAAGTTAAATTAAAGCTTGAAGTTTTTCCCATATTAAGGTATTATTAGATTAAGTATTACTAGAAAGTGCTGAGTTTCTTTAAGCACAGCTTGGGCTGTTTCAAGAAGGTGTTTGGCCGTCCCTGTAAAACACAAGACACCACATGCTGCAGAGAAGCTCTCTGCAGAAAATTGTGTCAGTGAAGTAAAGGAAAAAGATACTAATTAGAGGAAATTACTCGAATTTCTGCCTTGGATCAGTCTGTACCAACCCCTGCGTTTCTGGAAAACAGCAGAGCCAAGGGCTTGGACTGCTGGAGGAGTTACTGGCTTGTTTCCCGAGGATTAGCCACGTTGGTAGGGTTGCAAGGGACTCAAAGCTCATTTAGAAGCTTGGTTAAGGACTGGGATGGTGTGGGAACACCGTGAGTTAAAAAAGCATGGGGAGAAAGCTGCAAAGTCAAGGGAAGAAGGATGGAAAAGCCCCATCCCAGTGCCAGTCTCTCACGTTAGGGTAGGATCACATCCCTGTGGAGGATGCGTGGAGAAGCAGCCCCCTACTCCACCCCAAGCTCCCCAGAGCACATCTCTGGTTCCCACTCCAATAGGAACCAGCTCCACACATGCTTGAGCCTCACTGCTCTCACATTTTTCAAGATATTAGCGGGGCTGGATTTTGGGAGGAAGGTCTCCTTACCCACCTTGCCTCACTCCTGAAATCATTCCAGCAAAATCACGGTGCAGCTGGGCTACAGAAGGGTTGGGGTTTTTCTCAGTCCCCCTGTGTTGGCATCCCCAGTTTTGTTTGCTAGCTCTGGGCGTACAATCCCCCTCCATGGGTGTCCTCTGAGCTGGCTCCCACAGGGAGAGTACACATAAAATCCTGTCTTGCAGGTGCCTTCACCATTCCCAGAGGATGGCTGAGGTTTATTCCGAGGTGGGGTGAGGAATGCTGGAATACCAAGGTAGGGTAGGTGTGGTTTTGGTAGTTGATCTCGTCTGAAGCACATTTCTGCCGAATTTGTATAATTTTTCTGGAAAATGTAATGGTGTTTTTCCATGGATGGCCTGGCTGTGATGTGGAGAGGTAGAGGATGAGCTGCCATGCAGGCTTTCCCATGGGATCCTGCTCCAAGATGCCATCCCAAGTGTGCAGGAACCAGAGCAGACGATGGTGATCTCAGGAGGATTAAACTTGTTGGGGCTGTTGACAAAACTCTCCTTTTTTACTCCACCAGAGCAGGGACAGCAGCCGTGACGTCAACAAGGGACCTCTTCCAAATCTCACGCAGGGATTCATGGCCACAAATCATCCCCTTGTCTTAACCAGCCCAGAGGGAAGCCCAGCCACGCAGGGTCTCTAAAAACACCTGGCTCTCCACTGCTGGGTAATTTCCTTGCATCCCTCGTTGTCTGAGCTGGTGCCGCTCTTGTTGCCCCCCCACCAGTGAGCAGAGAGATCCCTGAAATCCAAAAAGTCCCCTTCCTGCCCCTCGGCTCCAGAGATTTCCCTGCTCATCCATGTGTTCAATACACACAGGGCTCAAAGCATTTATAGGGGCTCAAAAGGCATGGAGTTCAGATGATTTTTCCCCCAGTTTGTGGGGCTGGCAAAGGAACTGTTTTCACCAGAGAACAGGCTCCTTTTACCCTGCCCCAGTCCCCATCCCTCTCCTTGTCCCATCTGAGAGTTGCTGTTGATCCATGTGGACTTGGCCTCAAATTATTTATTTCTTTTTTCTTTTTTTTT